>OY755209.1:7710839-8117270 GCA_963576765.1 Draba incana | reverse complement strand
GATCTACATATAAGTAGTTGTATATACATGTACATCCATACATAGACACATACACACACATAATAGTATGTGTTGTATATATGTGCACATGTACATACACCAATACATACATGGATGTACATGTAAGTAGTTGTATATACATGTATAATATGCTAAAATTTCCCTAGAGTTGCTCTCTCAAATTAAGAGATGGCATGCAGTACTTAGGGTATTGAAATCCACATGAAATCAAATTATACAATATATTTAAAGGTTTGAATTAAACTAAGCAGAATAATTTGAATGTAAAACGATTGCAGAAACTGTAAACAATGATGATTGATAAGCTTTAAATTCAATAAAAGACAAACACTAGGCCTTAAGAAATTCGCTGGGATATTAAGGAAATGCAATTCTAGAACTCGAAACACTAATGTAAAATAAATCAATTATCGTTGCAAATATTATCTATGTCTAAACCCTAAAAACCCAACTGTCGTTGCGAATTCAAATTAATTTAAACAAACATTAAATTCAGGTTTGATTTGTTCACAAAGATCCTAAACCAAATTTCTTTGGGAATAATCTCTTTGCTCACCTATGATTTGGTTCCAGTAATCTAATAATGTTATCGCATCTATACAACAACCTATGATATCTAATTCAGGCCTAAATCAGAGTTTAATACAATAAAGGTGAAGAATACATATGATGCAATCCCAATAGTAAATAAACCCTAACAACTCTTCATCATCCTTTGAAAACCCTAAAACCTAACTAGGAAACTTCTCCGACATGATCAGTGAGACACAAATCATAATTTGAATAGAATGCATAAAAGAGATAACAAAGGTTCTCAGAATTATAGATATCTCTTAAGTCTAATAAAATAAAGCATACGCCTAAAAAATGGCTGCAAAAACATATATATAAGGTCCTAAAAACGTTTTAGAACATAAATGTAAACTTCTGGAACTTCTAGACAAATGGGAAATCTTCCAAAATTGTAAACTTTGGCTTGTCACGATCGCGTGTCGATCGACACAGTGATGGTGTCGATCGACACCAAGTTCAAAAATCGATTCTCACTTGTTAACTTCGGTGTCTTCTTCCGCAATGCTCCAAAATGCTCCATAATCTCCAATTAAGCTCCAAACGTCCAAATACCTGCAAAGAATATAAAACATACGCTAAAACATGCGCAAAACACTGAATAGACTCTATAAAATGGACTTATATCATGGCTTAAAACTGGTAAAAACCATGTTATATCAACTCCCCCACACTTAACTTTTTGTTTGTCCCTAAGGAAAACTGATGTAATCACTCTTTTTGGATCCACAGACTTGTAAAGTCAATCCGGTAATACTTCGATGTGTCTCTAGAAGCTTAGCAGTCCTCCAGATTGATTCCAAACCCCTTAAAGAAACTCAGACATTCCATTGCAAACCCCTTTCATTTATTTAGGTGCGGTCTCATAGAGAAAATATCGATTGCAGGACTTTATAGATTCTTACCCTTACTTAAACACTATTCCGCACTGCTCCCTTTTTGTTTCCCTTAGTTTATTTTATCCATTTGAATGGTTTCATAGGATTTAACTCATCAATAAGTCTTAGAATTAGCGCTCATTACTGTTGCTTCTTGTGAGAAGACAGGGTCATGAGGCCTCGCTAGTGTTGTTCCTTGTGAGGAGATAGGGTCACGAGTATCTTTACATTTTTCTATCTAAGACTTTGTTCTCAATTGATTTTTTTTTTTACTTTGTTAAGGGAAAACCAAAGGGAAGTTATCCTCACCTTGCTAGTGCTAAAAGATGAATCTAGTCCCATGATTACCAAGCCCCAAGACGAGAAATTAGAGTTCATTAAGGGTAGGGTCTGCAACATCTAATTTGGCGTTCTTCAGAAATCTGAACTCGCTATGTTAAACCAATCCACTTCCAGTTACCCACCTTAGTAAAACCAATCAACTTGCATTGTAATGGTCCTTTGAGTGCTGTTCAAAGAAAGTAGAGGAGGAGTTTGACCTGAATAAAACGAAAAGTTGGACTGACTCAATAAAAACCTAAAATAGAAAACAATAGTTAGCAACTACCTCCCCCAGACTTAAACAACAATCTCCCAGTGTGATCAAGCCTTTAGTGGGCAAAATATATAAAAACAAAACCAAAAATTGATATAACAAACAAGAATGTGATACCTGCTTTTTGTGTCGATCGACACAGAAGTTGTGTCGATCGACACATTGTTTCAAAAAATCAACAATGTCTTTTTTAATAAATGTTAATGGTGCTTGTCAATGTCAATATGAATTCCCAATGTTAGCACTGTTAGATCACTCATAGAAAACACGAATAAAAGCAATGACATATATCATAATCTCATAAGTTCATAATAATACAAAAACAATTGTAACAAACTGACACAAAAGAAAAAAAATTGCCTCAAAGGAAATAAAATAAAAGAGAAAAAAATGAAAAACCAGGATAGAATGAGAGAAACTAGTCCTCCTCTGATGATGAAGAAGAACGCTCAGGAGACAGCGAACGAGGACGAACACAACCACCTATGATGGCCTGCTAGATGCCTTGAAGACTCTGAAAAACTGAACGCTGAAAAACCTCAGTCTCCATAGGGAACTCAGGAGAGGATGGAAAACCCGGCAAAGGTGCATCAGAAACACCAGAAGTGGTCACAGCTCTAGTGGAAGTCCCAACAGAACGAGGTGGTGACCGACAAGTGGTAATTGTTTGAAGTAATCTCGGATCAGGCTCAAAAGCTAATACAGAAGAATCATCCTCAATAGAAGCCATCTCTGGAAGAGGTAACTGCACCATCTTCTTCTGTCCAGAAGCAGTGGTGAAAACCCAAAATCTGTTTGTCTTAAGCCTGGTGAACTTTCCTAAACTCTCGAAATCCATAGTATAAGTCTGACTCTCCGCCTTGCAAGTTGATGTGTCGATGCCACATAAACGAAAAATGGGTGTAAGAAGACTACCTACAGCAAGAGCCTTGCTGCTCTTTGTCTGAGTGAATGGTGTGGTCTTCAGGGAGACCAAATGATGGGCGATGACAGCTTCCATGTTAGTGCTATCGCGAATCGCAAGCTCATCCGCAAAATCCTCCCAAAGAGCGTAATAAAGGAGCACGCACTCAGATAACCTCATCTTATTCGGCTCACATCGACACAAAAGTGTAGAGGCAAAAAGTCGAGTCACATACCGCAGGGCCAGATGACAAATATATGTGTGTGTAGAACTCTGAGTATCATAAACACATGTACCAAAACGTGGCCAAAAATCTTGCGCTCCAAGAAACTCCCCTGAATGATATGTAGTAGCATAAGGTAGGTCAAAACCGTATATCCCGCAAATGTCCGTAAAAGAAATCATGTACTGAACCTTGCAAATCATGAATGTCAATGTACTTCTCTGGGCAATCTCTCCATCGTCATCCTCATCATAATCCGTGTAGTAAATGCGTACTAAAGCGAAAAACTGACGCACTAAATCTAGGAACATCGGATAGTGCGTCGTAGCAATGTGACCAAGTCCTGCATTCCTCAGTAAACGTAGTAACTCATCCTTGATCCCTAGAGGTGTTAGAGTGACTGGATCAACCACTTTCATATGTGCTAATTGGACCTTCAACCACTCGTTGTAGAACAAGGAATCGTAGTCATCCCAAGACTCGCTAATATCCCTGTTGATAACCTCGTCACTCTCAAGTATCCTAGAAGGAGTACCATCCCAATCCCGCGTGATTTCGATCATTGTGTTCTCGCGTTTTGGCCAAGGAAGTCGTCATGGTGGTGTTGTTCCGCTCGAGATTAGAAACACGGGACCAGAGCTAGAGGTGGGCTCTTTACCATTGCGGTGTTGTTTCTTCCATGATAGAGGATTAACCATCTGCAATCAAACACAAGACAAAACAACCACAAAACCCAAAATTAAACTCATTGTTGATCTGTGTACTTGTGTCGATCGACACCACCCATTGTGTCCATCGACACAAGATATAATCGGGGAATTTTTTTCACAAATCATCGATCCAAAATTTAGCAATTCATGGCACAACAACCATCCACATTTATCCTAAACACTTCTCATATTAATATTTCATCATCAATTTCGACCTAAACCGTTCTAAAACTCAAATTTCCACAATTTCATCTCAAAACCACAAAAATTCCAAAATTGTGTTCAATGACCCAATTCAATTGCATAAACATGTCTAATTCACTTTAAAACAACCTAAATATGCCGGATTTAACAAGATAAACGAGTGAAAAGAGATGGAATTCGAATTTCAAACATTCGCGCCGAAATTGAAAAGAGGAATTTATGAACACATACCGTGTAGATCAAAATTTTGAGTACTAGAATCAGAAAGATGGTGAAAATCTACTCAATTTAGTACCAAAAATCACTTGATTCGGTTGAGAATCAAAGAAGTTAAGAGATTTTGAAGAAATTTTAAAGGTTTCGGTTTTAGAAAATTGGAGAAGAAGTCGGGGTTTTAAAGAAATACATACCTCATGGCCTCCGCTGTGTCGGTCGATACAAGGACTGTGTCGATCGACACAACACTTGATCGATTGACCTGATTGGTTGGGTCGATCAACAACTCCATCGGTGTTTCATTTCTTTTTTTTTTCTTTTTTTGAATAATCTAAAACTAAAATCCTGAAACATGTAAAACTAAAACTGAAAGTTAGTAAACAAATGGAAATAAAACCAAATTAGTATATTTAACAGTGAGTTGCCTCCCACTCAATGCTTGTTTTCAGTCATTAGCTTGACTGTGTCGGGGTTCAGGCGTCTGGTGAATCTGCAGGGAGCATTGTGCCTCCATCATTCTTCCATAGAATAATGCCAAGAAAAAGTTTCATCCTTTTCTGCATCATTTCCCAAACAACCACTTCTCCTTTCTCCTCCAACTCTAAAGAGATGACAATGTTGAACTTGGAGAAAGGTTTTGAGGTCCTTTTAAGCTTCACCTTGAAATGATTGACCACCTCTTTACACTCCTTGGGTAAGACACTTCTTGTTCCTGGAAAATCATTAAAAGGAACACCAAGCTTTCTACGAGAATTTCGTTGCTTGCAAAAGTGTTAAACAGCTTTTTCACCTTTTAAATTCTTGTTAATAAAATCAGGAGATTTATTATTAAGTTCAGGAAGTGTGTACCTTTGCTTTAATGGTGGTTTCACAGCCAATGTCCCTTCAAGAACCAGCTTGTTTCCCTCATTGACTGTCAAATAAGAAATGTCCTTGATAAGGACTCAGGGTAAAGACTGCCTTGTTGATCTTGGAGAAAGAGATGTGTTGGTTAGGAAAATCCACAATCGCACCCACAGTAGCAAGGAAGGATGAACCAAGTATCATCGGTTTATCGTTATCCATGACGTGAAAATGTGCAGGAACAAAACAATCTCCCACTTGAAGCATTAGATCAGGAATGAAGCCTACATGAATTACTGAAGAAGCTTCAACAAGCTCGACAGAAGTCGTTGAAGGTTGTAGATCCTTAATTCCTAGATTCTTCGCAACAGCACAAAACATGAGGTTCACATTAGCTCCAATGTCACATAGAGAATCCTCTAGCTTTATTTCTTTGATCGAGCATTGGATAATGAACTGCCATGGATCCACTATCTTAGGTAGTTTCCTTCGCGATGGTTGAGCTTGTTTCTCCCTTGTCTTTGACATTTCGTCACTCTCAAAATCAATAACTAATGGCTTCTTAGGAGACTTTGGATATGGGACCTTTGGCTTGCAGACACGTTCCATGATATCTTCGGGTTGAATTTTGGCTTTAGAAACGTTTTCAATCGGATTTGGTGTGTCTTTCAGCTAATCTTCCTTAGTGTGGATCGACACAGACATGGTGTTGATTGACACAGTCGCAGAAATTGTGCTTGAATACGTTAGGGGTGTCAATCGACACACTCCTTTGTGTCGGTCAACACTCTGTTTTGTACTCTCCGAATTCAAGTTCTCATTAATTTCTCCAACCTCCACGAGTTTTTCTTTATCCAAACCCTTCTCAAAAGGTGATATCCCCTCTGTTTTAGCCTTCAGAGTGATCGAATTGACGTGTTGTCTCGGATTCATATCGCTTTTGCCTCAAAGAAAACCTTCTTGTATTTTCACCGATTCAGCTGTTTGAGCAACTTGAGTATCTAGCTTCTTCACATGAGTGTTAAGAGCCTCCATCTTCCCATTTGAAGCTCACGGTCATCTTCTGTTGTCCTTCTAGGAGCTGCTCCGGCACAGATTTCATCTCACAATCCTGTTCAGGAGGCTTGTGGTAAGAAAAAGAACCATAAATCCTTTGGTAGTTATTCCTCTAAAACAGCTTATAGTATGAGGAGCAGTAACCTTGCTGATTGGCGTACTTCTAAAATCCGGATCCATTGATGTAGTTAACATCCTTTTCTACACTTATCTTCTCTGGCTTGAAAATCTCAACCTCTTGAACAAACTAAATTGACTTCTTCCCTGCTAGAAGACTATGCATCGAATCCAACTTCTTAGTAACTTCAGCGAGCTCTTGACTATTGAGGTTCTGACCACCTTGACTTCTCTCGTAATATATGTTCTTGGTACTATTGCTGTTAGCCAAGTTCTCTATGAGCATCAGTGCAACCTCTAGAGAATTAGTGTTGAAGTTCCCATCACTTGCAACGTCCAAAGCCACAGAGTACATCACCGTTATCCCTCTAATGAAAATACTTACAAGCTGATCCTGACTAAATTCGTGGTGTGGAAAATCTCTCCGATACCCCTTGCATCTGTGCCATGGAGTCGTGAATGCCTCGTAATCTCCCTGTTTGAAGGTGGCAATCTTAGCCCTAAGCTCCTCAGACTTTGCATCATCAAATAAATTGCTTAAGAAAGCATTCTTTGTATCTTCCTATGTAGTAAGAGATCCCGGTGGAAGCATCCTTAGCCAGTGTTTCGCTTCTTCATGAAGAGAGTAGGGGAAGAGCTTACAGTACAAGTAATCGTCCGAGACTCTATTAGCCTTGATGCTTGATGCCAAATCCTCAAATATTTCAATGTGGTCCATTGGGGACTCATGAGGAAGACCACAGAAAGGATGTTGAGCTACAAGAGAGAAGTAGGCAGGCTTCAACTCGAAGTCATTAATCTAAAACGGTGGTGGGAGAATCACAGACCTATTAGCATAGAACTGTTCGGGTCTGTTGTAATCTCCTAAAGTCCATCAACATCCAGCATTCTCATTCCTCAACAAACCTAGATGAATCTGGTTTTGGTGTCGATCGAGACTCATGTTTCCCTTGTGTCGAGCGACAAGATCATCGTGTCGATCGACATGTCGTCCTGTGCAGCAGCTGGGTCCTCGACGATCACGTTTCCTTCAACATCGAACCTCTGACCTTCCTCGTTGTACATGTTCCCTTCCAGATCAAACAACCCTTCATACCTCTGACTCAGAATCTTATGCACAACCATCTTCTTAGCTTCTTTCGTCGCTTTTCTGTTGGTGTGTTCTAAGCGTGCTAGATCTTGAAGCTCAAATCCAACTAGCTCTTTTTCTTGTTTGTAACTAGTGATGCGATTTGACATACACTAGAAACAAAAACATTAAAAACTAGTTAGTAACTAAAAAAAAAAAAAAGAATTAGACAAAATCCAAATAATAAAAGTCTAATGGTGTATGATTCCCCGACAACGGCGGCAAAATTTTATATGCTCAAATTTCCCTAGAGCTACTCTCTGAAATTAAGAGATCACATGCAATACTTAGGGTATCGAAATCCAGAGGGAATCATACTACACAATAGATTTAAAGGTTCAAATTAAACTAAGCAGAATAATGTGAATGTACAACGATTGCAGATACAGTAAACAGTGATGATTGATAGGCTTTATATTCAATAAAAGACAAACGCCAAGCCTTAGGAAATTTGCAGGAATGATTATAAAGTGAAGGATAAACTTTCTATCGGGGTATTAATAAAGTGCAATTCTAGAACTCGAAACACTAATGTAAAATAAATCAACTGTCTTTGCAAATATTATCTATGTCTAAACCCTAGAAAGCCAACTGTCGTTGCGAATTCAGATTAATTTAAACAAACATTAAATTTAGTTTCGATTTGTTCACAAAGATCTTAAAGCAAATTTCTTTGCGAATAGTCTCTTTGCTCACCTATTATTTGGTTCCAGTAATCTAATAATGTTGTCGCATCTATTAAACAACATATGATATCTAATTCAGGCCTAAATCAGAGTTTAATACAATAAAGGTGAAGAATAAATATGATGCAATCCCAATAGTAAATAAACCCTAACAACTCTTCATCATCCTTTGAAAACCCTAAAACCTAACTAGGAAACTTCTCCAACATGATCACTGAGACACAAATCATAATTTGAATAGAATGTATAAAAGAGATAACAAAGGTTCTCATAATTATAGATATCTCTTAAGTCTAATAAAATAAAGCATAAGCCTAAACAATAGCTGTGAAAACATATATATAAGGTCCTAAAAACGTTTTGGAACATAAATGTAAACTTCTAGAACTTCTAGAACTTCTGGGCAAATTGGAAATCTTCGAAATTGTAAACTTTGGCTTGTCACGATCGGTTGTCGATCGACACAGTGATGGTGTCGATCGACACCAAGTTCAAAAATTGATTCTGACTTGTTAACTTCTGCGTCGTCTTCCGTAATGCTCCAAAATGCTCCATAATCTCCAATTAAGCCCAAAATGTCCAAATACCTGCAAAAACTCTAAAACATACGCAAAACACCGAATAGACTCTATAAAACGGACTTATATCATAGCTAAAAACCGGTAAAAATCATGATATATCAATGTACATTCGTACATAGACACATACACGTACACATGTACATGTATACAAACACGTACATGTACATATGATATGTTCTATGAAATATAGACGTTTACACATGTTTACGACACATGCACGACATGTGATATGTGTATGTATCAGTACATCTTTTACAAGGTAAGTAATTACAAATTATAAGTACTAATATGTATAAAATACATGCTAATATAGATGTTTAAAGATGAAGGAAAAAAATAGTGTTTGAAAAGTAGAAAGAAATAAATGTGAAAACGGAAAGAAAACAGAAAAAAATGAAAAATGAAAAGGTGAGGAACGTTGGCATACACATACATACACATGTTAAAGTCATGAATAGTGGATGGGGATGGCACAATCGTAATTATTTAGTGAATGAGATGAAAATATCATGAATAGTAGTACAAAGTGTTAAAGTCGCACCATTTCTCAGAAAATGCTATTTTCGCAAGTGGATTTCCAAAAAGTGCTATCACGACAATTTTTCACTAAAATCAAAACTACACCAAAACCAAAAATAAATCGAAACAAAACTTGAAAGGACATAAGTACTACTTTAGGAATATTAGGTGTTATTAGTTTTTTGGTAATTCGGGAAACCGCAGGTATTTTGGTTAAACCCGAAAACGATCCCAAACCCGATACCCGAATGGAAACCATTCGAATTTTGACCCAAAACCAAAAATATGGCCAGGCCTACCTCCTATCATCTCTTCAAGCTAACTATATGTTGCTTTCTCTTTCCATGTTTGTCTTTCTTTAATCATTTCTATTTTTCATCATGTCCAGTTTGGTATTTAATGTGAATTTTTTTTTTTTGAGAATTGATCAATGGGATGTTTGCTACTGGAATATTGAACAAGTTTGACACAAAAATTTAAGCTCCAAATCTTTCATTATTGAACAGAAACAAAAATAATTCACTTCACCATCGGAGATTAATCTGGTTTTTGACCTACTATCTCCGGTTCAAAATAAGGGAAAAACAACAAAAGAGTGATTGTGTCATCATCTTAAAACCCTAATTGAAATATTCGGTTTTAGAGAAAAACCCGATCTCGACTTCAAATTTGAGAGTATCATTGACAAGGAAACCTTTGGATGTGTCTCTAATATCTGCAAGTGGCATAAACTTGTCGAAACCCCATCCATTCTCTGTTGTATTCGGCGCTCCTCCCACTATATATAAATGAATAAATCAAAGGTTAGTTTTAAAACATTGTTTATAAAATAGTAAAAATACATGAAGAGTGAAAAGACTGACCTAGCTTCTCCACATTAGTGGTTCCAATAACTCGTAACATGGCTTGTACGTAACCGTTCTCATCTGACGCACTTAACAAATAGAGTCACAACGAATTACCCGTCGCAGATCCAGCTCCACTTGGATACACTTTCAATTTCCTACACACCCATTACATTGATTAACACATACTCTACTTGCAGGGCCGGATTTGAGCGAATCGGGGGCCATAAAATATCTTAAACATGAAACAATTATAAAATAAGAAGAAAAGCCATACAAAAAACCTCATGTTTAATAAAACAGTTTTATCCCAAAAATAAATAACAACAAGCTAACGATTCTCAAAAATAACCCTTCTTGCGTTCTTCCTTGCAAAATCACTCATCAAACGTTCGTAGTCGAGATTTTTAAGCATGGCTTTTCGATCGATATCATAGCCAATCCATTTAACCTTTCTTGCGACATAGTTGACCGTAGATAAGACTTTATTAACTTCATCTTCGAGAAACTTCTTTCGGCCGACGCGACTGAAACAGGAATCGTAAGCATTATCCTGTACGCAACCCATAAATTTGGATAACAATCCTTAAATTTCTTCAAAAACTCCAATACTTATGCATTCTTCTTTAAGTCTTTTGGTAGAACTTCTCTAAAGACTTTGATTTCCAAGAATAAATCACTCCCATCAATATCAGATTTTGCTCCATGCTTGAGAAAAACTTCAAGGTTAGTACATGATTTCTTCAAATCATCATCATTTGATGCATTGAGTTTCCGTAAAGTAAACAAAAATCCAAAAATATTTTCATACTCTTGAAACTGGTCTAGCCTTGTTCGAAATGAAACTAAACCTTGATCGATGATTTCGATGAAATAATTGATTCTAAAATCCTCCTCCAAACTCAAAACCAAACAAACATCATCACCTTTTTAGGGGTTGCTCATCAAAATGAGTTTTTCTTCTAATAAGACGCTTGCTCTTTCATATTAAACATGGGTTCAATATCCATAGCACTTGCAACTTTTAAAGCCTCCTCTTTTGCTTTTTTAAAACCTGTTTCTCTATAATTTTGGAAAAAAAAGACTAACCCATTTAGGTGAGCAATGGCATCATCGATATCCATATTTTCAGCTTGAAACGTCTTGCTCACTGTGTTAACAACAAATAGAATATCATAACATATAAAAATACCAAACAAAAACTCAAACCCTCCAATCCCATGTGTTTCGCTTACTGCAAGACATTCAGCCTCACTTCGTGTTTTTGGATCATCACTATTCTCCGCCAAGTAAAGTAAAGCATCCCTGATTTCTGGAGCTTTAAAACGTATTGCTTTAACGCTTTCAAGATGACTTTCCTAACGCGTATCAGATAAGGTTTTAAGTGTTAGACCTCCGACCAATTTTTCATACATCTTCCACCTAGTAGAAGAAGGTGAAAAAAACAATATCAACGTTGGATGATCCCAAAAAAAGAAACCGTTTTTCAGAAGATTTGGCAATATCACAAATAGCCAAAAATTTAGATTGTGGCAGCCACATGGTGTATAAAATGCTCTCGGATTGATATCGAGCAATCTCCTTTGTACTCCCTTGTTTTTACCTTTCATGTTAGATCCATTGTCATATCCTTGTCTTCTGACATCATCAATATCCAAATTCAGACCAACCAATGTATCACAAAGTAGCTCAAAAAGTCCAATCCCAGATTTATCATCAAATTCAAGAAACGTAAGAAAAAAATCTTCAACATGAGTTGGATCCACTGATATATCCACATATCGAATTATAAGTGACATTTGCTTTGTGTGGCTAATATCCAGAGTTGTATCAAGAATAACCGAGAAGTATTGTGCCTCTTTAATCTTTTAATGATCATAAGCTTGATTTCAGATGCTAATCTTTCAATCAATTCATTCTGAATTATGTGGTTGAGATAAGTATAACGAGTTTCTCCCTTTTTAGCTTGCCTAACATGCTCTCGCATGACATGATCAAACTCACTAATCATTTCAACACTCCCCAAGAAATTCCCATTGTTATCTTCACCAAGTTTCTCATTAGTTCCTCGAAAAGCAATATTACCCTTGGCAAGATATTTAACCACTGCAAATAATCTCAATAGCAATTCTCTCCAATGGTTTCTCTCTTTGTTAATCTCCTCTTGAACAAAGTTATCAATAATCTGATTTTTTTTGCAGCCTCAACTCTAGTTCCATCCATTGGCTCATGCACATAATGTGGTCATGACTCTTTTCATGTTTGCTGAGCCTTCTTTTGACATTGTTCCAATCTATGAATCCAACGCTTGCTAGTTGAGTAGTATCTCTATACCGAGAGAACAACTTGCAACAAAAGCAATAGATTTTCTTTGATGTTGTTGAATAGACTAACCAACGTCTATCCTGTCTATCTCCGTTATCCATACGTCCTTTGTAATGTCTAAGAGAAAAATGTCTACCATTTTCATTGTTCTCAAAAAATAGAATCGTCAGATGGTGGTGGTGGAGGACCTTTCTCAACCAAATAATCTCTTAACTCTTTATCAATCTTTCTCCAATTTACAGGATCCATAATATCCAAAGATGAATCATTCCTTGTAAAGGGCTCATCATATGCATTTTGATTGAGATTTTCATCATCTATCTCAACCCTATTACGATTTTCTTCTTGCTATGGATTTTCACTTTCAATTCTAATTCCATCCTCTTTACCCTTTTCAAAATTCTCACGTTCATCAACTATAACATCATCAACACCATCAACCTCATCAATTCGATTGACCCACTAGAACCACCAATCTCATTATTCTCATCAGTTCTAAAAGATTTTGGTTTCTTAAAATACTTGTCAAGAGAACCCGATAGAGACTTCACCATATTTTCATTTTTTCTCTTCTTTTCTCACAACAGACATCATTCAGGGATACCTCACCCCTAGAGAAAAATAAATTTTAAACGCCTATAAACATTTCGGACAAGGACTACCACATGGTCCACAATCGATATTCCTTAACCCGGAATATCAACCCAAACGTGATCAACCATTGGTCAACATTAGACAACACACATATAAGAAGAACCACTCAACTTATAAAAATAACGAAATATAAGAAACTTCATCTTATAAATCTCCAAAAACGTATATCGTTACAACGCAAACGAAAATACATGAAACAAAAACAACAATAGCACCACGCTAATACCAAAACCAGAACGACAAAGAATAGTAAAGCTCAAACTGCGACCTGCTTGTCGAACCACTTCCTGAACTTTAACTTCATCTTTACCTCTGGCTCCTAAGTCTCCTCCACTGTACCGCTACAGTCCCACAAGACTCTCAGCAACGTTATCTCTAACCGGTAAGCCACCAGTCCAACTCGCTCCACCACCAAAAACGGACCCATAAATCTCGAACTCAGCTTATTCTCTGAGATCGAACTCCAACTCTCTCCGCCTCTTATCGGGATAACTTCTTCTTCATGTTCAGCCTCAAGACACGGATCTTCTTTGTCGTCTCCTAAACAAAACTTACACTGAAAATGTTTTTCTCCCCTACTTGGGTCCAACATAACAGTGTCCTACACGGCCTCCCAGACAACGCCTCATAACGATCCATCCCGATACTCGCCTGAAAACTGTTGTTATAACCAAACTCAGCCAGGCATAAGTGATCCACCCAATAACTAACCCAATCTAGCACACACATCCTCAGCAGATCCTCTAAAGTCATAATAGTCCTCTCTGACTGCCCATCAGTCTGCGGATAATATGTTGTACTCATATGCACTTTAGTGCCCATCTCAGCCTGAAAGGCTCTTTAAAACTCAGAAGTAATCTTGGGATCCCGGTCTGACATAATACTGGTTGGCACACTATGCAACCTCACTGAAACAACCAAATTTTTTTTTTTTCACTAACAACCCTGCTGCGGAAATCCATAACTGTTTAAATCAATAACCAATAAAGTACCATAAGTCAGCAACCAACCAATTCTAGAATTCCAATAAACAATTAACATTTCTAACAAACTAACGGTTCTACAAAAATGCAATAATCACAAACATCTTATCATCCTCCTCCTACTGCCATGATTCCGCGATCACACTTTGATTTACCTGCAATACATGGAAGTAAGGGTTGCGTGAGTATTATCACAAATACTCAGTGAGGCGGTCATCCCGTCTACCGGTTACAAAATAGGGAAATAGAATGCCAAAAACTAAGCGATCAAACAACAATCAACAATATTCCCAAAATTTCACAAAAGAACAGATGGTGTGGATCGACACACCACCATAGTGTCGATCGACACTCAAATACGCAAAGCACAAAATCACAGCTAGGTGTCGATCGATACCACCACTAGGTGTCGATCGACACTCCCAATACGAACCAACAATATCGTGACACAAAAATGGGTGTCGATCGACACTACTACTAGGTGTCGATTGACACTGCTCGCAGAAACTTAAATCGAGTCAATCCTCTCGCGACTCGATTCTGTTTCATCATGCGAGCCAATTTCACATAACAACCACACGATATTCACATATAAACAACACGAGAATCACACAGATAAACACAAGAAATCAATCCTAAACTATATCACAATCATCCGATAACCTAATACTCTAATCCCGTAACCACGATCACGCACACATCTCGATTATGAGATTCGAGGAAAAAACGGTTAAAAACACAAAATCAGCAACCTCGCAGCCTCTGATCTCAACCGAAAACACTGAGGAACCCTTCCTCAATTACCTAGAACACAAACTAAGATTTTCCCAAAACCCTAATTCAGATTTCCAAACAACAAAACAACGCACTGGATTAAAATGATAACATGGATCAGAGCTTACCTCCGAATTAATATCGGAAACCCAATCTGAAAACTAGACCAAAAGGGCTTTCCGACGGTACCTAGCTCGTCCTTTAATTCCTTCTGAACCGCCGGGAATACACTTCCCAAAGAGACTGATTGAAATCCAAAATTGCACAGAACGCTCACGGGAAAACGACCATAACTCACAAACTATAGATTGAAAAGACAATCATGTGTTTCCTATACATAGCTAAGAGGAAGGAGAACATACTTACGAAAAATCACGCCGATCATACCTAATTTGATCGTATGTTCCTCCTCTCTACCGAAACAGCTCAGTCTGTCCTCTCCTCAAGAATCCTCCAAACTCTCTCTTCTCAAATCACCAACGATTTCCTCCTCTAAAACTGAACAAACTCCTCTTTTTCCTCTGAACCATATGGCCACGGCCTTAAATAACACGTCCTAAGGTTCTGCACCCTAACCGACGTAAACTGAACGATTAAAAATCAAACCGGAAATAACTCAGAACTTGGTGTCGATCGACACCACCCCCTGGTGTCGATCGACACCCCTACCAAAATGCTAAATTTTGATTTTGGGATGTTACAATTCTCCCTATCTCCTTCACATATTTCTTAGCCAAAATCGCAGCTCCATTGGTCTTTTTAATGGAAAGAAAGTGTGCCGACTTGGTCAGAAAATGTACCGACTTTGCCAGAAAATGTGTCGACTTGGTGCATCAAGACCAGACTTGATTTTGCGAGTTCTTATCTCTCACGATACATGTTTTTGCCACTCATGAAGAGAGTCTTAAGATTCATTAAAGGTACATCAAACTTTGGAGTTCAATTCACAAGTGTTGAAAATCCACACTTACTTGGTTATTCCGATAGCGAATGGGGTGGTTCAATTGAAGACAAGAGTACATCCGGGTATGTTTTTACTCTTGGATCAAGAATGTTTTGTTGGCAATCAAGCAAACAACAAACTGTGGCACAATCAACTGCGGAAGCCGAATATATTGCAGTAAGTGCAGCGACAAACTAAGCTATTTGGCTACAAAGACTTCTAGAGGAAATTGGTTTCAAGTCTCAAGATGGTGTTCCCATTTATTGCGACAATAAGTCTGCAATTGCAATTGGTAAAAATTCAGTGCAACATCGAAGAACTAAGCACATAGAAATCAAGTGTCATTTTGTTCGAGAGGCAGAACACAAAGGTTTAATCCAATTGAAGTACTGCGAAGGAGAAGTTCAACTTGCTGATCTTCTAACAAAGGCATTTAGTGGGTCAAGGTTTGAAGAACTGAGAAGGAAGCTTGAAGTAAGACTGAAACTCAATTAAGAAGGAATGTTATAGTGTTAATTGAGTTTGATCTTATGATATTAGCAAGTTAAGATATGTGTTGTATCAAAAGGTGTTTGTAAGAGTCGTGATGTTTGGACACAAGTAGAAAGACACAACTATTCGTTGGTGTCTCTTAGTTTTGTATTTAACACAACAGAGTCGTGATGTAAAACTACAAGAAGTTTTCATATTAATAAAAAGTCTCGTTAATTTATTTTTCTCTCTTTGTACTTGAAAGACAAATCTCTTATACTCTGTTTTATTAACACCAAAGTGGCGGTACCCATAACCGTGGACCCATTACCACCAAGCCACAACTGTCTGGTTTGCTTTCTCCTTCCATGTGAGTCTTTCTTTAATTATTTCTATTTTTGATCATGTCCAATTTGTTATTTAATGTGAATTTTTTTTTTTAAGAATTGATTAATGGGATGTTTGCTACTGAAATATTGACATAGAAAACTAAGCTCCAACTCTTTCATTATTGAACAGAAACAAAAATAAAACAAAAACAATTCACTTCACCAAGGGAAAAACAACAAAAGAGTGATTGTGTCATCATCATAAAACCCTAATTGAAATATTCGGTTTTGGAGAAAGACCCGATCTCGACTTCAAATTTGAGAGCATCATTGACAAGGAAACCGTTGGATGTGTTTCTAATATCTGCGAGTGGCATAAACTTGTCGAAACCCCAGCCATTCTCTGTTGTATTTGGCGCTCCTCCCACTATATATAAATGAATAAATCAAAGGTTAGTTTTAAAACATTGTTTATAAAATAGTAAAAATACATGAAGAGTGAAAAGACTGACCTAGCTTCTCCACATTAGTGATTCCAATAACTCGTAACTTGGCTTGCACGTAACCGTTCTCACCTGATGCACTTAACAAATAGAGTGACAACGAATTACCCGTCGCAGATCCAGCTCCACTTGGATACACTTTCAATTTCCTACACACCCGTTACATTGATTAACACATACTCTATATAACTATATCTCCATGGAAAAAAAAAATATAGCGAGGGAGAAAGAGAAAGTCACCAGTTTTTTCCTCCGGAAGAAAACGAATCAGAAGTGTAAGAGTCAAGATAGCGGGTAGAGAAATTGGTGAGTTTCCAAGCGAAAATAGGGTCACGAATGTTTTGTTCTAAAGAGAAAACTTCATATTTTTCAAACGGTTGAGCAACGAAGATGTCAATGCCAAACACGACTTGTCCGCCGTCGTAATTATATCCATATGCCGGATTTTCGAAATACGAAATCGGATAAAAGTTTGGAATTCCCCATTGCAGTTTAAACAAATGAAATCTCTGTGCCACAGTCTCTACAGAACCGATATAAACTAATTATTAGTCTGAAGAAACAACAAATGATCAATCAAATATAGATTGATTAGTACCTTGGTTCACATAGTACGTGTCATCACTCCTTTTATAGACGAAAAATTTGATTTCTGCATACACATCTTTTGGATTGGCGATAAGGCTTGAGTTATCGATTTTTGCATAAAGCGAGAGGTATCCACTCGACGCATCGGGTTTGTACCCGTTCGGGTAGATAAGGAACGTCCTTAAAAAAATTTAAACAAAATTAAAGGGACGTCAAATTATATATATAGCTAAAATAGAATCTTATACGAGTTTTAGATCAAAATCCCACATTGGAAATGGAAAATATATAGCGCTAGGATATGAAATTTTTACTCATTATCAATTGATTTTGAGTTGCCAAGTCCATACGGAATGTGTACGTACCAGTTGTATCCACCGACGGAGAAAGCTCGCGACTCGTACTTGCCATCTTTGACCACGCTCGACATATTGGCAAAAGACTGGAACTTCACGCAGTATGAAGTTGGAGGACGTTCTCTAGAGAAGGTTGATGATGACTCGAGCTTCTGGTGATTTTGTGCAGGAACAGAGACGGGTGTTGAGTGACATGGAGGTGTCTTTGAGTTCACCACGTCCAACAAACTTCCTTCTACCACTGCTTCTGTCTCCATTAGGTTTGCAAGGTTGTAGTAAGGTTTTGCAAACCTTGCCACTTCCACAACGAAAACAAAACAGAAGAAACAGTAGACAAAAATTGTTCCATAATTGCGTTTCTTGTTTTCTTCGGTATACATTTTACTTTTTCTTCTTTGAGTATATGTTCTAACAGTTTTTGTTGTATGTATTTATAGACATAAATTATTTTACAGACCACACGTGTCTAATATCCTACTAGTATTATAGATCAATATCAGATAGTGACACTTTTGTATCCACCATTTCTCGGCACGTCTTTTTTGTGTGTGTGTCAGACCCACTTGTTAAACTTAAATGCGATTTGGAGAGTCATTAGCACGTTCATGAAGATAGATTATATTATTTATAGTACTAGTAAGTAGTGTTTCAACAAGAGTGAATACCTACGAGGATGGAAATCACAATATATAACAGAATTGTTAAATACCTACAAGTGATTACCGAATCTGAATCATAAACCAAACTTAACCAAGTATTTAACCACATAAACAAACATACGTATAAACTCTAATGTAGTGATCATTGTAAGGACTTATATATAGTGTTGATTGTATCAAATTGGATAATGTAGAGTTTCATTGTGTAGGGTTGTAACGTACAGAATTGTATCATATGGAACTGATTGTGTAGGGAAGTAAAGGGAATTAAGTTATCATAATTAGAACCGATTCGCATATCCTTGAATGGATTAATATATTAATAGTTGAATAAGATCAAAGGATTGATGATAATAGAATCAAATCGTTAATCAGATATGTTTTTGATGTTTGCCTTGCTGTTGAATGATCATGCAAAAGTAATGATCGAATATTAAACACAAGGAAAATTGGTATTATAGATTTTTTTTTTTAAAAAGTTGTATCTTCAATAATATTAGGGGAAAAAGTTAATTTGATACTAATTTATTGTTTTATTACTAGATTAGCTCTTAAAATATTTTTATTACTTACAAGTTTTGTATGTCTATTTTACCCTCAAATCCTTTGTAAGGAAAACCTTATTTATAAAATTGCCATTACCAAAAATTCAGAAAAAATATATTTACGGTTCTACCATATGACAGACTTAATATATTGACATAACATACTTATTTTATTTAGCCACAAATTAATTTAATATTGACAGACTTATAAATGTTCCATCGATTTATCTAACATACTTAATTAACATTTAATAGATTTATTTCTTTTTGGCCACGAATTTACTTTATTTTGATAGACTTAATTAGCTTTTCACATATTTGTTTCTGTTTAACCATAATTTTTTTAAAATTTGACAGATTTATTTAGTTTGCCACATATTGATTTTTCTTTTGGAAACAAATTTACTTCTTTTTTTTACAGACTTATTAACATTCGATGAATTTTTTTTTCACAAATTTAAATGATAGATTTGTATTCTTTTGACCACATTTTTTTTCCTTTTAGCCATAGACTAATTAATATATGTTATCCTAAGTATACCGGTTTAGTTTTCGGTTTGGTTAAACTAAACCGAACCATATCCAATTAACCTAACCAAACCATGTAAACCAAAACAAACTACACATTCAATTAAAAAGAAGGAAAATTAGGGGTTTTATTAAACGTTCACCAAAGTTGTCATCGTGTTCACTTTTTATCATTAGAGAAGACACCTCCATTAGTGCATTGATCATTGAGAATCTTTTCTTAGTCTCTTTTTTTTCTTTTTCAAAAGATCATATTTCTCATGCTTTTAATTCCTTTTCTAAATCAGAAAAAGCTTTGTGGAGACAATTGATTATTAAGGCTTTAACAAATGAAGAAATTTTTGAATCAAAAGAAAAAATATAGTTGATAATGGTGGCTGATGAACGTGAGAAATGAAGCTTTGTCGAGAGAAAAAAAAATGGGAGAAGAAATTTTGGTCGAGAAAAAGAAGTCTTTTAATTTTAGTAGTTAATTTTAATTTTTAAAAAATTTAGAATGAAATGGCATTATGGTTATTAAAATAAGGTTTGATGGCTTAACTGACTTTTTAGATGTTTTTTATTAAAAATTTTCGAATAGATGTTAATCTAGTCATATATCAATGAATTAGTGATAAATTAAGTAATTTTCTCATAAAATTATTCATATAAATATTGGTTAAACATGAGCTTTTACTTGGAAAGCTCTTAATAGAACTAGGATTAAGTTCCTAGAGAAATATTTTTTATAAGTTTTTAATTGAAGAAATTATTAAAAATGATAATATGTAGCCTCCAAAAACACAATGTTAGAAAATGCAACTTTTAATAGATAAGCGGTTTTTTTTCACAAATACGGTACGGTACGATGTATTAATTAATAGTTCAAACGATTTTTTAGAAAAGATGCAAGCAAATGATTAAATAATAACTATCATGATGATTTATGTCTTAAACGTGGTATTATTAACCGTTGGCACCAAACACCGAGAATATTTTGGATCAAAGATCCAGAATTCCAACGGTTTATCAAAAGAAAGAAAAAATATCATAAAATGGTTTTTCGAAAAGATGCAAGCTATGATATATTAATAACTATAAAATGGTCATAAATCGATTTTCTCATAAAAAAGCAACCTATGATTTGTATATAACTATAAAATGGATTTTTCGTAAGAGCACGGTTCTTGGAAATAACTGTAAGACGTATTTATTGGAAAAACCCCCGATCTTATAATATATTGATAACTCTAAAACATTTGGTTTTGAAAAGATACTTCTCATAAAACAATTTTATCAAAAAATGCAACCCTATAATATATTGATTATAAAATAATCAATATATTAGCAGGTTTCGTGAAGTGATCTTAGTATAGTGGCAGGAGGTAAGTCTACTGCGTACATGCACCATCACACCCAAAATCGAGTCTCACTCCTTACGAATGTAGGAATTAAGCTAATAGGCTGACTAGTTGTGGTCCAATGTTGAAAAAAAAAATAGCGGGTTTCAAAGGAGACGCTACTTATGATATATCGATAACTACAAAGAAGGATAAATAAAATTTAAAAACTAGAGAAACTTTGGAAAATGCCATCATTTTAGAAAACAATTTAAAAAATGACACGAAAATTATATCATTATATTTGGATAAACTATTTTATGTAGGTTTGATTAGGGGTCACAATCTTTTTTAGGGTTTGGAATTTAAAGTTTAAAATAATCTTTAATAACAAGCATTTTTAAAAATGGAGGAATTACAAACATGACACATTTGAAAATATATTTTTCAAATATCACCCTTGAAACTTTATTGTAAGCATACCACCTTTTATATAAAAAGACAAAATCTTTAATATTTTTTTCTCTATCAAAACTCAAATCCTAAACTCTACCACAAAAAACTATACCTTAAATATAAAATAGTTTACCCAAACCCAAAAAAAAATATAAAAATTAAATAACAAAGATGGCATTCTTGCAAAGATTTTCAAACGATGGCATAACTGTAAAGTGACATGCCAAGAGCGGCATATCATCAAAATTTTCTTTTAGAATAGAATAGCTCCCATGGTGATCACAAAGAGATACATTTTCTCCTCTGTGACATTAGGGAATCTATTACGTTGTTTCATTCATTTGAAATTGGCTATATTCCTCGCTTGGATAATGTAGATGCCGATTTATTGGCCAAGAACGCTCTTAGAGGTACTACCTCTGAGTTTGAGAGTTAATAAAGGTTTAGCATTGTCTGAACAAAAAAAAAATAGAAAACTCATTGTCATAGTTTTGAAAACTGGTACACCAAAAGTGACAGTTTTGAAAATTTCCAAACACAATGCTCTTTAAGTTTAATTTAATAAATAAATAATTTTTGACAGCCTTCTAAAAGATACTAATATTATTAGCATTTTAGTTCTCTTTCAATATTTTTCAAACCACATATGATTTGAGCGACGTAGAATCCTCGAAAATCATATACTTGGTACTTAGTGACTCTACAATCTTTCTTCATGTTGCATGTTGTATTTTTTTCATGTTGCATGCAGGGGCGGATCCAAAGGAATTTTTCAGTGGGGGCATTATTGATAAGGAAATAAAAATAAAAGGAAAATAGAGATTTGATATGGGGATATAGGGGCACAAAATGACGTTAATCCATCTTATGTAAGAAATACTACTAAAATCTTTATACAAAATTCTGAATTCCAAAATCACAACGGGTGCCCCCCCCCCCCCCCCACTTTGTGGCTACATCCGCTACTGGTTGCATGCGAAGAGGCCTAAAGATATTAATTTGGCTATATTACCAAAGTCATTTGATTTCGAAAGAACTCCATGATTAAGCGTGTTTGAGCTGGAATTATTTCACGATGGGTAACCTACTGAGACGTTATTTCCATACCATGTGAGTGAAGACAAACACGGGAAAAGATCACGTGGTGATTTGCATGATCGGTAGATAAATCTTTAGAATCTCCTGGACTAACGCACCGACCATCAAAAAAAGGTGGGTCCATGGGTCGAGAGTGTGTGTGAGGTCCATAGACAAGGACTATCAAATTATAAGAGCATGTTTATAGAAAGTAAATTAGAGTAAATATAGGTGGGTTATTATGTGAAAACCCATTAAATTAATTGTAAATGGGTTTATTTTTATATTACCGGTTCTAACAGTACAACTTATTTTTACCGTAAATATAGCATGTGTGGCTCTCTCTGATTGGTTGAAAATGTGAACAAAAAGAAAAGAAAAAAACACAACACGCGACTCTTTGTTCTCTCCGTCTCTCTCTCGACCCTGTGTGTATAATCCCTCTGAAAATCATCACAGAAATTGTCGATCCAGTGACAAATCAACGAGATTTTGACTCAGAACGGTTCGGTTTGAAGAACTCGACGGATCGATAGGTGAATCGCCGTGTTGGGTTCACCAAATCGCCTTTTCCAAAGTCTTTGCCATGGTACGATTTCTCATATTATTTGTTTAGATTGTAGTGAATTTGTTGAGAGATTGGGATTTCATGTAATCGAAATTAGGGATTTGATTTAGGGGTTTTGCATGTGATTGAAATTGGGGGTTTTAATGTGATCGAAATTGTTCTTCAGTCTTGTTCCAGTGACGGTGAAGCGAATTACTGAAGCTTCACAGTCCGGTGGTGAGAAATCTGGTATCATCATCAATGGAATTGAACTAACAAACGTATAATCTCTTTAAAGCCATTCCAGATTTCTTAAGTGTTTTTCGTTATTCCACAGTATTGATGTTTACTCGATTTGTGTGATGGTTTTGGTGTATTTAGGTTTCACTTGTTGGGTTAGTGTGTGACAAAAACGTATCAAAAGCTACTGAAATTAGATTCACTCTTGATGATATGGAACAGGAAGAATCGACTCTAAAAGATGGTATAATACAAAAACTTGCTCTTGATCAATGCTACGTTATGAAATGAGAGATGAAACATTCAATATATGTATATATGTGGCTTTCTTATTAGGGTGAATGAATCTTTCGATGAAAGAGAAATGAATATATGTGGCTTTGATTTTCTACATGACATATTGATATGTGCGCTTCAAAATCTAATATGTGTTCCTTTGTTGTAGGTGGTTTCATCTCAAAACAATGATGGAAATGGTCGCAAGAACTTAGACGATATGATTTTGGACTATCTAAAGCAACCTGCTTGCACGTGAGTTTGAATTTTTTTTATTTTGTTCACTGCAGTGCAAGACAACAGGGGATACACTTGGATGAAATTGCTCAGCAATTGAAGATCCCAAAGAACAAGCTAGAGTACGCTATTTCTTTCTCCTTATATAATCTCTATCTCTACTTACAAAGTTGTTGGTTTTGATGAGTTTGCTTTATTTGTTTGGGTGTTTGTTACAGGAGTGTTATTCAATCACTCGAAAGTGATGGGCTTATATACTTGATAATCGATGAGTATCATTTCAAGCATGTCGAGCTTTGATCATCTAGAATGAGGTTAAATCAGTAGATAGAGTAAGTTGTTGTATCATCTGGTTGTTTGAGAGATGTTTCGATATCCAGAGTCCAGGATCTGATTTTGTTTTTGCATTTTCTATTCTTTTATCACTATCTAGTTACATTTTCAAACTATTTGAATTTGGTTTGTTTCATATTTTAATTAATGTACTATGATTTGAATTTAGAAAAAAAAAAATTTACTTATAAAAATACAAATTCAAAAAAAAAAAAATTTAAGAACCCTACTATATTTACTACATATAATCACTAAAAAAATCACAAAACTAAATTAAGGTAAATATACAAATCCCAATACAATTGATGATAAAAAATTCTTATCTTACCTTTCCATATTACCTACCTATAAACATGCTCTAACAATATGGCATGTGCATTAGAGACCCCTTGGGGTCTAAAGTGTGTTCTTATAATATAAAATTATTAAAATGGTTGTAAAAGAAAGAAGGAAAGTGTTTTTGTGGGTATATTGAAATATAAAATTAATAAAATTTGAGTAAAGAGAGTAGAGAGTGTTTAAAATTAGACATTTTGGAGAGTGTTCTTAAAAGGAAGAGAGAGAGTGTTTAAATATAAAATTAATTAAAGTTGAGTAAAAGAAAGAGAAAGTGTGTGTTTTAATAATTTTATATCATAAGAACACCACATTAGACCCAAAGAGGTCTCCAATCCAATGCACATGACCTCAAAGTCGAACCATACGAGTTTAAGACTCACACTAATTTTGAAATATTCTCGCTAATACCCACCATATTTTATAACTAATATTTTTTAAAAGACTCAAAAACTAGTCCTAATTAAGTTAATCCTCTATTTATCATCGATTCGTTTTGATAGACGCTATCCCTAGCTCAAACATCCGATTAATCCGTGGCGAGATTTTGAACAAAAATGGTATTTTTAAAAACCATACAAAACATAAAAAAGTTGGTTACGTTGTTAAAACCCGGCATGTTGTTCAAAAGGAAAAAAGTCATCAAATCCAGTCCCCACCTATCAACTCTTCAACCTACTGTATATGTTGGTTGCTTTCTCCCTCCAATGTGAGCCTTTCTTTAACCAGTTATATATTTTTATCCTATCCACTTTGGTGTTTGTGATATTTGCAATCGGATTGATCAAATTTGACATAGAAAAGTTCGAACTTCTTATTATTTTACAGAAACAAAAACAGTGAACCAGAGTGATAGTAGTTCACTTGGTCACCGTTGAATTACATAGCGGAGATTTGTCTGGTTTTTGGCCTAATTCCCATCTCTGCTTAAAAACAACAACAAAAGAGTGATTGTTGGATCATCTTAGGACCCTAATTAGAAAATGAGTCGGTTTTAGAAAAAGACATGATCTCGACTTCAACTTTAAGGGTATCGTCGACGAGGAAACCTTTGGATGCGTCTTTGATATCGGAAAGTGGTATAAACTTGTCCAAACCCCATCCATTTTCTGTTGCATTGGGCCATCCCTCCACTATAGGAACAAACCAAAAGTTTATTTTAACATTTTTTAACTTAGCCTTATGTAAATAGTTTAAAATTTTAAATTAAGAGGATGAAAAAGGAGATATCAAACCGAGACACTAACCTTGTTTCTCGAAATGGTTGGATCGGATCTGATCAATTATTCGTAACTTGGCTTGCACGTAACCCTTTTCATTTGACGCACTCAACAAAAAGAGTGACAACGAATTACCCATTGCAGACCCAACTCCATTTGGATACACTTTCAATACCCTACACATATATTAACACATCTTTTATATCATATATGTATGTATATATATATACATAGAGGGAAACTGGGAAAGAGATAGTTACCAGTTTCTTCCGCCAGAAGAAAACGATCCAGAAGTGTAATAGTCAAGATCGCGGGTAGAGAATTTGGTGAGTTTCCAATTGAAAATAGGGTCACGAATGTTTTGTTCGTAAGAGACAACTTCCCATTCATTGAATGGTGTAGTAACGAAGATGTCAACGCCAAACACACTTTGTCCGCCGTTGAAAATGAATCCATGTGCTGGATTTTCGTAATACCCAATCTCAAGAAAGTTTAGTTGTCCCCATTGTTGTCTAAACAAATGAAATCGCTGTGCATCAGTCTCTGCAAACCGATCAAAACTAATTAGTCTTAAGGAAACCACAAAAGATTGAAAGAAATATTTCTCCCTCTCGTTTAAGATTAATTAGTACCCTTGAGAATATGGTACTTGTCTATAGTGCTTTTATAGGTGAGAAATGTGATCTCCGCATACACATCTCTTGGATTGGCGATGAGGGTTGAGTTATCGATTTTTACGTACAGCGAAACGTATCCACCTGAGCCTTCTGGCTTGTTCACGTTCGGGTAGATTAGTAACGTCCTAATAACATTTTAAGCAAAACAAAAAACAAAAGAATCAAATTATATATATAGCTAAAACATATATGAATTAGAATCTGAACCAGATTTAGAGCAATGAAAACCCGATATCAAAAGTGGAAATGATTAGATATACATATATATATAGGATATGAGTTGATCAACTCATTGCCAATTGATTTTCAGTTGGAAGTGACACAACGTGTACGTACCAATTGTATCCACCGATGGAGAAAGGACGTGACTCGTACATGTCACCATTGCTTTTGACCAGTTTCGACATAGTGGCAAAAGACTGGAACTTCACGCAGTAGGAAGTCGGAGGACGTTCTCTTATCTCTTGCCTTATTGGTATTGAGAGCTTCTGATGATTCCTAGCAACAGAGGCAGAGCCAGATCTCAAGAAGTGGCATGGAAGTTTCCCTGAGTTCTCCACGTCCAAGAATCCTTCTTCTACTTCTCCTCCTGTTTCCATCAGGTTTTGAAGGTTGTTGTAATAAGGTTTTGCAAATCTTGCAACTTCCACAACGAGTACGAAACAGAAGAAGCAATACACAAAGATTGATCCATAATTGGTAGTTTTCTTCTTTTCCTCTGTAAACATGTTTCTTTTTCTTTTCTTTTTTCCTTTTTGAGTATTGTAACATTTTTTTGTGTTGTGTATATATATAGACATGAAATTTTTTATCATCCCATTAATATGCCACGAGAGGCACGTTTCACAAAACCGGGTATAAGTTGTTCGTTATACCAAACTCGAAATTGGACCCATCTTTAGCTTAGAAATCCTCTCATATTCTTGGGTGCCTTTCATTTCTTATCTTTTTAGACTTTATATCTGATCAGTCTATTTTAGTGCCAATCATTTATAGCTCAATCTTATAAGTTAGTGACACGTACATGTTCACGAATTTCGGGCATGTATTCATGAATGAGACAGATTGAGGATATATAAAAAAATTATAAATTATCCGTTTCTTTCCGGAATATTGATTTTAAGCGTATTTGTCTCGTTTTCTAACGAGACAAATATTGATTTTAGTATTTATTGTTCCAATGAGTTATGGTTATCCAAAATTTTTAAATTTAATATTTCCAAGATTCTACAAAATATGATGTTTTATCTTTTTTATTTGTTCTTCAAAAGATGATATTTTAGCTTTTTTATTAGTTAATATTAATAAATCGCAAATTTCAAAAAGTATTAAATGAAAAGATTTGAATATTATTCGTTCATAGTTATAAAAAAGTGGTTTTGTAAAAGAATTAATGTAGTTATTATTAAATATTAATTATTTCTCAATAAGTGTAAAAAAACTAAAACATCATGTTTTGTGGAACAAAAGAAGAAGTTGATAACAGATTGAAAAAAATTTAAACGGATAATTTGTCTAATCCTATCAAAAGGCAAATTAGGACGTCGATCCCGCAGTATTTATTTGGGTTATAAAACTGGATTTTATATTTTGAGTCAAGGAAGATGATTAATATTCAAATAGCTTTTGGAAATATTTAACAAAAGGAACCATATACAGATCTATTGCTTGACTAAAACTTTCTCATTTACATTGATAGCTAAATTCCGGGCTACATACTATATATAATTCGTTGAATTTCAGTTATTTGTTTCCAAAATTGGAAAACAATGATAACATTAATTAAAATTCATTTCATTGAATTTGATTGTGTGATTCTTTTGATAGTCACTATGTATATATATATATTTACTCTTTCTCTGGAAAAAAACATATTTCGTTTATATCTCATATTTGGATATTAACCAAAACGTCTAGCTAGAAAAAAAATTCGAAACTATGAATTTTATTATGCTCTCCAAAATTTTATTGGCATTCTCATACATTTGCCTATTTGATGTTGGTTCTACTCAACAATCATATGGAAATTCAACAATTTCAGCACTTTTCGCATTTGGAGACTCAATACTTGATACGGGCAACAATAATCTTCTTTTAACTGTTACTAAAGTCAATTTTTTTCCATACGGTAGAAACTTTATAGGTGGAATACCTACCGGAAGATTTGGAAATGGAAGAGTTTTCTCGGATATGATTGGTAATATACGTGTAACGGATTACTTAATTTTCAACAAAGATAATCTAATATGAATGTCTTTGTTTTTGTAGCCGAAGGTTTGGGATTAAAGACTCTCTTACCCGCATATCGTGATCCGACTCTCTCGGACGATGATATACCGACTGGTGTTTGTTTCGCATCTGGTGGATCTGGACTAGATGCAATCACTGCAAGAATACAAGTAAGATTTAACTATTTTGTTCAAAATAATCAATCTATAATCACTCTGTATTTGTTGAAAATTCTATTAGAACTCTATTGTTTTTGTGTTGGTGAATATTAGGGAGTTATATGGGTGACAGATCAGGTGACAGATTTCCAAAACTACGTCACTAGACTAAACGGTGTAGTAGGAAGTCAAGATAAAACAAATGAAATTATATCAAATGCGGTTTATTTGATCTCAGCGGGGAATAATGATATTGCTATCACATATTTTACTACGATGACTAGAAGGTTTCAATACACTGTTCCAGGCTACACTGATCTCATGGTTACTTGGACTCGTGATCTCATAAAGGTACAAATTTTCTAACAAAAATCCAAGATATAGCATAGTTTTGTGATTTTGACTTTTTGTCAAAAAGTATTTAAGTTTTTTTTTTCTTTTTTTTTTGTTTCAAAGAGTTTATATGATATGGGTGCAAGAAAATTTGCGGTTATGGGAACTCTGCCGCTAGGTTGCTTGCCGGCAGTAAGAAGCATGATTGGGAATGTACTTAAGATATGTGAAGTTTTCTCAAATCAAGCAGCTGATATGTTCAACAAAAAATTATCCGCAGATCTTGATAATCTAAGTGCAATGTTTCCGGGTGCTAAATTCATGTACATAGATATGTACAATCCTCTTCTTGGTCTCATCAACAATCCTCAAGCTAATGGTAACGCCAAATTCTTGTACAATGGTCTTCTTCTAATATAATTATAAATTTTTTAAAACATTTGATATGTTATCATTTGTTGAAAAATGTAGGGCTTATTGATGTAGTTGATGGATGTTGTTGTACGCCGACATCTATAATACCGTGCTTAGACGCATCTCAATATGTGTTTTGGGATGTTGCCCATCCGACCGAGAAGTCGTACCAAACGATCACACCAAGTATTATTGAAGCAATCAAAGAACAACTAGCATGATCATCAATTTGTAAAGCTTTTGTAACATGTTAAAATTAATAAAAACTTACAACATTTGGATAGTTTCAAGAGATACAAGTTATATCAGTTAGTCATAATGTTTGCCTTTTGCTTAAACTCAATGTTTCTCTTAGCAAGCGTACAATTTGGATATTTATCTAATCCAATCTATAGTCAGCCATATTAAAATTGATAATAGGGTTCAAATTTTAGTTCAGGGCCAATATTGGGTTTTTGAGCTTTCCAATAGCATCCTTAAGATACTCATACTTGTAAATGTAAGAATTACAATTAAGTACCTCAGATGTTAACACATTTTGACATTATTAGAAAAATCATTAGATGAATTTACAAGTTTTTCCTAAACTTTTTTTTTCACAAGCTAAAGATACACATCCACTTTCCAACCTCACACGTTCTATGGACCTAATATACATGATCAAGCAACCGCTCAAAAATCTATTGCTTTTTTTTTAGGTATGTGGATGGGAGACAAAAATACCTCCCACCAATTTATTCAAATAAAATAAAACGTTTACACTCGAACATCTCTCGGGCGCATAGTCCCAATTGCATCCTCAAATACAATCGTGTCAACAGCCTCAAAAGAAGACGCAAATCTATGGAAACGTAACGGTAAATCGAACGCATAGTTAGCTAATCCATTGGCAAGACGATTAGCCTCCCTATACACATGAGAAATACGGACTATCCAGTCCCTTGATAAGAAGTCGTGGCACAATTGTACCAGGAATGACAGCGGATGAGACTTATTTATCCATGTCTTAAGAAAACCAACTACAATCTATGAATCAACCTCCATCTGAAGTCTCTGAATCTGTTGTTCCCAGGCAATCCAAAGACCATAGTAAACTCTCCATAATTTGGCCAACGGTGCCGAGCAGATACCAATATTTACCGCGAAACCACCTCTCCAATTACCATCCCCATCTCTCAAAACTCCTCCCGCCGTGGCTAATCTTGGGTTACCGCGGGAAGCACCATCCGTATTCAGTTTGACCCATCCTTCTTCCGGCGGTATCCATGAAATCAACATCTCCTCTCGTATAACCCCCTGTGAAGTCAATCTCATTGCCCTATGCGCATCTGAAACCTATTGTGCTGTGTCTTTTATAAACCGCACCCTGTCTCGGCATCTCCTATTACTCTCAAACACATTTCCGCATCTCCACTTCCATTCCCACCATGCTGCCATCGCAAAAGTTATTCCCCAAGAGCTACCGTCTACTCCACTTTCATCTCCTAAATTGCTATATAACCACTCAAGCAACGACATAGCAAAGAAAGAATGTAGCTTACGCCGAGGAACTATCATATTCCAAATACCCGACATTGCGGGACAATCCCCAAGGATGTGCATGATGGTTTCGTTCCCACTCTTGCAGACTTGGCACAAGCTGGATTCACACAAATGTCTCCGGAATCTCTCGACATTACTCATGATAACTTGGTGAGACACCAACCAAAGGAATCCTCTCACACGTTCTGGCGCGATAACAAAATTTGATATGCTCAAATTAACCTAGAGCTAACTCTCTCAAATTAAGAGATCAATGTAGTACTTTAGGTATCGAAATCCACTGGGAATCAGAAAACACAATAGATTTATGAGTTCGAATTATGCTAAGCAAGATTATAAGAATGCAAAAACAAAGCAATAAAAACTGTTGTAAATCAATTAGAGAAAAGCGCTAGGCACAGGGAAATCTCCAGTGAATCAAAATTGCAGATAAATCAATTGATAGGATTATTAAAGCACAGTTCTTGAACATGAACACGAAAGTAAAACAAACCAGCTTCCGCTGCGAATATTATCTATGAATAAATCCTAGAAAACCAAATTCCTTTGCGAATCCTATGAATCTAAACAAACATTAATTCAGGTTCAATTGTTCACAAAACCCTAAGCCAAATTCCTTTGCTAATAGGAATTTTGCTCATCAAAGACTAGATCAGGAAATTAATCAAACTCTCGTTTCTATTAATTATCCTAAGATCAGATTTCAGTTCATGACGCTAAAATCAGCAATAAAAGCAAGTCAAGATGAAGAACATTCTAATGATATTATCCTAACAATCAGATCAGATCAGCAATTTATCAAACACTTTCGAATAACCCTAAACCTAACAAAGGAAACTACTCAGACATATCGAATAATGAAAACATGGTTTTATTAAAAGATAAATCAAAGAGTTAAGTAAAATAAAGCGTAAGTCTAAACAATGACTTAGAAAACACATATATAGGGGTACAAAGTCGGCTAGAAACTTAAAAGTAAACATCTGGAAACTTCGGGCTTCGAACGGACTTTTCTGATTAAAATCTGGGCTTGGTCGCGCAGGGTGTCGATCGACACTGATAGGTGGTGTCGATCGACACCAATCTTCAAAATCGGATTCTTTGCTTCTCATGTTGTAGTGTCGAGCGATGCTCAGTGATGGTGTCGCTCGACACAGACTTCAAATCTTCATTCCGAACTTTGCATTTTGCCACTTCATTCCGCGAATGCTCCAAAACTTCCAGTAAACATCTTTTAAGCTCCAATCGTCCTTGTACCTGAAAAGACTCTAAAACCAATAGAAAACATAACAAAGACTCTAGATATAGGACTTATATCATGGCTTAAACAGGGTAAAAACCATGATATATCAACTCCCCCAGACTTAGCTTTTTGCTTGCCCCTAAGCAAAACAGTGTAATCACTCCTTTAGGAACCACATACCTTTGCAAAGCTAATCCGGTGATACTTCGATGTTTCCCTAGAAGCTTAGCAGTCCTCCAGATTGAATCCAAACCCCTTAGAGAAACTCAGACTTTCAGTCGCAGGCCCCTTAAGTTCAATTAGGTGCGGTCTCATCGAGGGAATATCGATCGTTGGACCTTCTAGATTCTTTCGCTTCCTTTAACACTTTTCCCGCGTTTCACCCTCTCTCTTCCCTCTGAAACTGTTTATCCAATTAAGGATATCATAGATATGCAATGCCTTTCTGTTAAACTTTTTTCTTGTGATGGCGGGTACCTCAGCAGAGGGTCCTTTACCACCAAATGCCTATATGAATTCAGGCTTGCACTTTTCTGCAGATTTTTTATTTCCTTGGCATCTCTATGATTTCACTAGATCAGCGCTCGCTACTGTTGTTCTATGAGGCTTTTATGATGGCGGGTACCTCAGCAGAGGATCCTTTACCACCAGATCTAGGACAGTTGTACTCATCATACGGGAAGAAGTTTCAAGAGCGGTCCTTCCTCGCTTTCAAGTGTTTAGAAGCTGAATCAAGTCTTGCGATTAGCCAACGCCCTTGACAAGAAGATTAAGATTCATTAGGGTGGGGTCTTTGACATCCTTTCTGGCGTTCTCCAGAAATTTGAACTCGCTCCGTTAAACCGATCCACTTCCAGTTACCCACCTCAGTAAAACCAGCCAACTTGCATTGGAATGGTCCATGAGTGTTGTTCAAAGCAAGTCTAAAAGAGAGGTTTTGACTCTAAAAATTTTAAAAATGACTCAAAAACACCAAAAGAAAACACAAAAGTTAGCGACTACCTCCCCCAGACTTAAACGACATTGTCCCCAGTGTTCTTAAGCCTAAGATCAGTGAAACAAGATAAACAGGAATGAAACGAATGAAAAATCAAGTAAGAATTTGTACCTGGGGACCGTGTCGATCGACACAACATCAGTGTCGATCGACACTCATGTTTCTGTCCTGATTCTGACTATGGATTTTCATGGTGTCGATCGATTCTCCTGTTGGTGTCGATCGACACCTTCAATTGAAGTTCATTCTCACTTTCAATTCGAACGTTTATTTTCCTGAAAATCGACACCAAAAACAAAACCAAAGCGTAAAACTGAAAAAGAAACATAAAAAGAAAACATAAATATTAAACTTACAAATGAGTTTCCTCCCATTAAGCGCTTGTTTTCAGTCTTTAGCTTGACTGTGATGGAACTCGGAACTATGGTGGAACTTTAGGAAGTATCGGACTTCCTCTATCCTGAACGGAACCGACAACTTGTTTTAAACGGACCTTCTGGACAGCTCCCCCAGACTTATCAGAAACAGTCTCAGGAAAAAGTCTCATCGTTCTCTCCATCATTTCCTGAAGAACTGCTTCTCCTTGATCTTTAAGCTCCGAAAGAATGATGATTCGCATCTTTGCGAAAGGCTTTGAACTCCTCTTAGGTTTCATCTCTTCTTTTCTCTTTCCTGCAAATCCATCAGAAAAATCAAGCTTTCGAGGAACTCGAAGCTTGCATGAGCGCGTAACAGGCTTTTCATCTTTAATGAATGTAGAAGAGACAGAATTAAGTACAAGGGGTTCATACCTGGGCTCTTCATGAGGTATCTCAGGAGATGGTTCTGAAACGACCACTTCTTCAATGATCTCAGCAGGAATATCGTTCGAAGGCTCCTTGATTGGTTCGTCATCCAGCGATGTATCCACAGAGAAAGCTTGACCATCAATGGTGGATTTCCTTCTTGTTGTCTCCATGTCAAAGTCCATGACAATATCACCAAGATCAAGCTTTATCTTCCCTTTCCTCACGTCGATTTGAGCGCCAGCAGTAGCAAAGAATGACCGTCCTAGGATCAAAGGATCTTCAGGCTCATCTTCGTACTCCAAAACTACAAAATCCGCTGGAATAATGCAGTCCTGAATCCTGATTGGCACATCCTTTAGAATTCCTTTTGGGAATCTCCTCGACCGATCGGCTAGAGTAAGAAACATCCTAGTAGTCCTGAAATTAGTCATACCAAGATCAATAGCAACAGATAATGGCATTAAGTTAATTCCTGATCCTAAATCACAAAGAGAGTGAGGAAACTGCCCTGTCGAGATGGAGCAATTAAGCACGAAGTTTCTTGGATCTGGCAGCTTGACAGGAATCCTGCTTTGAATCATTGCGGTTACTTCTTCTGAGACTACTATGTCCATCTTCTTCTTCCTAGGTACTGGAGGAGTATTCAAGAGAATCGCTCTGATATCTCTAGTCAGCAGTGCTCCCTCCTCAGGACTAATACCATTGGCTGCAAGCCGCTTGACGTATCTCCTAAGTGCAGGAGAAAGTTTAACTGCATCGATCAAAGGCATCTCAACCATGACCTTATCAATGATCCGCTTGCAAAACGCTTCTTCAATCTCCTGCTTGGACCTTTTAACTCTGGGGAAAGGAACCTTGGCCTTGTGGACGTTCTCCTCAGAAGCAATCGCGATAACCGCAAAATCAGGCTCTGTCTGGACGGGGTGCCGATCGACACTCTTTGTAGTGTCGATCGACACTAGATCTTCTGTTTCGATCTCAGATAACTCCGCAATTGGTGTCGATCGATGCTCTGGACCGGTGTCGATCGACACCTGCTCTGCTGTACCAAAAATCTCATCCAATTCTGCGAAATAATCCTTCGTCTCAGTGTGAATAGCATTGCAAGCGCTCCTTGGGTTTACATCGGTCTTCGCAAGAAGGAAACCATCTTGTCTCCTAACAGATTCAGCAGTCTGCGCAACTTGTTTATCCAATTACTTCATATGAGCGCTCAATGACTCGAATTTCCCATTAAGGTCTTGGTAGACTGAGTCCAACTTCCCATTGAAAGTAACTTCCAACTTCTGTTGTCCATCTAGGAGTCGCGCAAGCATAGTTTTCACCTCCTTGTCTTGCTCAGGAGGTTTCTGGTAGGACGAGGAACCATAGCTTCTATTGAAGTTGTTGCTCTGAAAGGGCTTCTGATAGCCTTGCTGACTTCCATACTTCTGAAATCCTGAGCCATTGATGTAATTCATATCCTCTCCTGCTGTCTCAACTTCATGGGCAAACTGAATAGACTTCTTGCCCACAAGGATACTTTTCATAGAATCCAGCTTTGCGTTCATCTCTGACAAGTGCTTCCCGCCATCTTTGTTTTCGCTCAACTGTTTCCTCTCAAAGTCAGCGTTCTTCGTGCTGTTGCTAGAAGCCAAGTTCTCGATGAGAGTGATTGCATCTGCTGGGTAGTTGGTATTGAAGTTACCACTACTTGCTGCATCCAGTGCCATCATATACCGCCAGTCTACTCCCCTGTAGAAGATGCCTAACAATTGAACGTCTGTGAAGCCGTGGTGAGGACAATCCCTCTGATAGGACTTAAGTCACGTCCATGCAGCCTTAAAAGCTTCTGTAGGACCCTGCTTGAAAGAAGTAATCTTTGTCCTCAGCTCTTCTGATCTTGCATCATCAAAGAAGTTGTTCAGGAACGCGTTCTTTGTGTCCTCCCAAGTAGTAAGCGTTCCAGGCTCAAGCTGCTTCAACCAGTAAGAAGCATCCCCACTAAGAGAGTATGGGAATAGCTTGCAGAAAAGATAATCGCTAGACACTCCTTGAGCCTTGATGCTGGAGGCTAAATCCTCGAAGTTCTCGATGTGATCCATCGGATGCTCATGTGGAAGGCCATGGAAAGGATGTTGAGCTACTAGTGAGTAGTACGCAGGCTTCAACTCAAAATCATTCCTCTGGAAAGCTGGAGGACGAATCGCAGCTTGATTTGCGTAGAACTGATCAGGCCTGTTGAAATCAGCCAGAGTGCGGTTCTGGACAGGGTGTCGATCGACACCCTCCTGGTGTCGATCGACACCTGGCTGTCTGTTGCGTCCAGCGATCTGATTCCCTTGTTGCTCGGCGTGAATCCCATGCGGGTGTCGAGCGACACCAGCTTGATTTTCGAACACTGCTCTTTCGTCAACTGGCTCGACAATCTCCTCGACGATCACAATACCATCGTCGTTAATCCTCTGCCCTTCGGCGTTGTATCTGAGACCTGCCGGATCACGCAGAACTCCATCCTCTCCAGGAATCAGTATAATACGTTCTTGAGCAGCCATTCTAGCTGTTCTTCTGTTCTCACGTTCCAAACGCGCAAGTTCCTCGAGATTGTAACCAACTAGTTCCTCGTGTTGACTGCTCCTGGTATTGCGGTTTCGCATGTACCTGAAACGCAAAACAAAAAGAAACTAGCAAAACAAAAATAAAAACAAAAACCTAGACAAAATCCTAATAAAATAAATCTAATGGTCTAGACTACCCGGCAACGGCGCCAAAATTTGATATGCTCAAATTAACCTAGAGCTAACTCTCTCAAATTAAGAGATCAATGTAGTACTTTAGGTATCGAAATCCACAGGGAATCAGAAAACACAATAGATTTATGAGTTCGAATTATGCTAAGCAAGATTATAAGAATGCAAAAACAAAGCAATAAAAACTGTTGTAAATCAATTAGAGAAAAGCGCTAGGCACAGGGAAATCTCCAGTGAATCAAAATTGCAGATAAATCAATTGATAGGATTATTAAAGCACAGTTCTTGAACATGAACACGAAAGTAAAACAAACCAGCTTCCGCTGCGAATATTATCTATGAATAAATCCTAGAAAACCAAATTCCTTTGCGAATCCTATGAATCTAAACAAACATTAATTCAGGTTCAATTGTTCACAAAACCCTAAGCCAAATTCCTTTGCTAATAGGAATTTTGCTCATCAAAGACTAGATCAGGAAATTAATCAAACTCTCGTTTCTATTAATTATCCTAAGATCAGATTTCAGTTCATGACGCTAAAATCAGCAATAAAAGCAAGTCAAGATGAAGAACATTCTAATGATATTATCCTAACAATCAGATCAGATCAGCAATTTATCAAACACTTTCGAATAACCCTAAACCTAACAAAGGAAACTACTCAGACATATCGAATAATAAAAACATGGTTTTATTAAAAGATAAATTAAAGAGTTAAGTAAAATAAAGCGTAAGTCTAAACAATGACTTAGAAAACACATATATAGGGGTACAAAGTCGGCTAGAAACTTAAAAGTAAACATCTGGAAACTTCGGGCTTCGAACGGACTTTTCTGATTAAAATCTGGGCTTGGTCGCGCAGGGTGTCGATCGACACTGATAGGTGGTGTCGATCGACACCAATCTTCAAAATCGGATTCTTTGCTTCTCATGTCGTAGTGTCGAGCGATGCTCAGTGATGGTGTCGCTCGACACAGACTTCAAATCTTCATTCCAAAATTTGCATTTTGCCACTTCATTCCGCGAATGCTCCAAAACTCCCAGTAAACATCTTTTAAGCTCCAATTGTCCTTGTACCTGAAAAGACTTTAAAACCAACACAAAACATAACAAAGACTCTAGATATAGGACTTATATCATGGCTTAAACAGGGTAAAAACCATGATATATCACTTCCACACTCTTTCAAAAATCCTCCCCATGTACTGTCTCGGAGTTTCATCCTTAGACAGAGCCGAGTAGGGCACTGTATAAATCCCATCCGGGCTACCACTCCAAGAAATTCTATCCATTGCTCCCGTGAAACTATCAAGCACCACCGAAGATAGCTGAAGTCTAGTATTTTGGGAAATGTAAGGTGCGATTCGAGTTAAATCCCAGCCCATCCATTTTCTCCATAAGTCTCTAGCATAAGCATTCAGGTCTGCAACAGGAGGGCTGCTAATTTCTGTCTCACAAAGTGACTTATCCGAAAGCCACCTATCCTTCCAAAAACGAACCAATCTTCCATCACCGAGTACCCAGTTTAGACCCGGCAGTACCACTTCTCTTAAGCCCATTCCTACAGTTCTCCATGTCGAAGACCAAGTACCCTTGACATTTAACCATGACAGGTCCAAAACAGAGCCTACTTTGTACTTATGTCTCAACACCCTAGCCCATAAGCTATCTCTATCATGAAGAAGTCTCCATCCCACTTTGCCCAACAAAGCATTATTCATTACTCTTGCTTCCTGGATCCCCAATCCTCCTTCGGCTTTGGGAAGACAAACACGTGACCAAGCAATAAGGTGTTGTTTCTTTCTCTCAACCGTGCTACCCCATAAAAAAGATCGCGATATACTATCCAACTTATCCAATATACTCATTGGTAGAGAAATCGTGGTCATAGAATGTACCGGTATAGATAAGAGGACCAATTTAGTCAAAGTTAACCGTCCTGTGAAGCTCAAAAACCGGCCTCTCCAGGCCGACAATCGTGATGCAACCTTTTCAAGAATCTCACCAAAGGTGTCTTTATTAATTCGCCTCTGTAAAACTGGTATTCCCGTGTAACTTGAATTCCACTTTCGTCACTTATCAACTTCGCTAGATCACGATGAACGTTACTTGAGAAGAAAATTTTTGATTTCTCTAGACTCACTTTCTGCCTAGATGATGAACAAAATCGCTCTGTATCACCCGAATTTGTGCCACCGAAACTTTAGCAAATAGAATAAGATCATCCGCAAAGCATATATGAGACAATTTCGGCCCACCTATAGACAGCGTAATCGGTTTCCAATCTTTGGAGGCTACAGACATCTTGATCAGATGACATAATCTCTCAAGCCACAACACAAACAGATATGGTGACAAAGGATCACCTTGACGGAGTCCTCTATCCAATTTAAAAGGTTTCGTCTTCTCGCCATTCCACAAGACATTCATCGATGGACCCCTCACACACTCCATGATCCACCTAACCCACTTTCCCGGAAACATGGTCGCCATGAGAGTATCTTCAAGGAAGTCCCATCTTATACGATCATATGCTTTCTCAAGATCCAGTTTTAGTAACATCCAGCCCTTACGACCTTTCTTGCGTCTCATCGAGTGAACCGCCTTCTGAACCACGATGATATTGTCCGTACTCAGACGTCCCGGGATAAAACTTGAGTTGGGCCTATTAACTTAGGCATTACCGCTTTAAGCCTCATAACCATAGTTTTAGTAATTGTTTTAAATACAACATTTCACAAACTAATGGGGTGAAACTGCATTATTCGTTCTGGTTTCTCCACTTTCGCTATCAATACCACCAGTGCATCATTCATGGCAACCGGTAAATGACTAGACTCAAAGAAATCGAGAGCAAACCGAATTACGGAGGGGCCAACAGTCTCCCAACACTGTTGATAAAACCCTTATGCTAGAAACTTTTTAATTTGTAGTGGCACATTTAATGCCTACTTATATATATCTACTTAAACAACCCTATCCGGTTTTTTATAAATTAAAATCAACTCGAATTAATATTCCTATTAATATCAATTGTCAATATGAAACAAAACCAACATCTAACCAGCGAATACCATCAAATCAATTAAACCAAGCAGATAATCAATTTAAACCAAAATCAAGTGTTAACCAATATTAAATTCCAAATTCAACATTCTCAAATCAGCAACCTAAACCAAGATTCTAAACTCAATAAAACATAAACACCAAACGAGACCCTAAATCATCCTCCTTTTCATTGTCATGATCCCACAGTCACACTTTCTCTTTACATGCATCATATGGAAAAACGAGATACGTGAGTATTATCACAAATACTCATTAAGAAGGTCATTTCATTTACCGACTATACACGCATGCTAAATGAAAAGTCAAGAGACACAACAATGCAAATAACTAATCAAAACAACACATTAACCAAACGAACAGCTACTATTGTCGATCGACACTTGCAAAACGTTGGTGTTGATCGACACCCTCATTGTGTCGATCGACACTGGCTGCAGGAACCACAGAATCCATACAAATAACACAAAATTCACCAAATAACCAAGTATCAACACCAAATTCAATCCACGATCACAACAAAACAAAGAATCATCACATTCCATTACCTATATAAGCCATGGTCGCTCGCTCACCTTGGCTTTTCGAATTGATTTGAGAATAAGAACAAGACAACCACGAAATTGAGACCATTCACACACCTAAGAGCCTAAAAGCTCCTTCTCTTTCTCTTAGAATCAAGCCTTTTGACCACAATTCACCACAACCACACTTATCTCTCTTTTCTCTTCTCAAAAACTATCAAAATCACCTTTTCTGCTCTAAAACGCGGCTGGCACATTTATAAACACGAGCCCTAGGGTTCCTTCCCTAAACCGAACAAACCCGACGATTAAAAATCAATTCAAAAATCTTGGTGTCGATCGACACCCTTACCAAATTTCCCAAATTTGGTTAGCAGATGTTACATCTACTTACAGATCACGCATTTCACTCAACAAATATTCAATTAGAGATAACAACAAATCTTTGTTTCTACAGTTATATAAATTATTTGAATTTTCTTCTAAAAATTATCTTGAATATTTGTGATATGGATCGCCTACAATTTTATCTTTTCAGACACTTCTAGAATCGTCTGATTAATCCAACATGACCATGTTCCTCAAAACAGATACGTCTTCAATCTCATTTTTCAAAAAAAATTAAATAGACTTTCAATATATGATGTAATATTGACCAGCTTGGAGCATGGAGCTAAGGAACTTGACAAGATCATGACCAGCTTGGATCACGGAGCTAAGGAACCGGATGAACATCATATAGCCGAGGAGCAGCTCGTAGCTGAGGAGGTTCTTGCGGACGCTAAATCCTTACAAACAAGCAACCTTGAGCAAAGCACTTGTCCAACTTCATTGGTTGTGATCCAAGTGGCTTCAAGGGTCGATGATGAGAGGTGTGTGGTTTGCACTCTTTTTTCCTCACCTTGGTTTTGTCCCAATGGGTTTTCCAAGGAAGGTTTTTAACGAGGCAAGTCCACATACTTTATCGTATGCCACATCATCGGCATTGGTACCGCGACTCGATGCTCTCCACATCCGAGTCTCTATCTTCTATTTTCGTTTTTGTCATTTTGTTTTTTTTACTTTCTACTCAAAACTTGTTTAATGTGTTCACATTAGACTTTCAAACTTCTCTTTTAATTCCCTCTTGTTTTTCCATGTAATCAAGGAAGTGAAAGGGGTTTGTCCTTCACTTCTTTGCCTATAAAAGGATTTCTATCATCATAATAAAATTCATTAAACTTTTATTTAAAAATCTCTCTCAAATCGTTTGATCCGAGAAGTGTGTAATATCTTCTCAACTCTTTCCTTTCTTATTGTGTAATATATAAGTTAAGAAGGAGCCTTCGTAGTCTAAAACTTTCTCATCACTCTTAGAAGTACAATTCGATCTACTATTCATCCGATCATTCCATTCACTTTAATTTCATCTTCCATTCATTCATTCCGCTGCAACCGTTCATCTTCCATCAAAAATTCATCCATCTTCATCATCTTCTCATCCAAAACCTTCGAAGTGTATTCCTTGAGCTTAGATCCTCACGGGGAGTCTATCAAGGGGTATCAGAACCACTTCGAATCAGGTTTTGTTGTTCTAAACTCGAATCTGCATTTTTCCAGATTTTAGATCCATCTTGGAAACTTTTTCATAAATCACTAGGTTGTTCAAAATTTGCAAATATAACTGAATCCGAACCTAGAAATTGTGTAGTTAATTTTAAAATTAATTCTAGGATTTTTAAACCATATTTGCTATTTTATTTGTACCGATCAAGTAACTGTGTCAAAACTGTCTGTTCATCTTCTAGATCTAGATCCGAGTAGATCTTTCAAGAATTCATTTACTTGTTAGTTAGTTTTTTTGTTATTTCAGGTATAATGGTGAATTTGGAGGAAGAATCATCCTCTTCTAGTGCGAGGAAAAAGAAAAAGTTGGAATCACTTAGAGCTACCATGGCTAAAATACTCGATGAAAGCTTGGTGCTTTACAACGAAATCGAGTTGTTTTGGAACCTATTCCAAATCAGCAACAAGAGTGGCTGCGTAGAGGACGACAAAGGAGGGAACAAGAGCATAATCACAAGCCGCCTGACCACACACTAAGATCAATACAGAGCATCCAACATAAAACTTCTCTCATTCCCAAGTCTACGGTTAATCTTGTTTTTAATCTTCAACATGCTAATGAACTTAAACTCCTTAAATTTTCAGGAAAAGGAAAATACATAGAATAGGAAAGAAACATGGATGATTGGTTTTACTTCAACCATATCTTGGAAATGGAGAGGCTAGCTTAGCTATTGGCCGACTCTTTGGAGATGCTTATAAATGGTGGTTGCAAGAAGAAGATGATCGATGGTTCTATCAAGAGCCAACTATCACCACATGGAGAGAACTTAAGGAGTTAAGGAGGGATAAGTATGCATCAAAGGTTTTTAATTTATACCAACCTACACTCAAGCTAAGTATGCTCTTCCTTCTAAATCTTTGAAAGATAAGTGTAATTTTCCTTCTCAAAAATCTGATTATCTGCTTGAAAGTAATCAAGCTTGTGAAAAACTAACCCTTTTCAAATTGGTGCAACCGAGTAGTATTTATTCTTTTCCTACAAGTTCTTGAAGAAAAATCACCAGCTTCTAAACCACCAATTAAAACCTGAGGTAACTATCTAAACTCCCAAAAATGAATGAGAACTAACTTGTTTTCTCTTGGTGCAGATCATTCAATTTTAGAGTTAAAAACTATGTTGGTTCCCTTGTCACTTCATGAGGGATATCTAGATCAAATTTTGTTAAAGGGTAAGCAAGAAGATAATAAATCTAATTACTTTGTTAGGCCTGGTAAGGTTAAAGAAACTAAAAATTGTGAGTCATCTAAATTATTTGTTTCTAATGATAAAATATCTTGTGTTTCTAACCTTGCACCGGTGCCACCGAGTGAGTTTACCAAACTTTTTTAGGATGTTACTGTAAAGAGTAATTCACATAAGCTGCAGTTTGATCATCAAAGCCACATTTGGAGACCGGGAGACCATCTAGAACATTCAAGACTTTTACTACAATTCATTTCACTTCACATGTTCTCCGAGCAGCTTAAAATAGAGATTTTTTCATTTGGTTTATTCCAAACTTATCACTGGCGACCAAGAGAGCTTTTGGACATCTCTCAGAGGACGAGTTGGTCACCAACAATACCTTGATCCAAGAAGAGCCTCCGGATCCAACATCACTCCAATTTACCATGATAATTACGAGCACCAAACACACCCAAGACCTTATTCAGGTAAGTAATCCTTTTACTCTATTTGTTTCTCATGATTTAAGGGGTATGAGTATGAGTTTATTATATCCACAATCATTGAGAGATGTTTAGGGCTATTCAAAGAATGTTTGGAACAAAACTCTTGCCTTAAGATGATAGAAAATGAGAAACATGACAAGGATAATGCTTTGATCCAATATGAGACATGTGATATGGTCAAATTTGTCTTTGAACTACTCTCTCAAATTAAGAGATCATTGTAGTACTTAGAGTTATCAAATCCACAGGGAATCAGAAACACAATAGATTAATAAGTTTGAATTAAGTTAAGTAAGATTATGTGAATGCAAAAACAAGTAAACCAAACGAGCAAGATGAACGGTTTGTAAATCAATTAAAAGAAAAGCTAGGTGCAGGGGAATCGAGGATGAATAAGTATAGCAGATATAAATTAAAGATAGGATTATTAAGCGCAGTTCTTAAACATGAACATGAATGTAAAATTAATCAACTTTCGCTGCAGAGATAATCTATGTCTAAATCCTAGAAAGCCAACTTATGTTGCGAATCCTAACAATCTAAACAAGCATTAAAGTTCAAGTTCAATTGTTCACAAAACCCTAAACCAAATTTCTTTGCAAAAAAGAATTTTGCTCATCAAATACTAGTTCAAGCAATTAATAAAACTGTCGTTTCTATTAATTAACCTAAGATCAGATTTCAGGTCATGAATCTAAAATAAGCAATAAACACAAGTCAAGATGAAGAACTTCTAAAGATATTATCCTAGTAATTAAATCAGATCTAGCAATTCATCAAACACCTTTGAAAATCTCTAAGCCTAACAAGGTAACTACTCAGACATGATCAAAGAAGATATCATCTTTATTAATTGAAGATATCTATTAATCTAAGTAAAATAAAGCATAATATTAAACAATGGATGTAAAAACGTATATATCAGACTCTTAAACCGTCATAAAACATAAAAGTAAACATCTGAAACTTCTGGGCAAAAACGACAAACTTCCAAAAATTGGATTTTCTTGTGCGAACAGGGTGTCGGTCGACACTTAGAGATGGTGTCGATCGACACCAGCTTCTAAATCTGAATCTTCACTTGATCAATTCGACGTCTTCTTCCGCAATGCTCCAAAACTTCTAATAAACATCTTTTATGCTCTAAACGTCTAGAAACCTGTAAAGACACTAAAACATACACAAAACACACAAAAGACTCCAGATATTGGACTTATATCATGGTCTAAAATGGGTAAAAACTATGATACATTAACTCCCCCAAACTTAGCTTTTTGCTTGTCCCTAAGCAAAACAGTTGTACTCACCCCTTTAGGAACCACAATCCTGCAAAGTCAATCTGGTGATACTTCGATGTGTCCCTTGAAGCTTAGCAGTCCTCCGGATTGAATCCCAACTTCTTAGAGAAACTCAGACTTTCAGCTGCAAACCCCTTTCATTATTAAGTGCGGTCTAATCGAGGGAATATCGATCGCTGGACCTTCTAGATTCTTTAACTTCCTTTAACACTTTCCTACGTTTCACCCTCTCTTTTCCCTCCGAAACTGTTTATCTAATTAAGGATGTCATAGAGATGCATGCCCTTTTTTGAACTTTTTCTTCAGGATTTTTCTGATTTTCGGACTTGCACTTTTCTGCTTGAACTACACTTTTCTGTAGACTTTTTTTTTTATTTCCTTGGCACCTCTATGACTTCACTAGATTAGTAATCACTACTATTGTTTCTTGTAGAGACAAGATCATGAGGCTTTTTCTTTTTGATCTAGGACAGTTGTATCATCATTTAGGAAGAAGTTTCAGAGGGGTCTGTCGTCGCTTTTAAGTGTTTGGAAACTGAATCAAATCTTGCGATTTCCAACGCCCAAGACAAGAGATTAGAGTTGATTAAGGGCAGGGTCTTTAACATCCTTTCTGGCATTCTCCAGAAATCCACTTGCAATTACCCACCTTGTAAAACCAATCAACTCGCATTGTAATGGTCCTTGAGTGTTGTTCAAAGCAAGTAACATGGGATTTTCGACCCGAAAATTTGAAATTTTTGAAAAACTGACCCATAAAACTCAAAATAAAACACATAGTTAGTAAATACCTCCCCCAAACTTAAACGACACTGTCTCTAGTGTTATTAAGCCTAAGATTGGTGAAAGAAACGATAATAAAATGAAAGAAACGATAATAAAAGGAAATTATTACCTGATGAGGGTGGTGTCGATCGACACTGGCAAAGGTGTCGATCGACACCCATAATTTTGATCTGATCGATCCACTGTTCCTTCGCGATTTTTTTTTAAGAAGAAACCTCGAAATAAATAAACTAAAAATAAAAGTTAGTAATAAAATGAAAATAAAATACGTATCAGTGGGTTGCCTCCCACTAAGCGCTTGTTTTCAGTCTTTTAGCTTGACTGTGTTGAGAAACTCAGAAGTCTGGTGGATCTGCACTTTTCCATGGAATGATTCCAGTAAAACGCTTCTGCATATTCTGCAGCATCTCTTTAATGACCACTTCTCCTTTCTTTTCTAGCTCGAGAGGAACGATGATTTGCATCTTCGCGAAAGGTTTCAAAGTCTTTTTGATCTTCGCCTTAATCGGATTAGCCTCTTCTTTATGCTCTTTAGAGATTCCTGCAAATTCATCAAGAGAAAAACCAAGACTTATACAAGAAACTCGATGCTTGTGTAAGCGCGTAACAGCTTTTTCAACTTTAAAATCTTTGATGAAATTAGAAGATTGAGATTTAAGTTCAGGAAGCTCGTACCTTTGCTCTTTGGGAGGAACGTGGGTTGGGTTTTATGGAATGATCTACTCAGCAACAGATGAAAGACTGGCATCTAACTCCTTAGAGTCATCATCCTCTAAAATCTCCACGGAAAATGCCTGACCATCAATGGTGGATTTCCTTCTTGTGTTCTCCATGTCAAAATCCATGACAATGTCCCCTAGATCAAGCTTAATCTTCCCTTTCCTCACATTTATTTGAGCATTAGCAGTAGCTAAGAATGATCTTCCCAGTATCAGAGGGTCTTCAGGTTCATTGTCGTACTCCAAAATCACAAAATCCGTAGAAATTATGTAGTCCTGAATCTTGATTGGAACATCCTTTAGATTACCTTCTGGGAATCTCCTATCAACTAAGAGAAGAGACATCCTTGTTGCTTTGAAATCTGTCATTCCAAGTCCAACCGCAACAGAAAGAGGCATCAAATTAATACCAGACCCTAAATCACAAAGGGAGTGAGGAAACTGCCCTGTTGATATGGAGAAATTGAGCACAAAGTTTCCTGGATCCGGAAGCTTTAATAGGATCCTGCTCTGAATCATTGCGCTCACTTTCTTCTTCTTCTTCTTCTTCTTCTTCTTCTTCTTCTTCTTCTTCTTCTTCTTCTTAGGTACTCGAGTTGTATTCAAAAGAATTGCCCTGATGTCTCTAGTAAGCAACACTCCTTCCTCTGGATTTTTTCCATTCGCACCAAGTCTCTTGACGTATATTCTCAGCGCAGGAGAAAGTTTAACAGCATCAACAAGAGGTATCTCAACCATAACGTTGTCAATCATCTTCTTGCAAATCTCCTCTTCAACCTCCTGTTTGGACCTTCTAGCTCTGGGGAAATAAACCTTTGGCTTGTAGACATTCTCCTATAAAGTAACTGTAATCGATGCAAAATCTGACTCTATTTGGATGGGGTGTCGATCAACACTCCCAGGTGGGTGTCGATTGACATTACGCTTTTGTCTTGAGTTCTCAGACGATTTTTGGAAGGGTGTCGATCGACACACTCCTTGAGTGTTGACCGATACTTGTTCTGCAGTCCCAAAGATAGCTTCAAACTCATCGAAATAACCGTCTTCTTGAGTCAGAACAGCATTGCAAGTGCTCCTGGGGTTGGCATCAGTCTTCGCAGGAAGAATCCCTTCTTGCCTCTTGATTGATCCAGCTGTTTAAGCGACCTGGAACATCTAGTTTCTTTACGTGAGTACTTAGCACTGAAAATCTTTCCATCCAAATCAGAATACATCGCATCTATCTTTCCGTTGAAGCTCACACTCATCTTCTGTTGGCCTTCGAGAAACTGCTCAAGCATAGTCTTCACCTCATTATCCTGCTCAGAAGCCTTTTGATAAGATGAAGAACCATAGTTCATGTTGTAGTTGTTGCTATTGAAAGGCTTCTGATAAGACAAACCATAGCCTTGTTGATTGTTGAACTTCTGAAATCCTGAACCATTGATGTAATTCACATCTTCTTCTGTAGTTTTAACTTCCTGAGCAAACTAGACTCACTTCTTTCCCACAAGGATACTATGCATAGAATCGAGCTTCGCGTTCACTTCAGCCAAGTGCTTACCATCATCCTTGTTATCGCTCATCTGCTTCCTCTCAAAGTCAGCGTTTTTAGTGTTGTTACTTAAAGCTAAGTTCTCGATAAGAACAACTGTGTCCTCCGGATAGTTGGTGTTGAAGTTCCCAGTACTTGGTGCATCTAATGCCATCTGATACCTCTAGTCCACTCTTCTGTAGAATATTCCAAGCAATTGTACATCGCTGAATCCATGGTGAGGAAAATCTCTTTGATAGGACTTTAGCCGCGTCCACGCAGTTCTAAATGCTTCTGTTAGACCCTGCTTGAATGAAATTATCTTCGTCCTTAGCTCTTCTGATCTTGCATCATCATAGAAGTTGTTCAGGAATGCGTTCTTGGTGTCCTCCCAAGTAGTCAGCGATCCTGGTTCAAGCTGCTTCAGTATGGGAATAGCTTGCAATATATATAGTCACTGGACACTCCATGAGCCTTGATGCTGAAAGCTAAATCCTCAAAGTTCTCGATGTGGTCCATTGGATGTTCATGAGGAAGACCATGAAAGGGATGTTGAGCAACTGGGCTGAAGTAAGCAGGCTTCAGCTTGAAATCATTCCTATTGAAAGCAAGAGGAAGAATCGCAGCTCGATTCGCGTAGAACTGATCTGGATGGTTGTAGTCCGTAAGTCTGCGTCCTTGCGCAGCGTTCACATTGTTCCTCAACAAATTTTGCGGATTTTGGACCTAGTGTTGATCGACACCAGGTAGTTGGTATCGAACAACGCCCATGTTTTCCTCGTGTCGCTCGACAAGGTCTTGGTGTCGAGCAATACCGTCCTCCAGAATCGCAAAATTCTCTTCGACGATCACAATACCATCGTCGTTGATCCGCTATCCTTGCTCGTTGTATCTCAGTCTTGCCGGATCACGCTGGACTCCATCTTCTCCCGGAGTCAGTATGAGTGGTAGTATAACAGCCATCATTTCTTCTCTGACTGCTCTCATGTTCTCGCGTTCCAAACGTGCTAACTCCTGAAGACCATAGTTGATTAGCTCTTTGTCCTTGTTGCTTCTTGTATTAGGCATACACCTGAAACGAAAAACAAAAAAAGACAGACGAAACTAGCTACTAAAGTAAAAACAAAAATTAAAAAAACTTAGACGAAATCCTAATAATATAAATCTAATGGCGTTGATTCCCCGGCAGTGGCGCCAAAATTTGATATGGTCAAATTTGCCTTTGAACTACTCTCTCAAATTAAGAGATCATTGTAGTACTTAGAGTTATCGAATCAACATGAAATCAGAAACACAACAGATTAATAAGTTCGAATTAAGATTATGTGAATGCAAAAATAAGTAAACAAAGCGAGCAAGATGAACGGTTTGTAAATCAATTAAAATAAAAGCTAGGCGCATGGAAATCGCAGATGAATAAGAATTGCAGATATAAATTAAAGATAGGATTATTAAGCGCAGTTCTTAAACATGAACACAAATGTAAAATCAATCAACTTTCGCTGCAGAGATTATCTATGTCTAAATCCTAGAAAGCAAACTTTCGTTGCGAATCCTAACAATCTAAACAAGCATTAAAGTTCAAGTTCAATTGTTCACAAAACCCTAAACCAAATTTCTTTTCGAAAAGGAATTTTGCTCATCAAATACTAGTTCAAGCAATTAATAAAACTGTCGTTTCTATTAATTAACCTAAGATCAGTTTTCAGGTCATGAATCTAAAATCAACAATAAACACAAGTCAAGATGAAGAACTTCTAAAGATATTATCCTAGTAATTAAATCAGGTCTAACAATTCATCAAACACATTTGAAAATCCATAAACCTAACAAGGTCACTGCTCAGACATGATGAAAGAAGAAACCATCTTTATTAATTGAAGAAATCTATTAAATTAAGTAAAATAAAGAATAAGCTTAAACAATGGCTGTAAAAACGTATTTATAAGACTCCTAAATCGTCATAAAACATAAAAGTAGACATCTGGAACTTCTGGGCAAAAATGGCAAACTTCCGAAAATTGGATTTTCTTGTGCGAACAGGGTATCGATCGACACCAGCTTCTAAATCTGAATCTTCGCTTGATCAATTCGACGTCTTCTTCCGCAATGCTCCAAAACTTCCAGTAAACATCTTTTATGATCCTAACGTCTAGAAACCTATAAAGACACTAAAACAAACACAAAACATACAAAAGACTCTAGATATTGGACTTATATCATGGTCTAAAATGGGTAAAACCCATGATATATCAACATGTTTACTTGCTTATAATAACTCCATGGTTGTGATAACACACTTTCTCTTTGCCAAAGTTGTTGACAACATTGTAGGTTTAAAAGAGGAGCCATTGTATATAAAAGTTCTCTCGTCTAAGTTATTTGCAAGGACTAGAATTGGACTTGTTTTGACGACGACCAAGAAACCCATTCTTCATTTTTGGATGATATTTGAGGTTGGAGACCAAATATGGATACATCTAAGGAAGGAACGTTTCTTGGAGGAAAGAAAATCTAAGTTAATGTCGAGGATCGATGAACCGTTCCAAGTGCTTAAATGGATCAACAACGCCTATCAACTCGATCTCCAAGGTAAATCCACATGAGTGATAGCTTCAATGTTTCCGACCTTCTTCCTTATTTTGCAGATGATACTAATTTGAGGTCAAATCCTTTTCAAGATAGAGGGGATGATGTAATCATGACCAGCTTGTAGCATGGAGCTAAGGAACTTGACAAGATCATGACCAGCTTGGATCACGGAGCTAAGGAACCAGATAAACATCATGTAGCCGAGGAGCAGCTCGTAACTGAGGAGGTTCTTACGGACGCTAAATCCTTACAAACAAGCAACCTTGAGCAAAGCACTTGTCCAACTTCATTGGTTGTGATCCAAGTGGCTTAAAGGGTCGATGATGAGAGGTGTGTGGTTTGCATTCTTTTTCCCTCGCCTTGGTTTTGTCCCAATGGGTTTTCCAAAGAAGATTTTTAACGAGGCAATTCCACATACTTTATCGTATGCCTCATCATCGGCATTGCTACTGCGACTCGATGCTCTCCGCATCCGTGTCTCTATCTTCTATTTTTCGTTTTTGTCTTTTTGTTTTTTTTACTTTCTAGTCAAAACCTGTTTAATGTGTTCACATTAGACTTTCAAACTTCTCTTTTAATTCTCTCTTGTTTTACCATGTAATCAAGGAAGTGCAAGGGGTTTGTCCTTCACTTCTTTGCCTATAAAAGGATTTCTATCCTCATAATAAAATTCATCAAACTTTTATTTAAAAATCTCTCTCAAATCGTCTATCCAAGAAGTGTGTAATATATTTTCAACTCTTTCCTTTCTTATTGCGTAATATATAAGTTAAGAAGGAGCCTTCGTAGTCTAGAAGTTTCTTATCACTCTTAGAAGTACGATTCGATCTACTATTCATCTGATCATTCCTTTTACTTAAATTTTATCTTCCATTCATTCATTCCGCTGCAACCGTTCATCTTTCATCAAGAATTCATCCATCTTCATCGTTTTCGCATCCAAAAACTTTCGAAGTGTGTTCCTTGGGCTTAGATTCTTACGAGGTGTTTATGAGTATCAATAACGCAATATGAGACTATGACTATCAGCAAATTTAAAAATTACTGCCCTGTTTCTGTCACGTGCATGCCTTTGTTATGACATTTAGAACAAGACTTCCCCAAAACATTTCATATAAGTATATGCCCATTTATTAATGTTATTGTCATTGTCTCTTCGATTCTATCCATATTCATACTTCATTCAGAGGGAATTCAAAGTTCAAACACCGTATTCGTGGAGCATCTTTTTATGTCGATTATGATAGTACTGAAATAAAGTTTGTTTCCTTACAGTTTTGTTTTTTTGTAGAAACAAAACTCTAGGTTTAAATCTCACCGCTCGATAGCTGGATTCCTTTGCCCGTCACGTGAATCCAAAACTTCACGTGAATGTTTAGTTTTAAACTAGTCCTCATTTCGAGAAAATTAGGTTAGTAAGCTATATATGTTTAAATAATCTTAGTAATTGGTTATATGGAGAAGAAAAATTTACATTATGGTAGAAGAAAATATACTCATAATTCGTAAACTATTGCTTATAAGTTTGCTATAACGCACTTAGACTTCTGACAAGCATGGAGAGATGTGATAGTTTTGTCATTATTACATTGAACACCGTTATTTCGCAACAATGCATACAATTTTTAATTATTAAAACAAATGAATCAGATTGCTAATGAAATTGTAGCCATGATCTCTAAAATTAGTTAGAACTCGTGTAAAACCACAACTTAAAATTGTTCTATCATTTTCAATGGTTATACAAAACAGAACGAAAATAAAGAGGGGTAAAATAATGTACCCTTTCGTTCTATTATTTTAAAGTATATGATAAGTTTTTGTTTTTTGTTTTTAAAATTTTATGCAAAAACTTAATTTAGTTTGATATTTTGTGGTGACGACCAAAAAAAAAAAATTTATATTTTGATGTATTTTTATATTACTTTGATGTATTTTTCTTTTTGTCAACAAACTTCATTTATTAAATCACATTTGGTCGGTATATTACTTTGATATATTTATACATTGTTTTTATATTACTTTGATGTATTTTTATTAAATAATATCAAACAATGAATTTAATATTAAGAAAAAACTAAAATTATCTTTGAAAACTACATACACCATAATTGAAAACATTTTCAACTTACAAATTTTTTTCATTGTGATTAAATTTGGACTATTTTTCTTTGTGCATATCATCCTTATGGAAGGGCTATGCTCATCTTTTTTTGTATCGTTTGGATGTAACATGCAACATATATACAGTATATTTTTTAAAATTATGCATATTCGCTTAGTACTGATTAGTTACTAAACCGTTTGTTATCCTTTTAACTATTCAAACTCGATAACTCCTAGTTTTTTTTATAGCCCCTCGTTAGAGTAGGAGGATAACTTTTAGCTATCAATATTTAATATTTTATCTCGTAATTTGTTGATGAAATATTTCCTCTCCATTTCACTCCTTCGGTTTTAAAAGTTTTTATAAACCCTTAATATTTATTTTAAAAAGCACCGGCATTTTCTCTCTATAAAGAGAAAATCTCCATTTTCAGTCTTCTACGTCCACTATAATCAACATAAAATCAGAAGAACCATCAATGGCTTCTTCAACACCCTTCTTCTTCCTCTCTCTCATCCTTGTTCTCTCCTACGCTTCAGGTATACTTCCTCTTACTCTATTTTAATTTCAAATATATAAATTATATACATTAACACATTTTCTCTTTACTTTATGGTGATGATACATATTAGCTTCAACGGTAATATTCTACAACAAGTGCACATACACAGTCTGGCCTGGAATCCAAGCTAGCTCCGGTCAACCACTTCTCGCCGGTGGTGGATTTAAACTCTCTCCGAACAGAGCTTACACTCTCCAACTTCCACCTCTCTGGTCTGGTCGTTTTTGGGGCCGTCACGGCTGCTCCTTTGATAGATCTGGCCTTGGTCGATGCGCCACTGGAGACTGCGGTGGTTCTCTTCTATGTAACGGAGCCGGTGGTGTACCTCCGGCTACTCTCGCGGAGATCACCCTTGGACATGACCAAGACTTTTATGACGTCAGCCTCGTCGATGGGTATGACTCACTTCCACTAAATTTGTTAAACTCGGTTTGGTCTAACTTTTGGTTTGTGGTCGGTTTAGTTATTAGTCAAATAACTAAATACTTTCATCAATATTATATTTAATTATAAAATGTATTTGAATAATTAATATGAATTTCAAGGAATATCGATTTTACATGGTAACATACCAGACCAAACGTGAAACATGTCATAGTGTTCATGAATCAAACCGAACCAAATCGCTATATTTTTTCAATTATATAATATACATATCTATTTATAATCATATATTTTATAAATACGTGATAAAAACATTCATATTTTTTTTTAGTGCTAAAAACTTAATTCAAATTGTCTACTTCTAAATTATTTAATCATTTTTGTTTACTCTCATAGTACTAATTTTCTTGTTAATTGACTAAAATGACAGATATAACTTGGCGATGTCGATTATGCCGGTGAAAGGAACGGGAAAATGCACCTACGCGGGTTGCGTGAGCGACCTAAACCGGATGTGTCCGGTTGGTCTACAAGTCCGGTCACGTAACGGGAAACAGGTAGTAGCCTGTAAAAGCGCGTGCTCTGCTTTCAATTCACCGCAATACTGTTGTACCGGCGAGTTCGGTAGCCCACAGTCGTGTAGACCAACGGCTTACTCCAAGATCTTCAAGGTAGCTTGTCCTAAGGCTTATTCCTATGCCTACGATGACCCAACCAGCATCGCCACGTGTTCTAAAGCTAACTACATCGTCACTTTTTGTCCTCACCATGGACGTTGATTAAAAAGTCTCACTGTTAATAAAAGAGTAATTTAGAATGATTATTTCAGTTCGAGATTTTTCTTTGGAGTAATCGATACTTCTCTTTTTCGCTTAATGATGGAATTTAGTGTTTTATTTGTTCTTGATTTCTCATGTCACTAGAACTATTCACTTAATTTTGTATTGTCGCTAGAACTATTCACTTAATTTTGTAATGTTCAATTAGTTTAACCTCTCCTGAAAATAAAACAAAAAAACAGATTACAAAGAAGAATTAAGCTTATATCGGGTCACTTTGTAAAACAATTAAAACAAAAACTAAATACTCGGTTTAATTAGCTCGATTCATACTTCGAATACCATTAAAATTTAGACTAATAAATCCTCAAAACCATTAAAATCCCATAAGAAAAAAAAATGAGATTGGAACTAGTACCCATGACAGGTTATTAAATATTATCATGCAAGTTTGACTTAATTACCATATATCGTGAAAATCTCGACGTAATTGGACATTACACCCACTAATATTTACGTACATATAAATGAAAGCTCTTCTCCATCGAGAAAATCACCAAATTAAAACGAAAGAAGAATAAAATTAACTAAAAAAAGAATTGGATCAAAGAAGATGGCCGGTTCGAAATTTTGGAGAGATATATTAAAGTTGGTAGTGCCGACAGGGTTTGCGGTAATTGGATTAATTTCTCTGTCGTTTGTCGCGGTTGCTACTTACGGGAATGTCCGAATAGTACGATTTGCTAAAACCAAAGATACGAAATTTTATTTTATGGCCGATGTTGCTAATGTCTTGCTTTGTGCCTTTGCCTCCATTTGTGTCATCTTCTTCGCCTACATGTGCTTCAAACATGCATTTCTTCGTTTCCGACATTCAACCGAGTCACGTGATCCTACTACTCCCCCATAACTTGTGTTTATGGATACTACTAATCAACACTCTTTAGTATACAATAAAATCACTACTATAAATTAATAATGTTGGAATTTTGAAAATTTATTAATTTAGAGAGTTATTATTTATCGATGAATTAATAATTTATAGAGAGGATTTTAAGTTCCATAGTTTTTAGAAAAAATACTTTCATTTACCTTAAAATTCATACAAATTTTTCTAAAATTTTATTTATTCAAATGTTTATATTTTAATGCTTACATATTTATATTACCTCATATTATGCTGATAATGCCAAATATCATAAGAAAATCGATGTCAATAGTCTACTTGACTATTCAGATGAAAATAATACATACTCTTAAATTAAGAGTTTAGAAGAAATTAAGGTTGCAATTTAATAAATTTTAATACGAGATAATAATATCCAAAGTAGTTAGCGTAAATAAACATTTACCGCGTCTAAAATTCTTATGATTTCCGGATGCAAATCGAGATAATAACACTATAAATTTTTGATGCAAAAAGAAATAAAAAAAATTAGTTACCACGAGAGTCAAATTTTAAAAAGAAATAAATAATCCGAAAGGCATATTTCGATAAATTGTTTTTGAACATATATATATATATATATATATATATATTAAATTCATACTTATTAATTTATAATATTATTGGGATCATATATTATATAAGAATTTCAAAAAAAATATTACCTTATAATTTTATCAAATTTTATTAATTTTTATATTAGCCCGACTCAAGACCGATAAAATTTATTAATTTATGATGATTATTAATTTACAGAGTATTAATTTATGAGAAATTTTGAGTTATGCCACTATTGGCATGCCACTTTTCAATTATGTCACTGTTTTAAAATCATTACCAACGTGCCACTATTAACTGATTTTTTTCTCTCATCCAAATTTCGTTTTTTTCTCTCTACCAGATCGCCATCATGAGATCGGATTTTACTATCATTGCATTCGATTTTCGTCATCTCTAATTTCACTATCTCTAATCTCTGTCGTGATTTCCGCTAAGAATAATTGAGAAGTTGTTGTTGACGAAGAACGTGGATCTGTGATTAGATCGAGAGGAAGAAGAAGAAGAAGAGATCTCAAAGCAAATTCAAACACAAACGACTGTAAATTTTCGAATTTGGGTTAACTATTATGCATTTAGGGTATAGATTTTGGGGGAGGGGGGATGGGGGTAGGGTTTTGTCTTTACATTATAAAATTGTTAAAAAAACCATATAAAACTGTTTAAAAAAATTATAATGATTTTAAAAGGTTTAGTAAAACTGTTAAAAAAACCTTATAAAACTATTTAAAACCATGTAAAACCGTTTACAAGGTTTTTGTAAAGTTTTACAAGGAAATTTTATAAGGTTTTTAAACAGTTTTATAAGTTTTTTAAACAATCTTATAAACATTTTAAAAACTTTACAAACTTTATAAAAATCTTATAAACCTTTTAAAAACCTTATAAATTATTTAACTATTTAGTTTTTAATGATATGTAAAAAAATCTTATAAAACTGTTTAAAAACTTTATAAAAACGGGAAAACCCTAAACATAACCAAAACCCAGATTTGACCAAAAAACAACCAAAACCCAGATCTGGCCAAAAAAATAACCAAAACCCAGATCTGAATAAAAATTGAATCAAAAGTTCAAATTTGTAACCCAGATCGAATAAAAAGTTTAGATTCGTAACCAAAATCCAATCAAAAATTCAAATTTGGAACCAAAATCGAATTTAAAAAATAAAATTCATGGATTAAACATGTACTTCTTCTTCCTTCTTCGTCTTCATCTTCCTCTTCTTCGTCTTCGTCTTCTTCTTCTTCCAATCCAGGAAATCAAAATCGATTTAAGGAATTTACAGAGATTTACATGGACGAAAGAGAATCAAAAATCCTAGATCTATTCTCGCTGCGTTTGCGTCCAATAGAGTCAGAGAGAGAATCGAAAACTTTAGATTCATAACTCAAATCCGATTTGCAATTTTAAAGAAGTGAATTTTGTGAGAAAAAAAAATTTGGATTTGGGAGATGAGCGTGAGAAAGATCAGAGAGAAATTGATATCTGTTTTTTTTCTTTTTCATTTAGTCAGTGAACAGTGGCACACTCGTAATAATTTTGTGAACAGTGGCATATTTGATTAAATTTTTGTCATATGGTATATTTGCAATTATCCATTAATTTATAGAGGTTTTACTGTATATCGGCTTCTGATGATAAATTTTACGTTATGTAACTTTCTCTATAAAAGCTTCTACATTTAACATGAGAAAGCCAACGGGTCCATGTGGTTTAGTTTTTTTTTCTTCTAGTCGCATTTTTTTAGCACATAATTATTTGTAAACTATTTTATTATTTCCAGAAAATCTTAGTATTGTTCAATACTAATAGCTTAATATTCGGGACTGTTTTCAGATAATGTTTTGTCCTACTATCTTGTACATGTAATGTGTCTCACTCTTCCACTTGTAGCTAGTTTCAGATTCCCCATAGAGACAGAGATTGACGTGTAACTAAGAACATATTCCTTTTATTTTGATACCCACTACATGCAATCGAATACTATAGTAGCCCATTACACAAGGAAACACTAAAGAACATCAGAATTAATAAAGGAACACGTCAAAAAATGAGTATTAGTGATAGACGAATTCTTTTTATATGATTCTCTCTAATTTTTCTTTGAATTAAGTAAACCTTTTAATTTTACGATTCGGTCGACTACAAATATAATGTAAACATATTGATCAACATATTATATATTAAACCTTTATTAATAAAACAAAACTGATAACAAGAGTATGTATTAGTCACGACAAAACTGAATATTCGGTCTAATTCTAATAATCAAAATTGATGGTGTGTCACTCGGTTCCTCCTGTTAAACATTTGAGACAGATTTTTTTTTTTTTTGTTAAAGTTTTCGATAAATTGTTTATCCTAGAGATTAAGCGGTCGACTTAAATTGTGCCATGTCATATTCTTGGGCCCTATTGTTATTGGGAAAAAAAATTAGTGAATCCACAATGCCAAGATGAAGAATATCTACACCAATGGGCAATGGCTAATAAAAATAGAAATAAACATATTTAGTTTAAAGCCTTTTAGTGGTAGCTATACAAAAGGCATCGAGCATCGTTCAAAAAGCATTTAGCGAAAGCGAATAATCTCAAAAACTCTATAAAAAAACGTCAAAATCAGAAACCACAATTCACACAACACAATACCAAACCACAACAAAAATGGCGAACACAAATCCTGAATCAACCACCAAATCAGATTTAGAGCTAAAGAAGGTCTTCGACCAATTCGATTCAAACGGCGACGGAAAAATCTCTGTTTCGGAGCTCAACAACGTCTTCGAATCCATGGGAACGTCGTACACGGAGGCGGAATTAAACCGTGTATTAGACGAGATCGACATAGATCGCGACGGTTACATCAACCTCGAGGAATTCGCAGCGATCTGCAAATCATCTTCCTCCGCCGCGGAGATCCGTGAAGCTTTCGATCTGTACGATCAGAACAAAAACGGTTTGATTTCGTCTTCTGAGATTCATAAAGTACTTAACCGTCTTGGTATGACTTGTTCCGTTGAGGATTGTGTGAGGATGATTGGGCATGTTGATTCCGATGGCGATGGGAATGTGAATTTCGAGGAGTTTCAGAAGATGATGTCGTCGCCGGAACTAATGAGGAGCCAAGGATCCGCCGCGAACGCAAGTTCCGGTTAGGGATTTTTTTTTTCCGGTTTGGGTCGTATATGTGAAATTGATATCGATGTGAGAAGTACCTTGTTACATTTTTTAGGTTAATAATAAAATCTATCTCTTTCCTATATATGGGAATGATGATGAAACAAGTTTAGTTTGTGAAATAATGTGATTTACTATGGAGATTTTTAAGCGTTTTGGTGTGTAAATTTAAACTTTTGGTTTTGATTTATTTTTGTTTTTACTCTGCGTTTGTTGTTTTTTGTATTTTGTATTTTGTATTTTGTTTGAACGAATCAGATTCGTTTTGTGATGGGAAACTTGACTCCACTATGACTGTTTTAACTGGGCAATAAAGATGCAATTTGTGTGGGGAACTGTTATTGTTGGATAAGCTTCATGAAGGAACTTGTAGCCTAAGATATCTCTAAACAAGATAGTTAGAATAAGAGAGGCTTAAAAGGAAATTATCTGTTATCAGAATAGAATAGAGAAGTTTTCTATTACTAATAAGAATAGAAATAACAATAGCAAAGTTGTACTAGCTATATAAACCTTGATTAAGTTGTGATCAAACATTAAGAGACTGTAAACTGGAAGCTGATTCTTTATTTTGTGTGGTCTGAAAAATTGGAAAATCTGATTTTTTTAAAAAATCGTAGAGAAAGTAAATAAATGAATAGTAATTGTTAAAACGGAAGTAAAGGGGTCAAATCAGTGAAATCAAACCAAGGACGTGAGCCCACACGATTCCTCTTGGATAGGAGCCCACACGATTCCTCTTGGATAGGGGTGGGCAAAATATCGGAAACCGAAAAACCGAACCAAATCCGACCGAAATTATTCGAACCAATTTTTTAAAAATATCCGAACGAATCCTCTATACTTAAATCCGAAAACCCGAAACCGAACCCGAACTGAATTGATAACCGAACGGGTACCCGAAATATACAAAACATAAACAAACCTAAATATATTTAGAGTTAAAGTGGGATATGTTCATATAGTTTATGTAATTTTTATAATTTTTTCTTTATTTTTTTATCAATTTGGATATTGTATATACATTTCGGTAAAAATAACCAATTTATGTTCTTATTTGTAATATTACAATTTTTTTTGTTATTTTGTTTAGAATATTTTTGGATAATTCAAATACCAAATAATTAAATTGAACCAAATGAAAAAGAAAGTGAGGTGATTATAAACTTGGAGTAGTTTTTAAATATTTTTGACAATTTCTTATTATTATGGATAATCCGAACCCGACCCGAACCTAACCGAAATCGAACCGAACCCGACCCGAAGTTTTCTAATACCCGAATGAGTATTATATCTCTAAACCAAAATACCCGAAAATCTGAAATACCCGATCCGAACCCGAACGGGTACCGGAATGCCCACCCCTGCTCTTAGAGATGGAACTACCCACCAATGGCCATCAAAAGAACTCATATTCTCCTATTCTGAACTCGAACTCGAATGCCGACAAGAATATACAATTTGAATTACTATTGTTATTGTTGTTGTTGTTAAATTTGAATTTGATAACCATAGCAAAAACTGAGATCGGAAAAGATTTCTTATTGAATTTTAGAACAAAGAGAGTCTTTTATAGACTGTTACAACAACAACTTCTGACCGATTCTTTAGCAACTAAAACTTAAACAACTCTGACTTTCTCTCCTAGACTTAAGGAAGACTTATTCAAATTGAAACTTTCAAACCTTATTCAAATAACTTAACAGACACTTTATTCTTCATTCTGTCCCTTAAACTAAAAACCACTTCAATTCAGTTTACTCCACTTCAGTGCACATTCTCATTCTACTTCTGAGCCCTTCAAACACTTCAAGCTTGACTGCCTTGGTCATGATATCAGATAGCTAATCTTGAGTTGAACAAAACTCAAGTTGAATGATCACAACATTTACCAACTCTCTCAAGAAATGGTACCTTATATGTATGTGCTTGTTTCTTCCATGTAGCACCAAATTCTTTGAAAGTTTGATAGTAGAACTATTGTCACAGTACATCACTGTACCTTCTCCTTATCCAAAGCCAATTTCTTCTAACACATTCCTTAACCAGATTGCTTGACAAGCTCCATATGCTGCAGCTACAAACTCAGCTTTAGTAGTGGATAAAGTGACTATTGGTTGCTTCTTTGAGGACCATGACACTGCTCCTCCTCCTAATATGAATACATAACCGGATATAATTCTTCTATCATCCACATCACCGGCATAATCACTATCCACATAACCCACCAATGTTTGTTCTACTCCTGTTTTATAACGAATTCCATAAGCAGTAGTACCTTGAACACACCTCAAAATCCTCTTTGCTGCTAACAAATGTTGTTCACTTGGATTTTCCATGTATCTACTGATCAAATTTACAGAGTAAATTAAATCTGGTCGGGTAGCAGTGAGGTACCTTAAGCTCCCAACAAGTTGTTTGAACATTATTGGATCTACTGCTTCTCCAGCTCGTATCTTAGACAGCTTGTGACCATGCACTATAGGATTCCTCACAAGATTACACTCATCCATACCATACTTCTTCAGTATTTCTTCAGCATACTTTTGTTTATTGATGAATATCCCATGACCATCTTGAATCACTTCTACTCCCAAGAAGAATTTTATCATTCCCAAGCCAGTCATTGAGAATTCTTTCAACATTGACTCCTTGAACTCTGCAAGCATATTAACTGAATTCCCAGTGTAAATTAGATCATCAACATAAAGACTTACCACCAAAATGTCATCATTCTTCTTTTTAACAAATAGAGTATGCTCACAGTAGCATTTTTTGAATCCATCCTTCACAAAGTATCCTTCAATTCGGCTGTACCATATCCTTGGTGCTTGTTTTAGTCCATACAAAGCTTTGTTCAGCTTGTACACTTTATCAGTTTCATCCTTTGCTTCAAAACCTTTAGGCTGCTCAATGTAGACATCCTCTTCTAACTCACCATGCAAGAATTCACTCTTGACAACTAATTGATACACCTTCTAAGCCTTTTCTGCAGCCAAGGCAAGTATTGACCGTATTATGTCCCATCTTGCCACAGTGGCAAATACTTCATAGAAGTCCACACCATGTTTTTGATGGTAGCCTTTAACTACTAGTCTTGCCTTGAATTTGTCAATCTCTCTTTTCTCATTGAACTTTGTTTTGAAGATCCACTTAACACTAATAACTTTAGCTTCTTCTGGTAGATTCATTAGCTCCCATGTGTTGTTCTCTTCAATGAAAGTGATCTCTGCCTCCATTGCTTTTCTCCACACATCTTCTTGGATAGCCTCTTTAAAGCTCTCGGGATCCTCAGATGCTATGAACATTGCAAAGATATTATTTCCTTCTTCAGAGATCAGGAAGCTTGAGTTTCCGGTTACATAATCTCTCATCCACACTGGAGCTTATTTTTTTCTCCCTGATCCTTCTCTCACATTTGTTTGGTGAGGAGCTTCTTCTTCTACAGTCGGTTGTTGAGGATCCTCTGTCTCAACATTGTCTTCTTCTTCATTTGGTTCCTCGGTTGTTTCTTCATCTGGTGGATTATCCACATCTCCTCCATCATTTATTTCTACTCGTTCCTATGAATTTGAGTCACTCTAGGTGAGTTCAATATCCTAAACTTGATTCTCCCAATCCCATCCTTTACTCTCATCAAAGTGCACATCCTTACTTATCACTATTTTCTTTGTCTCAGGATTGTAAAGTATATAGCCTTTTGACTCTTTGCTGACTCCAAACATCACACACTTGATGCTTTTCTCATCCAGCTGTATTCTTCTTTCATATGGCACCAATGCATAGGCTGTGCATCCAAAGATCCTCAGATGTTCCACAGATGGCTTGTGGTTACTCCATTTTTCTTGAGGAGTAACATCACCCAAAATAGCTGATGGCCTCCGGTTGAGGATGTGAACAGCATATTGGACAGCTTCTAGCCAATACTTCCTAGGTACTGACCTCTCTAGTAGCATACACCTTGTCATGTTCATGACACTCCTGTTTTTCCTTTCTTCTACTCCGTTCTGTTGTGGCGTGTAGGCAGTAGTGAGTTGCCTTCTAATACCATTTTCTCTGTAATAATCATCAAACATCTTGGAGTTATACTCTTCTCCTCTATCAGTTCTCAAGCAAATCAACTTATGTCCCATTTCTCTTTCAGCAGCTACTCTAAATTCCTTAAAAGTACTAAAAGCTTCAGATTTAGCTGAGAGGAAATATGTCCAACATTTCCTACTATAATCATCAATAAAATTGATAATGTACCTCTTTCCACTTTCTGATGTTGGAGTGATTGGTCCGCATATGTCACTGTGAACTAATTGCAGACTTCTAATTGATTTCCACAGACTTTTCTTTGGAATGCTTTCTTTAATCTGCTTTCCCTTCATACACACTCCACAGACGCCTCCTTCAGTTTTACACTGAATCAGAGTTGGTAATCCATTTACCATCTTCTTCTCACTTAGAAATTTTAGGCCCTTGTGTCCAAGATGACCAAATCTTCGGTGCCAGAGTTAGTCAGGCTTCTCCATCACTTGTAGACATCTATTCTCAGCCTCCTTTGACCTTCTTACACTTGCTAGAATGATGAACATGCGATTCTTTGACATGACTGAGTGCATAATCATTCTCTTTTGGTGTTTGTTCCAGATTTCACATATGTCATCTTCAATGACAATTCTTAAGCCTTTCTCTTGTAGTTGTCCCACACTGAATAAGTTATTCTTTAAGCTTGGAACATAGTACACAGATGTGATTATTGAGATCACTCCATTGATCTCCAGTCTCATGTTACCTTTTCCTTCTACAAGCATTCTTCTATCATCACCAAAGCTTCACATTTTGTCGAAATGAGGTGTCGAGATCAATGAACCAGTCTTTGATTCCACACATATGATTGCTACACCCCGAATCTAGAAACCATATGTGTTCTTCTTCTCCTTTGATCTCGTTTACATGTGCCATAAGCAACATATCCTCTTCCAATTCAGCATAATTGGCCTCCCTCTCCCATTCCGGACACTCATACTTGTAGTGCCCCTTCTCTGGAAACCATCCACTGTCAATGTCTTGATATCATTGGATTCTTCAATTTCACACACTACATGTGTGAACTTCTCTGTGATAGTTCTCAAGATCTTCTCTACAACTCTGAAATCTGGCATTTCTTCTCCAAGGTTTCTCATGTTGTTAGTGATTTCCATCACTCTTGAGATGTACTCTCCAACCTTTTCTCCTCTTCTCATCTCCATAATTTCAAAGCTCATTCTTAGCCTTTGTAGTTGAGCACTCTTCACTTTCTCATTTCCTTGATACTTCTTTTTCATTGAATCCCGGCCCACAGATCCTTGGATGTTTCCTTCTTCATGATTGTTTTGAGAGTTTTCTTATCTATTGAAGCAAATAGATAATTCTTCACCTTGTGTTCTTTCACAATCTTCTCAGCCCTTTCAGTCCTTTCTGCACGAGTTAGGATCGTGTTAGGCTATGGTTGTATGATGTCTTCTTCAATGAAGTTCCACCACTCCTTAGATCTTAGGAGATTTTCCATGAGTATTGCCCAATGCTCATAGTCTCTATCAAACTTTGGTATAATTATCGATTCCTTATCACTCATTATCTTTGTACCAGTCTCGTAAGAGGCTCTGATACCACTTGTTATATTTGAATTTGATAACCAGAGCAAAAACAGAGATCGGAAAAGATTTCTTATTGAATTTTAGAACAAATAGAGTCTTTTATAGACTGTTACAACTACAATTTCTTGACCGATTCTTTAGCAACTAAAACTTAAACAACTCTAAATTTCTCTCCTACACTTAAGGAAGACTTATTCAAATTGAAAGTTTCAAACCTTATTCAAATAACTTAACAGACACTTTATTCTTCAGATGTGTCACTATCCGAATCTAACATAATGCATAGTATTTGATGAAAGGTTAGTTTAAGGTTGTCTTCTAGGGATAAAAAAAGTTCAGGGAAAAGAAGTAAATTCTTCTAACCTGAGTTCGATTTTTCCTAAGAAATCTTTATTTGGTCAGTCAATATAGTACCACGCTTAAGATCCATTAGAAACTCGGTAAACAAGTTATTCGATAGTTACATTCATTTTGGCGGATTAATTAGGAGATACCTCGATCACCCCTAGTTATAAAAAGAAATAGGGGTCTTAACTCTTTGAGTTATCATGGTCACAGGTCACAGCTAGTTAATTTTAACAAATAGGGGTCTTTTAAGGGTCCAAAATTAGCACAACAAATACCTTTGTTAACAGGCTCAAGGTTTTTCTCGATCAACTGAATTGTGCCAGAGATCAAAGGTCCTTATTTACTGTAGTCAAATATTCTTATCTTCGTTATCACACAAAGTAGTGTATGTGTGTGTTTGTGTAGACGGTATGCCTAAAATACTTAGGTCGGGTAGGGCTATGAAATAATGTCACTTTCGTAGTTCTTCTATAATGGTCCAATTATGAATTATCTGATGTCTCCATCTCACCATTTAAATTGGTTACGAGATTTCGTGTTGCCTAATCTAACTTTCATTAAACTCAATATTGGTACGTAATCTTCATCTTCTTAAATCTTTTTTCTTTCTAAGAATACATCATCTTACATCTTAATTAACATATTGCTTCCATTTCCATTAATATCTTTGTAATTTCATGTAATCTAAGTTCCTATTCCCAAGTACATGATATTGGATAAAAAAAATTATCCAAATATGTAATCAACATTATTTCTCAAACATTTATCATGCAAAATAAACATTTGCAGCTACACAAAAATCATACGCGTCAAGTAAAAATTGGTGTAAGAAAAATCCAGCTTTAAAAGCATGAACTTGTGGAAAAAAAGCGTGTGAACTGAAGTGAAAATGTCAACGTTAATAGGTAACGCGTATGATTGATTCTGAAACATCATGATATCTAAATCAATATATACAACAAACATTACACATTTTTATACGAAGCGAGAAGTTAAAAAATGTAGCTAATGCAGTAATTAATTTGTTACAAAACGTAAGTGACGACCGCATAATTTTTGTAACTATTTGTTTTCTTGTAAAGCAACAAAAACAATCATAAAAGGATCAATCAAGATAAGATTATCATTATGTTGTAATCCATGATTTCACATGCCAACAGCTGCACTTATGATTAACAACCCTCTCTTATTAATCTTAAAACCTAATCAACATATGCATAATTAAAACCTAACCCCAAATCCTCAATAATATCATCACAATCTATCTGATCCTATCTTTTTCTAACTCAAATTTTCTTTTCCTTTTTTTCTAAACAAGAGCACTACATTATACTATTCTCAAAAATGAAAATACTAATGATTTGACTATAAAAAACCATATTAAATCCGATTTTTAACCAAAAGCCAAATTCAGCGGAGAAACTTTCTTTTTCATCTCTTCCTTTTTCTTCTATAGTCTTCAGGTTTTATACTTCACCTTTCTTGTACCATAAAACCCTAATCGAAATAGAAACTTCAGATTTTGTTCTTCAAGCAAATGGAAGATTCGTACGACGAAGAGTGTGACTACTTGTTCAAAGCGGTGTTGATCGGAGACTCAGCCGTCGGAAAATCGAACCTTTTGTCGAGATTTTCCTCTGATGAATTCCGATTTGACTCTAAACCAACCATCGGAGTTGAATTTGCATACCGGAATGTTCACGTCGGAGATAAAATCATCAAAGCTCAGATTTGGGACACTGCTGGCCAAGAAAGGTACTATACTAAGGTTTTAATGTTATTTTGCGTTTGCGTTTGGCGTTTCCGTACATAATATGAAATCTTTATGCGCAATCAAACTCACTGACCTAATTTTACCAACTCGTGACTTGCTCTGTTCCTTATTTTGTATCTTTTCTTTTTGATCTATTGTTTCACTACCTAATCTTTTAATATTTTTCTACAAAACTGAGAGAAATAATGTAGTAATAAACTAGTAAAAAGAAATGAAAAGAACAACTAGACAACCAACTTTTATTAAATTAGGTAAACTAACTATGAATTTTTTATTTGCAAAATACATCCAATTAGGTTGGGTAGGGCTATGAAATGACATGCTATTCATTCATTCAAATGTTGTCTAGAGAAAATAACATGTGGTTCTATCATGTATTTTTATCCAACAACGTGTTATTTTAATAAAATAGCATGATTATACGGAATATGAAAAGTATTTTGGAAACCAGTATCTAATAAGACTTATAAATAAGGACATGTTGTTGATTATGTAGATAATTTATCCTAACATACCTAAATGTGCCATTGCCGCTAAATTAAGTCAGAGAAATGGTAATTCATATATAACCTTTAATCCTAGTTTATTTCATTTGTTTGATAAGTAAAGATTTAGAGCAATTACGAGTTCGTACTACCGTGGGGCATTAGGAGCATTGCTAATCTACGACATCACAAGACGACCAACTTTCGAAAACATCAAGAAATGGCTTTTCGAGCTCAGAGACTTCGCTAATCCCGACATTGTTGTTGTCCTTGTCGGTAACAAATCCGATCTTCGACAATCTAGAGAAGTCGAAGAAGACGAAGGAAAGACTCTAGCTGAATCAGAAAGTCTCTATTTCCTCGAAACTTCGGCTTTAGAGAATGTTAACGTCGAAGAAGCTTTTCTCGTAATGATCGGACGTATACACGAGGTTGTGACCCAGAGGATTGCTCTGGACAACAAATCCAACGCCGTTGCGACGGCTCATGTTAACGGTAATGGTAACGGTACTGTTCTTCCCGTTGGTAAAGAAATTGTGAATATCAACGAAGTCACTTCTACTCAACCGTTAAGCTCTTCTTACAATTGTTGTTTAAGGTAAATAAGTAATGTATTTTTTTTGTTTCGTTTTTGTTTTGGAATATTTTAATGATGCTATCTTCATGTATAACGTAAAACTTGTATCATTGAAAATTTTGACTTGGTTGGATAAATGGATTTTAGTCATATAATATAATCCAAATAAATCTGAAAATCACATAACTGACATAAGCAAAGGCTTGTCCAATATTTTAACTTTTTGAGCAAATTAGGTTTCTTACAAGCAATTTTTTACACAATGTCATCAAATAGAATGTGGTAAAAACAAATAACTCAGGATGAGTTTCGCATATCAGTCATCTTTCCTTTGGTAACTTTCTCTTTTTACCGTTCTTAGAGTTTCCTCTAACTTTCTTGCACGTAAAGAGAGCCAAACTCATTACTCACTAGACAAGATACAATAGAGATGGAACTGAAATCGAGTAAGTGACTTACGAGACAGACTCTTCTTCGGGGAGATTCCGATTGTAAAATGGAAGCTCAAGGAGAAAGATCGTCTTGAACCATCCTGGTATGTTCCCATAAATTCCTCTTGGTAACAGAAACAGAGGACTAGACATCGATAGACAATAGAAAACAAGTTAGATTAATAAACAACACATCTTCAAGGCTTATTAAACGGTTTCTATAGCAAGTTCATATCGCGCTAAACCTTGTTGTCTTTTTATAGAATCTGTAAGCTCCCAAATGGCCATGCTTTTTGTCCGCCGATGCCTGCTTATTTATACTCAAATCAGCCATCATAGATACACAAATTTGTCAAATTAGAGAGAGAGAGAGAGAGAGAGAGAGAGAGAGAGAGAGAGAGAGAGAGAGAGAGAGAGAGAGAGAGAGAGAGAGAGAGAGAGAGAGAGAGAACCTCGAGTAACGGTATTCCACTGACGAATAGAAGTAACAAAGTGAGAAAGAGCGGTCCGAATATGACAAGATACTCCGCACCTTCTAGAGCCGGCGATGCAGCCACAAATATCCCCCACCACAGTAATATCTGATGACATTTCATTTAATCAACAATTTTTACGGTTACCATTTACGCGAAAAATTATATATCGAAAATACTAACCTCGCCAAAGTAGTTTGGATGTCTTGACCATTTCCAGACACCAACATCACACCATTTGCCTCGGTTTTCTGGAGAGTTTTTAAAAGTGAGCTTCTGTTGATCAGCCGCAGCTTCAATCACGAAACCGAAAACCCACATTGTCCAACCGATAACATCTGTCGGTTTAAGATACCCTCCACCATCGCTTGCGTTAGCAACGGTCAGCGGTAAGCTCACGGTCCAAACCCACACGGCCTGCCACGGAAGAAAACGGATTGAGATCACCAAATTTGAGTAAAGAAGAGATAGCAAATGTTTAATTATGTACCTGAAGAGTCCAGAAAACTATTAGTTTCACCAATTTTCCACGCATTTCGTCAAATCGACGATCTTCGCCCCATTGCAAGATCCTAAATACAACAAGAACGTCTCATCAGGAAGAAAGATAAAATCTTGCGCGGTAAATCACGTGTCGCGGTAGAGACCTCATTAGAAGGAATATCCCCAAGCGAAGTCCCCATACCACAACTAGCAAAGTCAAGACTATCTATGAGAAGGAAACTCAACACACCAAAAACAAAACATGTGAGAAAACAGAGGCAGAAAAATAAGACAGAGAAGAGAATTTAAGGACTTACCTGCCGAAAATGATAAGTCCCTTTAAGAACAAGAGTCAAGACAGCAATTATAACGAAGTTTGTGCTTCCTGAACATACAAAGTGAATTTAACTGATATGAAAACCAAAAATCTTGATTCCTACGTCACAAATTTGATAAGACAAGAAACAGAAACAGAAAGAGCAATTGGTAATAAAAGGACTGAAAAACGTTGTAACCTGCAAAGTCAGTGACTTGATCAAATTTGAGCAGAGCCGTGATTACAAAGAATATAAACTGATAAACCACCTGCAATATACGAAATCAGACAAGAACCCATCAGTAAAAACACCAAATCAGGTAAACCCAACTCATAATTTCCCGACAAAGTATTGCACAAACCCAGAAAGGAAAAAAAAAACAGAGAACTTACGGTAACAATGGCAGTGAGAGCCAGAAAATGCGAATCGAGAACCGTTCCCATTCTCTAAAACAAAACAAAAAAAACAGAGTAATTTCCAAAAGAATAATTCTTTATTTTACGATCGAAGAGAAACGATTCGTTATCTTTTCCTATTTTTCCTCTATTGGATAATTAAGAAGAAGAAGAAATGTGTATTCTTTGAGAAAAGTGGCCATTTTTAACATTCGTGTATGGCTAAGACTCCGATGAGTTTTATGTGGCTGCGAACAAAACACCGTGCCGTTTTTATATTTAGATGCACACTAGACAAGACTAACACATATGAAAATTACATGTGCTTGACTATTTTAAGAGGCTTCTCTGCACAAAAAAAAATGTAAAACTTTAATACAATGACTTTGATTGGTAACCTTGTACCATATACCGTTTTAGGTTACCAATCAGACTCAATATTTGGTTTATAATCTCTCATACAATACATTGGAAACAATAGACTGTATTGACTTCGATGAGATAATCAAGTGTTGAAGATGGAGGAATCGCCAATCCCGGTCCGAATTCGACGTTTTTGTCTCCGAATCCTAACGATGGTGGGATTATCACTCTGCGTTTACCTCCGGCTTTCATTGACCTTAGAATAGACTCTATGCCTTGGCATAATCCTTTGCTATATGGTCTTGAGTCCATTACCATCGCGAGTGACTTCTTCTTGTTGTCTTTGTTTCCAAATGTGTCGACGAATACTTGTTCGGTTCCATGTACTTGTCCTTTTACATCAAACACTACTAAATATCCTGCGCTTGGAGTAGCTCCACTTCCTACTTGTAGATCATAGTACCTGTTCACAGTCCAATTCCATTAGCCAAAAGAGTTTGAGTTTGTGATGAATGTTAAGGTATACAACAATGGAAACTTGTCAAACTTTTCAAACGAAGAAACAAAAGCAAACTTTTTCATTTGTAGTTTAGTCTCTGTTTAGTTGATTTTGGTATTTATGCTCTCTATGTTTTCTCTGTAAGCAAGCGTTGTCACAAATTCTAAAACAGTATAAAATTTAACATTTGTACCCAAAAACAAACCTTGAGTTTCTTCATTATGAATATGTTAAGGTAATACAACAATGGATACATCCCAAACTTCTCAAGTGAAGAAACATAATCAAACTTTTTTTCGTTTGGGTAGAAATGTTAAATTTTTATACCGTTTTAGATTTCGTGACAACGATTACAGAGAAAATCATAGAAAGCTGAATTACCGAAATTTACTAAACAGAGACTAAACTACAATAGAAAAAGAAACGGAAACACAATCAAACTTTGTTATGGGAATGTTACCTTATGCCATTTGGTAAGATGATCTCTTCTTGCTTTTCGAAATCTCTGCAAATTCCAGAAAATTACAGAAGACATTGTAATTGCAAATCACTAATTCATCTTCCTAATTGCAAACATTCACTTAAATTTTTCATTTTCTTCAGTTCTTGATACGAACCTTGTGTTATTATCTTCCTGGAGCATCTCGAATTTTGACCTCATCTGCTCCGAGACGACACCGAAAGCAGTAAATCCCGTCAAGGCAAATCCGGCGCCGATTCCGAACCGTCGAGTCACCGGAGAAGAAACCCAATCCGTCGTCTCCTGCTGCAATGTGATCGGCTCCGGTGCCGGATTCACCGCAAAGGCGACGTTTTGAGGCTGAGATTGAAGATTCTGTTTCGGATGTTGAGAAGGAGATAAGAAACGGTGGTGAGACGGAACCGTCGCAGTGAAGAGAGTCGCCATTTTACGTCGGAGTCAAAAAAACAACTTTAAAAAGAAATATATTTTTGATCCGAATAATAATAAAATACCAACCTTATCTTGTTCGTATGATCAATATGTACACTTCTTATTTCTCAAATGATTTTTTTTTTTTTTTTTTTTATCATTGCCAAATAAATTTTTTTTTTTTTTTTTTTTGGTTCACTCTCTTTTTACAGTTTCAATTTTTGTTTGTAGAACAAAAACAGAGGAAATTACACATGAACATCACTGGCAAGCAACAAAACACAAGCATAATCCTTCACCTTTTTTCAACCTTGAATTTTTCATGAACTTAGCAGCTGAGCCAAAAACCAGACAAGGAACATGTATAATGTTTCAGCAAAAATGTTTTGCCACTTTGTTCTTCTTTTGTTATCAATCTTTTTGTTCCTGTTCAGTTGTTAGTGAAGGAGTGGGGACTGGTCTTGGGATGTTGGAACCTGTTACAGGTCTCTGTAGCTTCTTTAGAGAAGTCATTATCTCTGCAAAACTTGGCCTTAACCTTGGATCCCTAATAAACACACAAAACCCACATTGGCACAAAACTATAGGAGTAAAAGATTCAAGACTCTGTTAATTTTGAGACATGGTCAAGTGAAATGATGTAAATAAACACTTACGTCTGCCAGCATTTACTGATGAGATCTGCAATAGCTGGATCGACAAAGTCGGGAATGTCAAGACGTCGATGTTGAAACCCAACTGCCCCAACAACTTGCATCGGGTTCATCTTTCCCCACGGTTGCTGTAACGTAAACAGCTCCCATAGAATCACACCGTAACTGTAAACATCGCACCTGTTTCACGAATTGTTTTAATCTTGACATTAGGCCTACTTCGTAAAAAACGAAACAGAGAAGAATAGCAAAAGACCATACTTTTCATCAGCAGGTTCGTTTCTTAGCACTTCTGGAGCCATCCATTCAGCCTGAAAGAGACCAACACAGGTTCAAGCATAACTTAATTGGCAACACAGGTTCTTGACGGTAACTTCCTTCAAGAAACTTACCGTGCCTGCTGTTGACTTTGAAGAGAGGTATGTGCTATGTTTCATTCTAGACAACCCAAAATCACACACCTGATAATATACGAAAAGCCTTTATTGGTATGTGCATACTAATAATAGTTTATCCAACTGCTATAAAAGGATGTATTTTATGGAGAGAATGCTGACCTTCACGACCCAGTTTTTGTCAACTAGAAGGTTTGGAGACTTTAGATCGCGATGGACAATCATCGGATTACAGCTATGCAAATAATTCATTCCACGAGCCTGTAAATTTTTAACATGTTTCTGGTCACTATATATTGAAAGAAGCCACAAGTTACAAACAGATGATGGAGATGAAAGAAAAAAGAATGATAGAGAAGAAGAGTAATACAGCATCAAGAGCCATTCTCAGACGCCTCCTCTCGTCTAACTGGCTATTAGGCCGGTGGAGTAACCTATACAAGCTACCTCTGCAAATATTTGGCCAACAAAAAAGCCATCTATTAATTTTAGAGCTTAAGGGGTATACTTGAGTGACACTCATTGATGCAAAGACGATTTTTAGTATTAGAGATTATAAGATAGTCTATTTCTTAACAAGAAAAACAGAGGGACGTGCCCAATGAATAAGGAAATGGAATGTCATTGTAGACATGAGAATCATTTGGTATCAAAATAATTACACCCTGCAAAGATCATAGTATTTACCTAGGAAGAAACTCCGTAACAATTGAGAGGTTCGGTGGACGAGTCACAGCTCCCATGAAGAGAACAATGTTGGGATGTCTAAGTCTTTTCATGATACGGACCTTGCATCAGATCGAAATGATAAATGTCACAAGAATATATAAGACGGGTTTGATACAGAACTATAAATAATGAACTCAAGCAAAGGGAAAGTATTTTAATAAAAACTCTTACCTCGCTTCTGAACTCCTCCAATGCTTCTCCTGTAATATCTTGATCAAGGAACTTCTTGACAGCCACTTCCTACCAAGTCCAAGAGTTTACGCAATTGCTTAAGTATTTCTTCATCCGGTTCTATCCACAAAGCTTAATGGTTATAATATTCCATGATATCTAAATCACAGTACAAACCAAAAAGAAAATATATTACTCACAGTCCCGTGCCAATCTCCCCGATACACTTCTCCATAAGATCCTGTATCAAGAAAAGTAAACTAATCAAATCTTTGCAGAACTAGTCACACTTAAAGCAGATAACAAGATGATAAGTCACGTACCGAGTCCAATACGATCCCCCATAGTAATTTCTTCACACAAAATCTCACAGTCAGATACATCATCAAGTGCCGCATCAGACTTGGTACTTTCATTACCAATAGATCTATCAGATAATCTTTCCCCTCCACCTCCAGAATTTGGCCCATGATTAGACTCCCCACTACCTTGAGGCTCAGCATCTCCATCGCTATTCGAGCCTAACTCAAGTTGCCTGGACACGGCTGCAGCTGTTGCCACAACCGCAGCAGCAGTGGCCGTAGCAGCAGCTGCAGCAGGAAGTTCTACGGTGGAAGAGTCTGAGTTTGAAGACTTAGCAGCAGCAGCAGCAGCAGCGGCAACCATCGAAGATGCAACAACTGCCGCTGCAGCTACAGCAGCAGGAACGTTTCTCGCGTATTCTGTAGAAGATGCTTCAGAATGTGGAGAATCAGACTGACTAACAACTTTGCCATGATCAAGCGTATTTTCTTTAGCTTGCACTCTTGGTAATGGAGGCAAAAACCGCACTGGACCAAAATCGTTTTGGTGTCTTTCTTGAACTAGCTCTTTTCCTTTCTCTTTCTTGGTTTCACTCGTTGGGGATTTGGTTTCAATGGTTGCCTCCAATTGCTGAGAATAGACTTCGGAAAATAAATGAGGCGGAGCTACAACTCCGCTTTCGAGTAATACATCATGAAGCTTCTGAGCTAACCGTGGATTCTCTTTGGCAGCATCAATCATGTATTGTGAAACATCTTTGACTTTCATCCTCCGAGCAGCTGGGGAACTAACACCTTCAGTCCAAGAAGGTGATCTCATATGGGTGAAAGAATGAATAGGCCTGCTCGAAAGATTTTGAAATGGAGCCTTTTCAACACTCGTATCATTTCTCACGTCTTCCCTAGAGATATTAGGATGAAAAATGAGATCGCCTCCACCTCCGGAACTCTTGGTACTAGACCGCTGTTCCTCTGTTCGAGACTCTGCATTCTCTTCAAATGGGCTCTCAATCCCACTGTTGGAAGAAGGTACGTGAAATGAATCATTGTCTCCGGGACTAGCGGAATATACTGAGTCCTCATAGTCTATTTGTAACCCAGCTGCATCAGCTGGAATAAGAGTGCCGGGATCTCCCATTAGATCAACAATGTACTCCCTGAAAATTCACAATTGTATTGCATATAACTCAAAGTTTCTTTCATCAAGCCTTTGATAACATAGCACATAAACATTATACTCAACTATGCCACAGTCTATAAACCTATACATGGATGATGGGAAAATCTTGAATCAATACATAATACCTGAAGTTAGTGTGATGATTACCTGCCATCATCAGTCTTAATAAAGTTCATTGCCACATCTTCGGAACCGGTATATTGCTGTCCTTTGACCATCCGACAAGGAACACCAACGCTATCACACAAAACCTACACAATTTATACGAAAAACTTTTATGACTATCTCTGAATAAGCAAAACGTAAAACAAACAAGTTAAGATCATAGTACATACTTTGAATAATAAGGCACGGTGACGAGCCAAGCCAATAGTTAGAGAACCAAGTGGCAAAACCATGCTTCCGAGAGTTGCTTTTAAACTGTAGCTAAGACTCCACCAAGCTCTCAACATGCTCTCTGGATCCTTGACCGGTCCTCCCATGTAATCTCCAACTAAAACAGCCAGTTTCCTAACCAATTCACCGCTGGCAAAACCAGAGGAAGAAGCCGATTTCGATTTCGCTGCAATATCAAGAGCCATCTGTTCAAGTCTCAACAGATTAGAATCCCCACTTCTGTTCACAAGAACAGCTTCCCAAGTCACACCGTCCGAAACAGGTGTCCCTTGAAGATCGAGTAACGGAGGTATTCTTTCTGATGACGACGCATTCAACACTCCATACAGGTCGTAAAAACCATCCAAGATCTTGTCATCATAGCCAAGACAATTGTAATTCTGTGAATACAAACCAAGAAACAAAATGAACACATGTATAGGAATAATCAGAGAGAATTGAAGTGAATCGAATACGTTACCCAAAATCGATAAGCAATGAGTTCAGCTGGAGAATTCTCAGGAGCACAAGAACCTAAACTAAATTGCTTAATAGCTTCAATCTGAGTAGCTTCAGGATCTTCTTTAGCACTTAACTCTAAAGCCAATTGTATCTGATACTCTTCTTCAACCTCAGGATCCTGCTGCTCAACAACAGAATCACCACCATCTTCAATGGACTGATTATGATTATTATCAACCATTTCTCTGTTCTTGGCATTGAAAGAATTTGGAGGACTAGGGCTTTTTCTATGACCAACAGAACTTAACCAATTAGATAAACCAGAGAAAGGTTTGACTTCTTGGTTATTACTATGGTTAGACCTAGATGAATCTGGAGGTGATGATGTTGAAATAGTTGATCCTTCAGCTACATCTGATTGATTCGGTGTGATATGAAGTTTCTTTAGAAAGTTCTTCATGTTCATCTTCATATTCCAAATGCTAGAGAAATTATCATCTCCATGAGTTTCCTCTTTTACTAATTTCATATAATAAAAAAAAAAAACCCTAATTTCCTCAAAACCCAACAAAGTTTTGATTTTTTTTTTTCTCCGATCAAAGTTGAAAGTTGAGAACTTTACCAGAATCGAAGTAGACCCATCAAAGGATTCAACAAAATTACAGAGTTTTCTTTCTGGGTTTTGAAATTAAACCATCAAAAACAGAGCTTTGACCGAGTGAAGCACTTAGATGCTCAAAAACACCATGAAATTTCCGTATCCACTATTTATTATTTTATTTTTTTGAATGAGAAATCACGAAAATAGTTAAAAACGTACACACCTACTCAAATTAAAGCAGAGAAGAAAATCATATAACTGACAATTTTTCTCTGTACTATTAAGAACCGCAAATTCCTCCTTCACCAACTTGTCTTTCTCTCTCTTACGCCACTCTCTCTCTCTCTCTAGAAAGTCCGACAAAGAAGTGGAGAGAGTGGATCCTTTCTTAGAGAAAATAAAAAAATTTGTCGTTTTGCTGGGTTTATGAGAATTGAATGAGAGTTTACTTACTGTGACGAGCAAAGAAAGAAAAGGAGTATCTTTTTCCCCCAGCTTGTACTAGTGCGTGAACTTGAAAAGATGAAGACAAAAAAGAAATCAAGAACAATTAAATGAGATTAAACAGAGACTACACTTTACGTCAATTTAGGCATTTAAAACGGTTGCCTTTTTGTTTCTATAAAAAGCATATTTTTTTGTTATTTTTTAACTCACACAATTTTTATTTATTTTCATTCTTACACAAATATATATTTTTAAAAAAATTGTAAAATTTTTTTGTATAAAATTATATAGATTATCAGATTGTCTGAGCATCCATTGGTTTAAAAGAAATAAAATTTTCATAAAAGAAAACCAATGGCAATATATTTTGGGTTCTATGAGTATTTAGTAAAATATCGTTTGAATCTTAGTATCTCTTTTGGGGGTAAACGAATAACCATTAAGGGCAGAGCAAATTAACACCAATAACTTTCTATTTTGAGAACGATAGAAATGGCTTCTTGTTTAAGTAAGTTGTCAATTCTGAGGAAAACAAATGAGTATTTTAACTGAATATTCTCACGGGAAAGATAACCCTATTATGCACGTGATCAAATGTATAAAATTTCATTATTCGGTAAATTTTATCTTCAGAATTTTCAAGAAATGTCACTTTTAACATGTTATTTTGCAAAAATACAACTATCACTTTTTTCAAATTTTAAAATCATTTATGTTTGAGTTTTATGTTATATTAGTATTTAGTTTTTGGGGTTTAAAGTTTGTTAGGGATCAAAACTTTTTTAAGATTGAGAATTTTGAAATAGAAAGTTTTTAAACGAATTTATAAGAGGCATGTTGGTAAAAAAAATAATTCAAGGGGACATGCTTTTAAAAATAATTCAAAAGTGGAATTTTTACAATTGTCTCTATTATCTTAGAGCATTACCGACATCATTCCATTTTCTACTGCAACCTCTATTTTGTAGTAAAATTTGATCCAACATTACTCATTTATTTTTTTATCTCGAAATTATGGTGTAATTATAGAGAATTTTCATGATATGTCATTCTTGGCATGCCACTTTATACGTATGTCATCGTTTAAATTTTTTTGCAAGAATGTCATCTTTGTAATTTTTGTGTTTGGGTTAACTATTTTATATTTAGGGTATAGTTTTTTGGGGTAGGGTTTAGGATTTGAGTTTTGATTCTTTTGTGGAAGAAAGAGTGAAAAAAAAATTAATGATTTTATATATATATATATATATATATATATAAAATGTGGCATGTTTACAATAAATTTTTAAGGATGGTATATTTGAAAAAAATATTTTCTAAGGTGGTATATTTGTAATTCCCCGTATTATATTCATTGTTCAATTTTATTTTGAAGTAAAAAGTAAAGTGAAATAAGAATAAATAATTCCATTTTTGAATGAAAATAACTCCACTTTTGAATTAAATATTTTGGAGCGGGTATTGTTTTCTTAAATCTATATCCACTATTTTATAACACTAATCGTTCAACAAAGTACTTGATTTCTATATGGTATACTAGTAATTGTCCACGCGTTGCGTGAGTTTTAAAATAAACATGATCAAATATGCAATAGTTTCTAGTTTGTTTAGTATTACAAATAAATAGTGTTATAGTAAATAATTATCTAGATTAGAAGACTAAGTATTTATAATAAATTTTTGGACATACGCAATGTTATATGTGAGAAAAAATACATTGTTTATTGATAAAAAAAATTATAACATATAGAAGATATTTTCTTTTGCACTATTTTGCAATTTTATGTATTGATCAATATTCACTATGATTCTCTAAAATTATAATTAGTCGTATGTTTTTGTATCAAACACATTTGTAAAAACAAAATGTCGATCAAACAAGTTGTAATATGTCTTGCTTGTATTGAGACATCTGCATCATCTCAATACAGATTTTGAAATGCATCTTTGCATTTTATTTCGGTCGAAATTTAAATTGTAAAGAAAGAATAATCCATATGTTTTTTATCTTTCACTTCAATTCATTGGTGAATTATTATGTTATTATGGATTCACAATTTGTGGGGGAATAAAATTTTATTTCGAAATCCTTGGTTAGGAATGCTACTTTATCCAACACAAACCGTTTTAATTGCATTAGAGAACGATTGACAAGTTTAGCAGTCTAATAGCCTTAAACAATTTCACATCATTTTTTTGTTAATGTTACGATTCCTTTTGTTAAAGCATATTTAGTGATTTTTTGTTTTAAAATCATAGTTGCTTATATAAAACTAAAGTTTTTTTAAAAAATTGTATAATATATTAGTAGGTTTAATATATAAAATATCTAGTTTTCAAACCTTTAAAAATTCACAATAACACATTTAATTTGGAATCATATTTTTCTGATATCAAAGAAAAAAAATTAATGTTTCGAATAACTTATTAGAATTATAACTTATATTAATTTTGATTACTAAATTGTCAGAATTAATGATTAAAGTTATTAAACTACATTTAATTTTTTTTTTTTAATAAAACAAATTATGAAAAAATGTCATCATCTCATGACTTGATGAAAACTTTAAAATATTATATAGATATTTGTCCTCACCATGTTTTCTTGCTAAATTTTATAGTCTTTATTAGGGGTGGACAAACGGGAATATGGAACGAGATCTAATGGAACGGGACGGGAACGGGACTTATGAGACTAGAAAAATACGTCCCATTTATGTCTCATTTCAAATTCGGGACAGGAACAGGATAAAACGGGATGTGACGGGAACGGTACGGGAAATCCCATAAAATAACCAGACTCAAAATTAGATTAAACAATGCTTCAAATTGTAAATATGTATACAACAAGCTCTTTCAATTTATGAAAAACATGTTTAAATTAAAGAAAATTCAACTGTATTTCATAAAAGTTAAAAATTTAAAAATAAAATAAAAACCATATTCTTCCAATTGAATCAAACTTAAACCACATTAAACCATATTTCATATTATCCCATTAAAAATAGATATATGTATATGTGGGAGCCTAAACTAGCACAATTAGATTTGTAAGGGTTTCGAGAGGAAGCAGAGATTTCTAGGGTAAGCTAAGATCACAAGAGATGAGAAAAGAGTTTTGTTATTGCTTTGTAAAAGTTTGAGTACAAAGTTGTGAATGAATTTCAGAATGCCTTTAGGGTTTGTACAAGGATGTATATATAGCTTTCTAAGTCGGCTAAGCCTCCTAAGTCTTCGCGGAGTCGGTTGCATCAACGTGGGCTTCTTGTCTGGACCGGGCTTCAAGCTATCTCTATATCGTTGGGCTGGAGGCTGCGCTGGACCGTTGACGTAATCAGCAGCCGAGGAGAGGACGCGGTCAGTCATTGGGCCGAGGTCGTGGTCGGTCATGAGGCCGAAGCCGTGCTCGGTCATGAGGCCGAGGCCGTGCTCGGTCATGAGGCCGAGGCCGTGCTCGGTCATGGGGTCGAGGCCATGGTCGGCTGTGAAGACGAGGTTGTGGTCGGCTCCGTCGTGCCGAACCCGTCTTCACTCGTGAAGTCTTGTGCGGCCCTCTGCCTTGCCCAGACACCTTCCATGGCTACCTTTGCTCCGCGTCGAGACCTAGGTGCTATTCCGCCTTCTTCATCGAGAGTCCGGAGGGCCATTTCTTCAGTCGCCTGTCTTTGAATGTTAACGTTGAGTGGGTGAAAACCGACCCCAACAGTATATATCCCATATTAAACCATATTTCATATTATCCTTATAATTCCATAATTTCATATATCCCATATCCCATATTAAACCATATAAAAACCATAATCTTCAAATTGAATCATATATTTCATATCCCATATTAAACCACATTAAACCATATTTTATATTATCCTTATAATTTCATATTATCCCATTAAAAAATATGTATATGTATATATATATATATATATATACATATATAAATTAATATTTATAGTTATATCAAACGGGATTTTCAAACGGGACTTTGGGATATCCCGTTCCTGTCCCGTCCCGGTCCCAAATGGGAATTGAAAACTTGTCCCATATGGAAATACGGGAAATATATGGGACGGGAATTCGGGAACGGATACGGGACGGAACGGGACGGGAATGATGCCCACCCCTAGTCTTTATATATCCTTAAAAAATCCCTCCGTAGTTATTAACAACAATAAAAACATCTTGTGTGGTTAAGAACGGTAATAAAATATGTTCTTTCTTTGAAGAAACTCTTTCTCATGAAACAACAAATCAAATAATGAAAAGAAGACATTTTAGAACCAAAAAAAAAAAAACAAGTTAAGTAGTAACTAATTGGCTCACACAGCTACCGGAACTGAGTTTACAACTACCACCAATGTAGTGTGTAACTTTTCTCCCATTGCTACAACCACTCCATCATCAATTAGTATTTCTCCTAATTTAGCAATTTTCTCTGTAATATCCCTATCCCGGGTATTTCTCCGCACCGCATATTCCAACCCGATCCGACTCATGAAGCACAACAACTATACCTGTAAGACAAAATAAGATAGGGGTGAGTAATTCAAGGGAGAATTACTCAGTGAGGGTAGGCTAACGCCACACAATCTATCAAAAATATATACACCAGCAAGAATATAAATAGCAAAGCCCAAGGCTATAATAGGAAATAATACTACACGACTAGTCCTATCATTAGCACAGATTCCAGCCACATTAATACCACTATAATATCACCATAATATCACCGAGGTTCTCCACCTCTTGGGTATCCACCAACCCTAACCCCACCGCGGGTTTTATACTCATGAGTCGAGGTCCTCCACCTCTTTATATGAACATCTCATATATATAAATATTTCACAGGTTAAGGTCCATTCCAACGAATAACTCGACAACCAATATCACGATAAACCATTCATATTATCATTTCTACATGATCAGGCAAGCAACTAGGAACCAGGTTCTAGCAATATCATTCCGTATTCTAGCACCAGTCTAAACCACTCATATTCAAGATAGCATAAATGTACCATAGGGATTACAAGCCATGTTCCTCACCTCAATAATCCAGCTCCTGAAATGGAATGATCTGCCCTAGCTAGTCCTACCTCTGGCTCAGCTCGCACCGTGCTGTAACCACACAAGAATAACAATCTAAGACTCCAATACCACATACTTAAACTCATACAAGAAAATAGACCAGCTAAACAACCCGATCCACATGGCCCGGTTAGCTAAACTGGTCTGAACCGACCTAGTTAGCTAAACCGGTTCAACGCAGTTAACCGAACCGGTTCTCATGACCCGACCCAGATCCACCTGACCCGAACCGGATCTACCTGATTAACCAAACCGGACCAACCCATCCCGGTTTATCAAACCGGACCAACCCATCCGGTTAACCCAAACCAGATCAACTAGGGTTTCCCTTAAACCGGATTAGGGTTTCCAAAATAAAAATGACATGCCGACTTCGCAAGCCAACTGAGAACAGAGCTTACTTCGGAATTACAATTAGAGACCCAAAATGGAAAGCTGACATCCGGGGCTTTCTAGTGATATGTAGAAAGTCTCCTAAGTTCTTCTGGATCCCCGGGAAAACGCCCTCGAAGTGCACTACTCGCAGATCCGATTCTGCACCTAAGTGTCTTGGGAAAACAGCTATATCTCTTAAACCACAGATCGGAATGACAAACGGATTTCTCCCACATCAAGAGCAGAGAGAGGAGCACTTACCACCGAAGTTTCACTCCGATCCAATCGGATCTTCCTGTCCGTTTCTCTCCTCCACGAAAATAGGACAAAACTGCCTTTATTCTTTCTAGACGCGGCTGTGGCTTCACAGACATGGCGGTGGCTGCAACATCTCTCCGACGGCAGCTCTAGAGGGATTCCGGCAGGGCTTCTCTGCAGCCACGGCCTTGCTCTCTCCCATTCCCAAACACTCTCTATTTATAGAGAGAAGGAGAGGTGCAACTAGGTTTAGGGTTTTCTTAATGAGCTTTCTTTGGGTTTGAGGCAAATGGACCATACACTCTTGACAGGTTGGCCTCAGCCCATTTAATTATTGGGAGGTCTAGGATAGGGTATTACATTCTCAGTCCCTTCTACAAGTTTATTGGCTAATGAAGTTGTGGAATGGAATGTATTTGGTAGGAATTTTCTAGCTACTTTAGACACGAGAAATTATGTAAGTTATGAGATGGATATTGCTTCTCAAAAGACTCAGGTTTGTGCCTAGTGAGTTATGAAAAAGATATTGGCCTTAGGGCCCCGAATAATTTATAAATTTTAGGGGCCCCAAATAACCAAAAGTTAATAGTAGTCTAACGGTTAAAGTTAGTCACATATGCAAGCTACGTTGCCGAGTTCGAAATTCCAAAGATGCAAAAAAAAATTTTGGTTTTATTGTTGATTTATTTATTAACGCATTTAACTTAACCCTAAGATTCTAGTTATTTTTTCCTCACAGCCGAACAATTAAATAAACCTTCAAAAAAAAATCAAATAAACCACCGAACAATCAACAAACCTGCAAAAAAAAAAAAAAAAAAAAAAACTGCAACAACAAAATTGAAATCAAATTTGAGCCTCTCCATTCATCGTCTTCCTTGAAATCAAACCGAACAATCAATTTTATTTTCAGGCTTTTCTTCTTTATCTTCTTGTATCTTGTATTTTATAATCAGTTCTTTCTTTTTTTTTTCTTTTGATTTCAGATTTAATGGTGTGTTTTGTTTTTTCTTCTGTTGATTGTGATAAAGTCTTATTTGCGATCAACTATGTCACAACAAAGGTTGAATGGCTTGGCTATCATATCTAGAGAGAGAGAGAGAGTTGGTTAGACAAATCGATTATGAGAGTTTAGTGAAAGAATTCATAGAAAAGAAATGAAGAAAGAGAAGTGATTGATTTTTTTTAGCATTTTTTGTTGGTTTTAATTTTGTTATATTTTTTTTTTGTTTTAAGTAGTTTATATTTTTTAAAACTATTAAATTTTTTTTTTTGAAAAGGGTCTTTTCTTTTAATTCTTTTTGAGCCTCTAGAAGTCTAGAAACGGCGCTGAAAAGACTAAAGGAGAGGAAGATTGATAAAACATATGCAAAAGATTTAAGAGATGCAATGGACCATAGTTGTTGGAGTTGACCAAAACCAAACCAATTCATTTGAGCCAAAGACATTAGGCCTTATTACATGAAGCATGAAGAGAAGAGAGAGCGTTGGGCTACAAGACATATTAAGCCCATAAGAAGAAAACGTGAGAAGGATTAGGGTTTTAGAGATATAGATGCATATATATGTCTAGCTCCTTTACCTTGTGCCGTAAGGTTTTTATCATCTCTCTAGGGCTTCTTATTGTAATCTGCAAAACAAAGAGCTTGTAACTCTCAGATTTATAGTGGAAGTTGAGGGACAAGAGATTCTCTCCCCAAAGGTACCGAAAGGGAACTGGGTAAACAAACGTGTTGTGTTCTTATTGTTTTACTAGTTTAATCGGATCAAAGCAGGTCGAAAATCCTAACAAGTGGTATCAGAGCGTTGGTTAAGGCTGATCCGGTTAACGCAGCAAGGAGAAGAAGATTTGCGGGTAAGAAAGTTACTTACGGTTATCTTGTTTAAAGTGGAGTAGACAGCAACTAGGCTTAGTTTGTTGTAACCTTGAACTTGTTTGCAAATCTTATTGTGGTGCTGCTGGTTTAGGTAGTTCCCGGTTGTATTTGATTCTTGTCCCTGAAATCAAAAGATCAAATACATTAAATAAGTATGGAACCAACACAAGGAAGGTTTGAGATGTTTAAGTTTGATGGTAAGGGTGACTTCGGTATGTGGAAATACAAGATGCTAGGTCAGCTAGAGATACAATGTCTACTTTCAGTTCTAAAAGAGGATTTTACTATCTACACTAAATCTGAAAAGAAAGAAGATGAGGCTAAGGTTGATCAAACGAAGGCTGATAAAGATCTAAGGGTAAGCAGTCTATTGGGAACCTGTTTAAGTGATTTTATTCTGAGGAAGATCATGCACGAAACCACTGCCTTGGGGATGTGGAAGGCGCTTGAAAAGATTTATCAAACGAAGTCTCTTCCCAATAGAATTTACTTGAAGAAACAGTTCTCTTGTTACAAGATGGAAGAGGACAAGATGATTGAAGAGAATGTCGATATATTTCTTAAGCTTGTAGCAGATTTAGAGAGTTTGAAAATTACCGTTTCGGGTGAAGATCAGGCCATTAAGCTCTTGTCAGGACTTCCAGCAGCTTATGAACCATTGGTTCACACTCTTCACTATAGATCTGGAAAAGAAACACTTACTGTTAATGAAGTAGTCACTTCTGCTTATTCTAAAGAAACAGAATTAAGACATAAAGGTTTGCTTAACAAGTCCAGATCAGATGCTGATGCATTATATGTTGGATCAAGGGGAAGACAAGAGAGCAGATTCAATGGTAACAATAAGCAGTGGAAAGGAGGATCAAACAACAGAGGTAGATCACAGTCAAGACCACGATTTAATAAAACGACAACTAAGGGGTGTTTTATTTGTGGAAAGGAAGATCACTGGAAGAGAGAGTGCCTAGAAAGGAGATCATACAGACCTAAGGATACTGCTAACGTTGCCACAATAGAGTTTAAGGAGCCTCTGGTGCTAACAGTTTGTGCTCTAGACACAACAAAGGAATGAATTATGGATTCAGGAACATCTTACCATATCACATCAGACAAGGACGTATTGTTTGATTACAAGGAAGTAGAAGGTAAGAGGGTGCTTATGGCGAACGACACCTACTGTGACATCAAAGGTGTTAGCAAAATCAGATTTCAAAATCTAGATGGTTCTGAAGTGATACTCAAGGATGTTAGATACATACCAGAGATGAGTAAAAACTTGATCTCCTATGGGATGCTAGAGCGGTCAGGTTGCAGCTACAGGGGAAGCAACTTCTACACGAGAAACAAAAAGGTGATATCATGGAAGTATCACGAGGGACATTATTACCTGCAAAGAAGAGTTGTTAAGGCTGAAGAAAAAGGTTGTAGTGATGCAAAAGTAATCAAACGGAAGAAGTCAAAGAAGGTGACCTTTAGTGAGGATCTGATTCAAGGACCTACTCCTTGTGGTTTTGACACAGAGAGTTCATCGTCTCAAGGTGGAGACTCTTCGTCAGAAGAATCTGGAACCTCTAAAGTATATGGGACATAATCTTCAAAGAATGACTACGTGTTTGTAGAAGACGAAGAAAGAAAAGAAGATGATGGTGTGGTCTATGCTTCCGCTGCTATAAAAGAGACTAAAGGAGAGGTGCTGGATTCTCTAAATAAAACTCATACTTTGGATTTTAAGAGGCATAAGTCAAACAAGAAGAAAGGTATTCAAAAGAAGTGGATTGTAAAAGTAAAACCAGATATACAAGATGAGAGTATCAACTACAGCAGAGACAAGGTTGCTAGAGAAGTTACGGTTTTACCTAAGGATCATCTAAGCAAGATGACAACAGATTCAAGAACAAGAGCTTTACCTGGCTTGAAGTTTCTCTGTTGCGATCTTCAGGACATCATCTGAAGGAGATAGACACTCCAGGTAATTCCATTATCTAAGTCTCATTCTTGCAGAGACAAGAAAAGAAACGAGTCAGTTTCTAGTTATAATCTGAGTGATAATGGAAAACTCAAAGTATAAGGAGTTAGGATAGTTACATGTGAGTGAGTGGATGCAAGAGAGAGACATCGGTTCGAGGTGGAGCAGCTGAGAAAAGATTTAAGAGAAGACAAGATTAGTTCTTCAGGAAATTGTCTTAAATCAAGAAGATAAGTAAAGAAGCTCAAGGAAAAAGTGGTTATGATTATGAGTGTTACCTGCGGAGGAACTAGAGGTTGAAGACAAATGGTTTTGTTTCAAGGTTCGGATGGCTCTGCAAAGAATAAGAAATCAAGGATTTGGTAATGTCTCAATGATCTAAGGAGAGACAAGATGAGAGAGCTATGGTTGAGGTAATTACATTACCTAAAGGATTTTTTTGAAGTTACGGTGAAGAGACATTAGCTTGAGGTGGAGCTTCTGCGATAAGGATTGTGAAATCAAGGTCATAATTTCGCAAAGTCTCAAGAGGAGAGACAAAGGAGATGATACATGGATAAAAGGTCGACAAAGCTAAAAGCAAGGAAATGTGAAGAATGTTTACTTTGCTTCTAGTTGCTGCGATAGGAGGTCTTAATTAATCTCTTGTGGAAAAGCTGAAATTGAAGAGCTTGAGAGATTAAGACATCGCATAAGATAAGGAACATAAAGGCAGAAGATTAAAGTAAGAAATCAAGACAAAGAGATGTCCTTGAGCTTGGAATTGTACCTTGTAGTTCTCATGGTATCAAAGGAGAGCTTGATAAAGAAAAAAGCAGTAGAAGAATCAAGGAAGAGGATTGTATCAATCGATTTCAATGTTGGTGAATTTCTACTTCAAGTATCAAGTTGCTGCAAAAGGATAAAATCAAAGTGTGTTTTGATTCAAGAGAGAAAGTAGCAAGGGAGTAGAAGATTACTACAGATGCATACCTTGATGGAGAAATTGCATATTGGGTTTCACCATGGAGAAATAATTTTGTTGTTGATGATGATGAAGAACTTTTGGGACTTTGAAAGGTGAAGAACTTTTGGGACTTTTACTTCGGATGGTGAAGGCGGCAGAGGAATCGCCAGAGGATGCAGGTCTGGCCAGAATTTGCATCAAATTGTGGGTTTGTTATAAAAATGAAGCAAAGCGAGAGAAAGGTCACATAGATCTCATGCTGTTGGGATTTAAAGGTGAAGGTTTATTGGTGGGTTTCTAATCGCGATAGAAATCGTCGGAGAAGGAGTCGCGGTGGTGATCGGAACCGTGACGGAGAAGAAGAAGAAATGTGAATCTGAGAGAGAGAGGAAGAAGAAAGCTCTTGTCGGTGAATGATTGTTTTTTTGTTTGGTCAAAGGTGGAGATTGTTGGAGTTGACCAAAACCAAACAAATTCATTTGGGCCAAAGACATTAGGCCTTATTACATGAAGCATGAAGAGAAGAGAGAGCTTTAGGCTGCAAGACATATTAAGCCCATAAGAAGAAAACGTGAGAAGGTTTAGGGTTTTAGAGATATAGATGCATATATATGTCTAGCTCCTTTACCTTGTGCCGTAAGGTTTTTATCATCTCTCTAGGGCTTCTTATTGTAATCTGCAAAACAAAGAGCTTGTAACTCTCAGATTTATAGTAGAAGTTGAGGAACAAGAGATTCTCTCCCAAGAGGTACCGAAAGGGAACTGGGTAAACAAACGTGTTGTGTTCTTATTGTTTTACTAGTTTAATCAGATCAAAGCAGGTCGAAAATCCTAACACGATCAAGAGCTATGGTGGCGATTTTCGTATCAAGAACTGGGCAAAAGCTCTGATACCACTTATTAGGATTTCGACTTGCTTTGATCCGATTAAACTAGTATAAGCAATAAGAACACAACACGTTTGTTTACCCAGTTCCCTTTCGGTACCTCTGGGGAGGGGATCTCTTACCCCTCAACTTCCACTATAATTCTGAGAGTTACAAGCTCTTTGTTTTGCAGATTACAAGAAACACTAGAGAGATGATTATTCAACCTTACGGCACAAGGTACAAGGAGAAAGATATATATATATATATATATATATATGTGCATCTATGTATCTTACCCTAAAAACCTCACGTTTTCTTCTTCTTATGGGCTTGATATTGTCATGGCCCAAACCTCTCTTCTCTTCATGCTTCATGTAATAAGGCAGATCGAAAATCCTAAAGACGGAGTAAAAAGAGATATAGTGGCGAAGCGATTACGATCAATCTTATTAAGAGTTTCTGAAGAGTTTCTTCTCTTCTCTTATTCTCTTTGGAGTATACTTTATTGCAATCTTTGTGTTTTATCATAAAAAAACTATCTCAAACTATACGATCTTAAAATCATATCATTGTAATAGTTATTTTTTCATTTAAATTCAAAATCTTTTATAAAAAAAAGTAGTTACTAATTACTAGTATGCGTGTCACCATTATCTCTTTGACGAGTCAACCTAACTATCAATATCATATATGTAAATATAAATGTATTATGTATATAGTGGTTACAATTTTTTTTTTTTTTTGTCAAACAGTGGTTACAAGTTATAACACAAAATATGTTATATTATATGATTATGTCAAAATATGGACGACCACACGTATGCATGTAGGCAATCATTGTATCACCTCCGATCCCCTTGAACGGAGTGAGCTATCTGAGCCAATAGTTGGCCAACAACACAATAATTTTCATTTTCTTAATTACTATCATTTTATAAGTTTTGTAATCCCATATTTTATACAATATACGCAAACTAGATCAAGAGTCAACTCAATGGTGTCCACACGATTGCGAGATTTCTGAAGCCATACATTTAAGGTAAATTTATAGGTACTTTGCATATGATTTCTACCATACGTGGTTAGTTAATGAAATTTTATTACTATTTCAGATAATTATAACTTAAATATATATATGTAATGTTATTGTAAATTGAAATGATAGATACAGTAAAAAAAACACTAAGGCTGTATTACCATGATTTTCATATTCATTTTTGAACTCGGGATCGAGTTCGACACTAAATTTGTGTGAGGATTCAGAATTCTTTGATAAAATAGAGAAAGAAGGCTTGGAGGAAAGATTGATTGTTTGCTCGCTCAGATGAACAGTGATCGAGCGAGTAACTTTGGATTAATGGGAGATTAGTCCGAACAAGCTTCAACGTAGAGAGAGAAATATGATCCAAAAGTGAAAAGTCATCCCCCCTTTGTACAAGAATGATGTACAACTATATATAGTACATGATATCTAGGGTTTTAGGTGCATATGATTACATTCTAACCATATGTTTCCATAAAGTAACCCATAATGATCATAAAGTAACTCTACTTGAAATAAGGTAACCATGTCTAGTTGGCAAGATAGGGTGAGTTGGGCCTTTTCTTTGATGGGCTGAGAGTAGGATTTTGCCTTGGGCTAAATCTATGGTGCAACGTGGGTGCGACTGGTTCTGTACTTAGCACGTGCCTTCTTGATTCCCGTCCTAATGATGATTACACTTTATGCGGTTCTCGAGAGCTTTTAGGATTTTAATGTTGATTTGACTCTTCGGTGAACCGCCCCTTCGGTTCCCGTTCCAATAATGATCACTCCTTTTCATGTGTTTCTTATATAAAGCTGCATTTCTACTTCTTCTTTATCCTCTATCCTGTATTCTGGAGATCTCGATCAGGTATTTCCTTTTCTAATCCCCTTTTTCTTTTTACTCTTTTCCAACTCCAGGGTTTAGTATTGACGTTGACTCAAACGACTTTCGTGAAACATGTCGTCGGGAGATTCTTCTTCTGGATCTGATAGTGCGGCGCTGGTTCACCGGAGCAAACAGAACTTCGACCGACTAGTTGTCTCGGTTTCTGCTTCTGCTAAATCCTCATCTAGCAGACACGACTCGGACGACGATGACGGGGTCGCTTCTTCGCCCCTCCGCCGTTCTGGGCCGTTGGCAAGGCAAGGTGACGATTCCTCCTTGGATTTTCTTTTCTCGCCCCAGTCGGATAGGGCGTGACCTTGACTGCTCCTCTTTGGTATTGTACGAGCAATTGTTCCTTCAGCTGTCGACACTGCGAGGTTGAATGTCCGTACATTTGGTGGTAGTCGCAGTACGATTGTCCGCTAGGGGGCTCTTGGACCTCTTGGGGTCTCTGATACTTATTCTATTGTTTTGAGGGAGGGCTCGAGGAGTCGTTTATCACCAATTTCTTCTTGTACTCGTAATCGAAATGTTGCCGAAGCTCCTGGTATTGCTCCTCGACTGCAAATTTTGCCTTTATCTTGATCGTGGGAGGTTTGATCGGGGATTTCTTCTTTGCTTGACCGGCTCAGTCTTTTTGAGCCTGGCAAAATTGACTGAGCGATGCATGACCTCCGCGATAGTCTTGAGCGGGCGTAGGACCATCTCCGTCCGGAACTTAGATGATGGTCGTAAGCCTTGCTTGAGGGCCGCTATTGCGGAGGTATCGCTTGCTGTGATTTGCGAGATAACGGCCTTGAAGCGGTTCATGAACTTTTCGAGGGTCTTTTTCTCTCCTTGGACCAGGCCCCATAAGTCGGCGTCGGAGGCCCCGTCCTCGATGTAGATGGTGTAATGCTTGAGGAAAGCGATCGATAGTTGCTGAAAAGAGTCGATAGAGCGGGATTCTAACCTGGAGAACCAGTCTAAGGCTGCACCCGCCAAGTATTCGATGAAGTACTGGCAATGGCATGCGTTGTACTCCTCGGGAGAAAAATGCACTCGTCCCATTGCAATAGAGAAAGCGGTAAGGTGCTGCTTCGGATCGAAGTCCCCTGAGTATGCTTGGAGTCGCAGCTTAGCCGTATGCCTGATCGGGATAGACGTTATTCGATCAGAGAAGGGAGTTTGCTGGGTTTCCGCCAGAACTCGATCGATTTCTGGGTCCAAACTGAGGACCTGGTGCATCCTAGAGTTCATTTCCCAGAGCTGATTTCTCATGTCTTCGAGCTCAGTGCATTGGGCGGGAATCGCCTCCTGACCGGGAGTCCGTTCTTGCCGGGCGGTGAGCGTTTGTCGCAGGTCTGCAGTCCAACCGAGTCTCTCGAAGATCGAAGGAAAAAAGCTCACTCGGATAGTCGGCGGTTCGAACGTTGCTCGTCGTTGGGTTATTTCAGTATGCTCCGGGGGGCTTCATGCAATACGCACATGTTATCGAGTGTGATGTTGTCAGACGTATTTGCTCTTCCTGCTCGTCGAAGCGGCGCATGAGTACCCCGAGGATCTGGGTGTGATCTAGCTGAGGCTCCTGCTCAGGTTGAATACTTGTCTGGACTGGGTTGCCCTGAGCGGCTTCCGGTCGGGCTATCATCGTTTGTCTCAAGTCTACCAAGTTGTCGAGTATGCGACGGAGGTTGGTAGGTTCTTGTATCCTCTGAAAGAGGGATACCGAGGTGACTAGACGCTCACTTCTCTCGGGGGCAGGGGGTAGCTGGCTGCTCGGTCCTCTCGGAGATCGGGATTGGATTGACAGGCTGATCCTATTCTTCGGGGATGAGGGTAGGGTTGTTCGCGTCCGTGAGACTGGGATTTTCTTGTTCGAGAACAAGGGTCGCTCCTAGGGCCACCAGGGTGTTATCGCCCTGGGCGCTTGTTCATGCGGAGTACGTTCGAATACTTGCTTCTTTGTTGAGATCCATTCTCTGCGTAAAAAGATATCCTTCAATAAGCCCCCTATCTGGCGTGCCAAATGTTGAACTCGGGATCGAGTTTGACACTAAATTTGTGTGAGGGTTCGGGATTCTTTGATAAAATGGAGAAAAAAGACTTGGAGGAAAGATTGATTGTTTGCTCGCTCGGATGAACAATGATCGAGCGAGTAACTTTGGATTAATAGGAGATTAGTCCGAACAGGCCTCAACGTAGAGAGAGAAATATGATCCAAAAGTGAAAAGTCATCCCCCCCCCCCCCCCCCCCCCCCTTTTTGTACAAGAATGATGTACAACTATATATAGTACATGATATTTAGGGTTTTTGGGTGCATATGGTTAAATTCTAAGCATATGTTCCCATAAAGTAACTTATAATGATCATAAAGTAACTATACTTGAAATAAGGTAACCATGTCTAGTTGGCAAGATAGGATGAGTTGGGCTTTTTCTTTAATGGGTTGAGAGTAGGATTTTGCCTTGGGCTAAATCCATGGTGCAACATTTATCTCCTCCTATCAATTTATGAACAGCTAAATAAGTTGTATCTAGCTAGTTTTTTCAACTATTACACTTGATAATTATAAAGAAAACGATTGGAGAATTTAAATGCTGAAAGGTAGTTGGCCAACAATTAAATTTTGGGCAGCTTGAGATTTGTCCAAAACCTTTAAAAAAAAGGATTTTAATAAGATTTGCTTTGCTCGAATATATTTGCCCACTACTATTATTCCAGGTCATCACTCAACCTCTTGTTTATAAATTCATTATTTTGTGTTATACAAACAGAAACGCAAACGAGCAACCAAAAGCTTAGTGTAAATATTCGAGGGCTTTGGTGTTATATATTATTGGAACCAAAAATGAATAAGAAAACTAGTGAAATGGAAAATAAAAAGTAAGTGAAGTTTAAAGATTGTTCGTTCGAGTGGTTTCTGAACCGAAACTAATATTATATATTGTGATTTTGGATCTGGAATTGATTATGGGTTTTGGCCGATAATTTCCTTGTAATAAAAAAAAAATGGGTGATTTTACGAACCATTATGTTTGGTTTAATCCAATTAAAAAGCGTTTCCGTAATAATAAAACATTTCGTGTGAATATAAAATGTAAAACCGTAAAAGAACGTTCGTTTTGTTTTTGAGACGGGTTTGACGACTTTGACCCGAAACGCGTGAAGTAGACGTGCTACTTGTAGTGCGTCTAGTGGTTCATGCCACGTCATAGTTATCCAATCCGAAAAAACAATAGTATTTTTTATCATTTAATGTTTTTGCGTAATAAAGAGAAAAATGAAAAACAAAATTAAAAGACGGAAAAGAAAAAAGAATTTAGTGCATTCCAATTGGTGACAGCCACACATTTTTTTGGTGGTAGGGACCCTTCTCCACCAATCGATTTTCCTCTTTCGTTATTTAATTTTTTTTTTTTTTTTTTAATCTTTTGTTAGATCATCTCCAATATATTACATCTTATTTTACATTAAAATAGTATAACACTAACATAGCGTTGGATTTTTGCTCCAATGTATTATACCATTTTCTACACAAAAAAAAAAATATTCTAAATTTATTCTTTTACAAATTTATAAATTAACCTATCTACATTTTTTTAGTTTTATAAATTATAAAATCATTTAAATTTAACATTAAATATGAAAAGAAAAATATAATACTTCATATAAAATAAATGTATGCATAATAAATTTTGGTTTAATCATCATAAACATATTAGATTTGGGTTTAATTGTCATCATTTATATTTATACACGAATGCGTGAGTTATACCGAGTACTCATTTTTCATTAGATTTGAAATTATTTATAATTTCAAGGACCAATTTACAAATAAAAAAGTTTTACCCCAAGATGGTGTAACACCAAATTTTACACCAAATTTGGTGTTACACCATTTTGGTGTAAGATTTGGTGTTGGGTTGGAGAAGATTTTACACCAAAATGAGATTTGGTGTAGGATTTGATGTAGGGTTGGAGATGCTCTTACGAAGACATTTTTTCCAATCTTTTCAAATTTTATTGACAAAAACCACTAAACCCAAATTCTGTCGAGAATTAACATCATAAATCTCTAGGAATGGAACGTCCAGGGCCAAACCGAAAGCAACCAATATAGGATACATATAGGAAAAAACATAATCAAGGATACGACAAATTTTAAATCGAAAATACTAATTCAAGTGTCGAACCACAAATCAAACCGTATCAAACCTCTCCTCGAAGATGATGCCAAGACTGCGCCAAAGACCAAGAGATAGAAAAGCAAAAGCCACCAACACCTCTACCAACAACAACATGACCGTAGGAGAAGCAGAACGGAGAGAATCACGGCACAACCTTCCACCCAAACTAAACAACACCGAAGGCCTGAAGAGGTGCAAACACTAGACGCAAGGTATAACTCTGGCCTCTGAAAAAAAAACGCCAAAGAAGATCAACATCTCTAGCATGCGGACACTACGAAGACGGTAAATCATTCAATTTTTCTTTTTCTTTTTAGCTAATGAACTTATAATGAATTAATTTGTATGTACATTTATGCATGGTGGATTAGGAATTAAGGATGTTTGTAATCTAGTGTTGTTGGTTTGTACTAGCGCTTTATTGTTCAAGTTTAATCTACGCTTTATCTATATGTTTTCATATTCAGTCCATATTTCAGTTTGATTTTTGTTTAACTATTTTGGTTTTGAAAACGTTGATTTGTGAATGATACTATGCCAAATAAAACACAATTTATTAATTACTCAGATTGATGTGATTAATCTTTCAATTGAAACTTGAATTTTAGTTTATCATACTCTTAATTTTTTTAAAGCAATTTTGATCGGAATTTTATTTGCGTTGCAGTTCGAATTTTAGTTTCCGTTATAAAAAAAAAAAATCTTTCAACCGATAATAAAATGTTGTTAAGTTTTGGGAACGGGTTCTAAATCGAATCAATTTTTATACCGATTGAACACATCTATGTGTAGAACATACTGAATTGTAGAAACATATAATTATTATACTAAAAAAGTAATTATCAACGTTTTGAACATTTTTAATGGATGAAGCATTTTCCGAATCGAAACAATGAAATTGATCGTATTAGCCCAAAGTTAGTTAGTGTTCACACTTCACAACCAGTGTACCGGTTGGGCTAAAGCCCATAGTTAGAGTTCACCACTAGTGTACCGGTTTAGATAACCATGTAAACCACAAATCAAACCGATTTGGTCAATAATTGATCGGTAATATTTCTTCATAGAATTTGGAGATATATTAGAAAATAATCAAAACTTGTGTACATAAAAATGATGTATTTTAAACAAAATGATATAATTTTTGTGGAAGAAAAATCAAGAATAGAAACCCATAAACGTACAAAATAATGAAATATGGGTGTATAAAAGGAAGTTGCATTAATGCAAAAATATTTACGTTGGCAGGTTAAATATGAAAAAGGAAACAGCTATTTAAAATATAAGGAAAGCAATAATAGAGGGAAAAAATGGGGGCAATTGAAGGAACTTTCCATTTAAGCTCTCTAATCACCAGAACATTACATTACAAAATTAAAATGCAATAAATTTAGTGGCTCTCACACCTTCCTTAATAGATCCGCCACTGCAAGTTGGGCTAACCCAATACGGAGACTCGTGTACTAGTCGTCTGTCTCCTCAGCTAAAGGAGGGAGGACCCTCGTGGCGATTGCTAAACTGTTGCTAGTGAACTCGGTGGAGTTTCTCATGGCCGATTTGAGTTTCCGCGAGATTGTTGAATCGGTGCTGAATTCGTCGAAACAAGTCTCATAGTCGGCTATCGCGGCGGAGAGCCACGTTCTCAGATCACCGATCTTCCTCGAGTTGATAATATTCTTCTTCTTCTTCTTCTCCTTCCCGTCGTCTCCGTCTTCCATGACGGAAACGTCTCCACGAGACAATACATCGCGTTGTCGATCATTTCTCCACAAACACCAAGCGCTGATTTGATTCCCTTATCGTTCGTCGTATCGGCGAGCTTCTTCGGCAAATCGTAAATCGAACCGATCTCATCGACCACCACCTTCAACGAAAGGTTGAACAGAATCACCGGATCCGTGGTCGTGTTTGACGACGGAATCTTCGAGATACTTGAGACGCAAGAAGCAGGATACAGAGTCACGCTGCAAACGGTACGGAGTGAAGCGGCGGGAGTCGAACAATGCGAATTGTTTTTCCGGTTATGAGCAACGGCGCCCGATGAGAATCACGATTCTAACAACAGCGGAAACGGCATATGAAAGAAACCGCTTCCTCGTCTTTCTCTTCACCGTATCCATAAAAAGGGTTTTTAAGGTTTCGAAGAATAAAACGATTTAGGTTTTTGGTTGATGTGAATGTGTTTGATGACTGGTTTAAATAAGTAGTGAAATGTGAATATTCATATTAACATGGCGTGTATATTTTGTGATGCTTGTTTAGGAATTTTTGTTAAATTTATAATTATGGTTCGGCATGTGAATATTTACTATCTTCTTTCACTAATTATGATCAATCTTCATTATTAGGTGTATATTTACAGTATCCATAGAATTCCATGCGTATATATAATTTTGACTGATCTAAGGTAAAGTGACGTTATATATAAATTGTAGTACGTAAAACATGAATCAATGAACCTCGAGTTATAGCGTTATAGGAACGATTTTTTTGTTTGACGAATTTATTTAAAGGCGAATATACAATACGGTGGCTCAAATTTTAAAACAAACACGAAGCTTGAATATTTTGTAAATGAAACTTAGTAAAAAAAAACAGATTTCAATACAACACAGTATTTTAAAACTTAGTTACTGAGACAACTAGGAATCGAACCTCCGCGAAATCGCAGGGGCTAAAAAACATTTCGACTAAATTTCTTTTTTTTTTTTTTTTTTTTTTGTGAAAGCATTAAAGCAACCAAAGATACAATTCTTTCCCAAAGGGAAACCAAATTAGTGGTATAACCAGGTTTCTTAATTTTGTTTTATATATATACTTAATACAATCATAGCATAAAAGAGAAACCTTAATACAATAATTTTTTTAACGATTTAAAATATTATATTAATATGTTTTGTAAATATATTTTAGATTTATCAACTAAAATATATATTCTTGTTTCCTTTTAGATTTGTGGTGTACCACAATTAATTTATTTTAATTATTTGGTTATCGTTACTCTTTTTCATCATATTTAGTTTTAGTAAGATATATCTTTTTCTTGTAATCTTTGATGAAGATGATGAGCAATGAATCCCTCAAGCCATTAAAGACTCTCAAATGGAATAGATTCAACCACTTGATGATCATTGCATTGTTTTAGTTTATTTATTATTACTAGAGTCTGAATTTGATTCATCATTCCATAACAACACTTACTTGGATTTGGATTTGTTTTTACAATTTTAATATTTAAAGTTAAATTTTGGATTTTATAATTTACTTTTACATATTTTGTTATTATATATATATATATATATATATATATATTTTTGTATTGGCTCACGAGCTAGCTCATTTAACTCATGATCTTGATGATCTGAGTTCGAGCTTAAGTTTATAAGCTCATATGATAAATGAGCTGAGCTATATAACACTCTAACTCATCATGAACTGAGCTAAGCCGAGCGAGCAAGCTCATTTTGACACGCCTACCTAGGGGCTACATTTATCTTTATCCCAATCCTTTCTTTTTGCAGCCGCTTCTACCTCACTACATAACCAAACAAAAACACAACACACCAAAACAAACCCTAACCTTTAAAAGAAAAGCCCTAACTTCCAAACCAAGCAAACCCCAATACTTTCCCTGAGAAAATAAGGGAAAAATGGTAAAACAATAATAATCAACGTTTTGAACCTTTTTAATGGATAAAGCATTTCTTCGTTTGCTCTCGTTCCCGGATCGAAACAATCTTCTTATTATATAAAGGCGAGAGTTCCCAAAATTGTAACTCACGAGATCGCGACACGTGTATAAGTAGCCGATGAGATTTTAACACATGTCAATTAATTATTTGAATATGTAAGTATTTCAATATTAAAATTGTTAATTATTCAAAAAGTAAGAAATTAAAATGGAAAAAACACAAGCATAAAGTAATTTTACAAATTGCACAAAACCTCTATACAAATAATTATATTTAGTTACAGAAAACAAAATTTAGACAAATAAAAACAACAAACTATATAACTAAAATTAGAAACAACCATGTTTATATCGTTATATACAAGAAGAAGTTTAACATATGTATATCTATGGAAAATACAAAATAATTGACATAAATAAACTAGATCAACGAAAAAGCAAAGATAAAAAAAAATTGGTTAATGATATGTTTTTACATGTTTAAAATTTACAACGTAATATCAAAAATGGATCATTAAAATATGTAAGCATGAGTTAGTTATTATATCAAATAGTTTAATGATTGAAACCATATTTAAATATATCAAGCGTATATATTTAGTTTTAAAACATAACTATTTACAAGTCAAATAATTCTCGCATGCCAAGCGTATTATTTTAATGTAAAGGATAAACCCGTGTAATAAAATGGGTTAAGGCCCAATATTAGTGTTCACACCTAGTATACCGGTTTAGTTAACCGTGTAAACCACAAATCAAACCGATTTGGTCAGTAATTTATCTCATCTCGAATAATCCCGCGCTTCTTGAAAGCACATTTTGGCCGTATAATCCTCTTTTGAATCATTATTTATCCGGAAAAATATGAATAATTTGTCTTTTAATTTTTAAAATTGTTATATTTCCCCAATTTGTGTCATTCATGAATCTCTATGAACAGTATTGGTACTTCAATCTTTTTATAAAAGAATTGTATAAAAAAACCTTAAACAAGTTATAATAATAATAATAATAATAATAATAATGATAATAATAATAAATTTACTATTAAGATTTAAAATTGTTTAAGACTTAGGAGTATAGATCTCTATGAGAAATAAATAGGTGACATCAATGATATAAAGTTATTAACCATTGATTTTTATGTGGGTTTATATGTGATGTTTGTTAAAAATTATCTATAAATTATTTATAAGGATTTTGTGAGATTATTAACATGAAATTTATTATTTTCTAATGTAACACTACAACATTTTAATTATTATACAATTTTATCACAATCAATATATTCATAATAGGTAAGAATAGTTTTTTCCTTTGCTATTAATAATATGAAATGAATTTCAATTATTTATTAGGATCAACATTATCTAAATTAGGATATAATAATTAAGATTTAATTGGATTTGTAATGAATTTAGATCATCTTTAAATAGTGTTTCAAACTATTTTAGTATTCAAGAGATAGTTAATTAAAATTTAAATATTTATAGTAATAATTTTTAATGTACTTACCCGCTTATCAATGCGGGTCTTAACCTTTTTTTTGGGCATCTAAACTTCGAATTTATTTATTTCATATTGTGATTACATCGATAATACACGCACGAATGCGTGATGACCATAGGATCAAAAGACCAATCCATTACTACAAATTACATAAAAAACAAAACCCAAATTAAACAGACTCGTTGTAGCGATTCTTCAACTACTTGCACTTCCAACCATTGATATCTATCATCACAAGCAATAGTGACGGTAAATTGAGGCAAAAGCTTACCACTGGAACTAGAGCTAAAAGACAAGCACACGACCGTAACGAAAAGCAGCTATGTCGCACCCTCAAGAGCCCCCTGAAGTCCAATGTAATTGGGTGCTACCGAGTCCACGTACTCCAACTCTCCATCCACACTAAAACCCCACCGAAACAGAGCCAGACTTAGATCCAATGTGCAAATCAACGAGATTATAGAACCTTCTAAAAACTCAAATCGGTGGCAAAGAGGACATATCAAATGCAAAAAAAACTTTCCCTTGATTTGAAGTCCACCAACACCAATCAAAGACACAAACTCTAAAAAGAGTGAAACCACCCAAAGCCACCTAATTTACAAGGCAAAACGAAAACACAACGACCAACCCAAAACGGTTAGCATCACGAGAAGATCCCAAACCCACCACTCACCTCAAATTCACCATCTCAACAAGAAGACTAGGGAAGAGGAGAAACCGCAAGACCCGAAATTGAGCCAACCTTGAGAAACCCAAACTAAGACACACTACACTTGAACCACTCAAAACAACACACGGCCAAGAGCAAATTCTTACAAACCAACTTTAAAAGAAGAAATCCAAAAGCAAGCCACAAGAGAACCGACCGACGAGATATATAGCTCCGGCAACGTGGATCAAAGTCTAGAAAGAGATGAATTTGGAAACTATAACGGTTGTTCTTGCTAATTAAAGACTTGCGCATCCCGCCTAGATGGATACACCGCATCTTTACTTCAAGCCACCACCACAAGCCCTTATCACACCCAACCCAGCCCCTTAACCACTTCCAACAACCAAATCTCAAGCCAAAAGGAAAAAAATTCTCTAAAAATGGCTTGAAAAACGAAAAGAAAAAAGAACCAAAGAAGAAAGACCAACAAAAGGAACCGACACCGGTGCTAACAGAGCCACCGGCGCCGGCCAAACCATAGATCGACGAGGAAAGCTTGAAGGAGAAGAAGAAGAGAAAACTGTCGGGTCCTAACCTAGTGGTTAAAATTTAATAGCTATTGGAAAAATGTTTAACAAAAAGGATCATATACATATGACATATCCATTGCTTGACTAGAAATTTCCTCATTTACATATATACTTTAAGTTTCTATATATGATTCTAGATACTATATATGTTTCCGTGAATCTGAATACAATGATAACATTGATGTAAATTCATTTCTTTGAATTTAATTGTGTGATTCTTTTGATAGACATTGTATATATATATATATATATATATATATATATATATATATATATATATATATATATATATATATATATATATCTCTTTTCTCTCAAACAAAAACATATTTAGTTTATCTCTCACATTCGGATATTAAACAAAAACATTCTAGCTAGAATTTTTTCGAAACTATGAATTTTATGATGCTCTCAAAAATGTTATTGGCATTCTCGTCCATTTTCTTGTTTCATGTTGGTTCTGCGCAACAATCGTATGGAAATTCAACAATGTTGACACTTTTCGCATTTGGAGACTCAATACTTGATACTGGCAATAATAATCTTCTTTCAACTGTTACTAAAGTCAACTTTTTTCCATACGGTAGAAATTTTATAGGTGGAATACCTACCGGAAGATTTGGAAATGGAAGAGTTTTTTCGGATATGATTGGTAATCTATATATATATGTAACGGATTAATTAGTTTTAAACAAAAATAATATAATATCAATGTCTTTGTTTTCGTAGCCGAAGGTTTGGGATTGAAAAGTCTCTTACCGGCTTATCGTGATCCGACTCTCTCCGATGATGACATACTGACTGGTGTTTGTTTCGCATCAGGTGGATTTGGACTAGATGCAATTACTGCAAGAATTCAAGTAACAAAAATTAACTAATCTATAATCACTCTTTATTTATTTTAGGTTCTAAGAAAACTATATTGTTTTGTGTTGTTAAATGTATTAGGGAGTTATAAGGGTGTCAGATCAAGTGAAGGATTTCCAAAACTACATCACTAGATAGACTAAACAGTGTAGTAGGAAGTCAAGATAAAACAAACGAAGTTATGTCAAATGCAGTTTATTTAATCTAAGCTGGGAATAACGATATTGCTATCAAATATTTTACTACGATGACTTGAAGATTTCAATACACTGTTGCAGGCTACATTGATCTCTTGGTCACTTGGACTCGAGATCTCATAAAGGTACACATGAAATACAAAAAATCAATATAAGATAGTTATGTGATTAGCTTTTCGCCAAAATGAATTTAAGTTTTGTTTTATTTTGTTTCTTTTTGTTATTTCAAAGAGTTTGTATGATATGGGTGCAAGAAATTTTGTGGTTATGCGAACGCTGCCACTAGGTTGCTTACCGGGAGCAAGAAGCATAATTGGAAATGTACTTAAGATATGCGAAGTCTTCTCAAATCAAGCGGCTGATATGTTCAACAAAAAATTATCCACAGATCTTGTCAATCTAAACGCAACATTTCCAGGTGCCAAATTCATGTACATAGATATGTACAATCCTCTTCTTGGTCTCATCAACAACCCTCAAGCTAATGGTAATGCCAAATTCATGTACATAAAACATGTGCAATTGTCTTCTTCCATAATAATTATATATTTTTCAAAACATTTGACATGTCAACATTCGTTCGAACATGTAGGGTTTATTGATGTAGCTTATGGATGTTGTTGTACGCGAACATCTATAATACCGTGCTTAGACGCATCTCAGTACGTGTTATGGGATATTGCCCATCCCACCGAGAAGTCGTACCAAACGATCACACCAAGTATTGTTAAAGCAATCAAAGAACAACTCGCTTGATCGTCAATTTCTAAAGCTTTTATAACTTTTTATAATTAATAAAAACTCAAAACGTTTGGATTGTTTCAAAAGATCATAAGTTATATTAGTTAATCACAACGCTTGCCTTTTGCTTAAACTCAATATTTGTTTCTCTTCGCAAACATACATTTTGAATATCTTCTTTAAGCAGCAATATTAAAATTGTTACTAGAATATAAAAAGTTTGGATTAAGAGAAAAATTAACCAAATAGTTTGTATGCAAACTTTGGATCGGTTCGGTTTGGTTCGGCTAAAATGCCTACCAATAGGCAGTGCTGGTCCTAGATATTTGAAGGCCACAAGCAAACAAAAAATTTGGAGCCACTAAAATGTACCATCCAAAACCAATTCGCCTACACTATGTTTTATGTATTTTTGGAAAACCGCTAATATATAAAGAATTTTTTAAAAAAATTTGGGGTCGCAAGCATGAACTTCCTTTGCTTCTTTTCAGGACCGGGCCCGTATGGATTACCACGGATAACTTAGCCAAAAAAGAGAGTCTTCTTATAAATAATGTTAAGTAGTGATTGATGTCTTTATTTGTTTTGTAATTATGGGTTGGTTTACTTCGTTTGCTCTCGTTCCCGGATCGAAACCGGTGTAATAAAAAAGGGCCAAGGCCCAATATTAGTGTTCACACCTAATGTACCGGTTTAGTTAACCATGTAAACCACAAATCAAACCGATTGGGTCAATCAATAATTGATCTCATTTCACCTCCAATAATTTGAGTAGTTTTCTCCTGCGCGCCTCTCTTGCACATCATCAACTGGAACAAGAAAATAAATAAACGAAAAAGAAAAGAAAATGGAAAATAGTCGTAGTAGTAGTAGTAGTAGTAGTAGAGAAGAACATGTTTTCAACTCTTCGACAAAATCGGCAAATAATGTGGAAAAATAATTGACGAAGAAACGCTTGGCTTAGAGGAACCAAAAAAAGTCTCTGATTATTAATTAAGCCTCAAATTCTATTTTTGAATCGATGGGTGGTGGTGGTAATCTCGTCGACGGTGTTCGTCGTTGGCTTTTTTTTCAACGTCGTTCTTCTTCCAAAACTCAAAATCATATACACAATCCGATTCTGGATAATAAGTTAATCGACGACGATTCGAAAGACCTAACAACTGTAATCGAAGATTCCGATTCGTCTGGGTTAAAGCAGATTAAGGTCCCGAAACGAAATCACTTACCCATGGATTCTCACAAAAAGGTAAATTTCTCTCTAATCCTTTCTGGGTTTCTAATTTTGGTTCCATGTTTTGTGATTTCATTCGTAATGTGGAGATGGGTTTGGTCAAAGATTCGATTTTTATGCGTTTAAGCTAAGAAAATTACATAAAAATCTCTTTTTTAAAAAAAAAAAAAAATTGGGTTCATGATTTGTGATTTTCATTTGCATTGTGGAGATGGATTTGGTCAAAGATTCGATTTTTATGCGTTTAAGCTAAGAAAATTATATAAAAGTCTGTTTGTTTGAATTTGGGTCCATGATTTGTGATTTGCATTGGCAATGTGGAGATGGGTTTGATCAAAGCTAAGAAATTGTACATAAATCTGGTGTTTTTAGGGTATACCTAGTGCTGAGTTCTTTACGGAGTATGGAGAAGCAAATAGGTATCAGATACAAGAAGTAGTTGGAAAAGGAAGTTATGGAGTTGTTGGTTCTGCTATAGATACACATACTGGAGAAAGAGTTGCAATTAAGAAGATTAATGATGTGTTTGACCATATCTCTGATGCAACTAGGATTTTGAGGGAGATTAAGTTGCTACGGTTGCTTCTTCATCCAGATGTTGTGGAGATTAAACATATAATGCTTCCTCCTTCTCGGAGAGAGTTTCGTGATGTTTACGTTGTGTTTGAGTTGATGGAATCTGATCTTCATCAGGTGATTAAAGCTAATGATGATTTAACTCCTGAGCATCATCAGTTTTTCTTGTATCAGCTGCTTCGTGGTTTGAAGTATGTTCATGCTGGTTAGTGTTCTAGGTTTTTTTTTGCTACTCTCTTTTACATTTGTGTGTTCTAATAAAAATATTGAACAGTTACGTCTCTGTTTTTGCAGCGAATGTTTTTCATCGGGATTTGAAACCTAAGAACATTTTAGCTAATGCTGATTGCAAATTAAAGATTTGCGACTTTGGCCTCGCTCGTGTATCTTTTAATGATGCACCGTCTGCTATTTTTTGGACCGTGAGTCATATTTCACAAAGTTTCCTAGAGCATTTTGTTCCTATCTGTTTTGCTTGTGGACTCATGCTTACTATCTGTTTTTATAGGATTATGTTGCTACTCGGTGGTATCGTGCCCCTGAACTCTGTGGATCATTTTTCTCCAAAGTAAACTTATAACTATTTTCTCAATTTCATGTTACTAATGTAGAGAGGCGTGTATTACTGTGTTCTTTGAAACAGAGTTTCTTGTATTAGAGCATTCTTCTTCTAAGATAATTTATATCCCATTTCTTATTTGATATCTCTTAGAATATGATGTATGCCTTTTGAGTCCACTTTTGTATAATGGCCTCCTTTAAGTTCGCTTTCTAGATGCATGCAAGATAAGGCTTTTATCACGGATCTCATGCTAACTCTACTTTTGCTAAATCCAGTATACCCCTGCGATTGATATTTGGAGCGTCGGTTGCATATTTGCTGAAATGCTTTTAGGGAAGCCGTTGTTTCCTGGAAAAAATGTAGTGCACCAGTTGGATATTATGACCGATTTTCTTGGCACTCCACCACCAGAATCAATATCAAAGGTCAGTTATACTAATTCTAGATGCTCGTTATAGTAATTTTAGAAGCTTGAATCACATCTATGACAGTAATCTTGATTTGCTTTATAAATAAATATGCTATCTTCAAATTGACAGATAAGAAATGAAAAGGCAAGAAGATATCTCGGCAACATGAGGAAAAAACAGCCAGTCCCATTCTCTAAAAAATTCCCGAAAGCCGATCCTGCAGCCCTACGCCTATTGGAACGTCTAATTGCCTTTGATCCAAAGGATCGTCCATCCGCCGAAGAAGTAAGCTCAAGTATATCTGTATGTGCAGCATTTCCTACATTTCTGTGTTCACTGTTTTAATGTCTTTTTGGCTGTCTTTACAGGCACTAGCTGACCCGTACTTCAGTGGTCTGTCAAGTAAAGACCAGGAACCATCAACACAGCCGATTTCAAAGCTTGAATTTGAGTTTGAGAGAAAGAAGTTAACAAAAGACGATGTCAGAGAGTTAATCTACCGAGAGGTTTTTGAGCCTTCTACTTCTCTCTTCTTTAGTTTTGATTCTCTCCTCTTCATGATGCTAACAATGGATTAGTGCTCTCGGAAAAAAAAACATAGATACTGGAATATCATCCTCAGATGCTAGAGGAATACCTTCGCGGTGGCAATCAACTCAGCTTCATGTACCCCAGGTTCGCTAATTCACCCTACTTAACAGATTTAAAACATAATATTCTCAAGCTAAATGGCTCGAGTGATTTTACCTTTGCCGATACAGTGGGGTAGATAGATTTAGGAGGCAGTTTGCTCATCTTGAAGAAAATCAAGGTCAAGGAGGACGAAGTAACGCACTTCAGAGACAACATGCTTCCTTACCACGGTACAAACCGATAAAATAAAAACTTGATATTATGAGTGAGCCAGCAGTTTTGATGTTCCTTGTATTGTATGTCAGAGAACGAGGTCCTGCATCCAAGAACAAAACGGTTGAAGAAATCAGTGACGAGATTGAGAGAAGAACAGCAGCTGTTGTAGCTTCGACGTTAGACAGTCCCAAAGCTTCACAACAACATGAAGGTACAGACAATGGAGGAGGAGGGTATAGCGCGCGTAGCCTTATGAAGAGCGCGAGTATGAGTGGCTCTAAATGTATAGGTGTCCAATCTAAAACCAACAATGAGGTAAAGAAACAGAAACCATGTTTCTTTAGTTGCTTTGAATATTTGTAAACTACTCTTCTTGTGATGTAACTTTTAGTGTTATTGTTTTATCTTGCAGGAAACCATAGCAGAGGAGCAAGATGTTGCTATGAAAGTTGCATCTCTACACAATTCTTAGTATTTTTTTGGTTTAATTTATGATTTGCCCCTTTTTTACAGAGTTGTAGAAGCAAAAGTTTGGTTTCTCACTTACTTGGGGTTTGGGTTTGTTGTACTTATTTATTAGTTTTGGGGTGTAATTTTTTTTTGGTTACTTGTTATTCACATCACCTTTTAAACAATGATGATTCAGAAAAATTTGTAATTTAAAACTGTTGAAACATTTTAGACAAGTTCTTGAACAAGAAATTGGGGTAATTGTTTGTTTTATTAACCAAACACACACTGCATATGATTTTTATTCATATGTACGTTTCTACACAATACCAAAGACACCCAAAAACGTTATACACCAGGAACCACACATGACACACATGAACCAGACTATGGAGCAGATCGTAGATACAACGGAGCCCACCTAGTTGGGTTAGGGTCAGAGCTCCAGACAGAGAAAGCGCTCGAACATCGCATCCATTCATTCGTTAAGCTCGGGAAATGTCGGTCTATTACATCTTTCAACGTCTCAGTAGTATTAACCCACTCTAATCCTTCTTTAGTATACGTCTTCTCGTTGAAATTCGTCGTGAAAAATCGATCTGCTTCTAACCTCCTAATAATCGTTAATTAGGTCAAGTAAGTTACCTTGTGACGCAAGTAAATCCCACTGTGAGTAAAAATTGAGTTTAGGTTTTTAAGAACCTTGAGGCGACAAGGAGGAAGATGAAGAAAGCAGTTTCGCTAATGGCGAATCCTTTGATTTTCTTCTCTGCGTGTAATCCAACGTTTAGATCAAGCTTGTCTAAGTCGTCTCCATACACTTCTCTTAAAACCTCTATAGCTTCTTCATCATCTATCAACTCTTCCCATTTGCTGATTGGACTCATCAACAAATTCTTTCTGAATTCGTTGTATCGAGGAACTCCTCTCTCTCGATCTCTATAAACTGAATAATAAAAGCAAATCAATGGATTTTCTATTAATCGATCAGGGAAATTGGTCACTGATCTTTTAACTTACTCTCCAAGGCAGCCATATCGATAAGGTGAGGTCTATCTTCTCCATCGATATCTTGAGCCACAAGGTTCCTCATCCAATTAGGGTAATTCCACAATGTCAATGCACCGCAAGATTGATGTCCCATTGAAACTAGTAACTGCTCAAACCCGATTTTCGAACCCTTTTCCGCTCCTTTTTTCCCGATCAATTCCGTCATCGGTATCCTGTAAAAACATATCTCTAGGTCAACAAAAACCGCGGTTGGATTGCCCTAAACCGAAAATTGTGTATATGTCTTACTCTCGTTCTATTGCGGGGTTTGCTTTATCTACATTCTCCGATTTCATATCGCGGAGGATAAGTGTATCTGGTAGAAGACAATGCATCCGATAGACACTCACAAACTCTTCGGTAAGCGAATAAGGAACTCCATGATCTTTCGGTTTCTTCAAACCAACTAATCCGCTAAGTATAGGGCCAAATCTTGCCCCAATTGTGTCTTTCACTTTCTTCCCTAAAAAACCATACCAATTGATCCTCATTCCAGCTGTAAGTGTGTCTGTCTTCAAGAGCTCTATTGTCCAATCAATCGTGTGGACTTTAGCGATAACTGCTGCAGTCACCAACCTCGCAGTCCGGTATAGTTTCTCATCATCAAAATCTGGATACCGTTCCTAGAAAAAAGGTGAACACTCAATGTGATCTCAACAAAAACAGAGAGCTTTCGTGTGACACAAGGAGACAAAACCTAATTAAGGGCTTAGGGTTTAATGACTTACTTTAAGCATTTCACAGAGTAAGTTGTGTTCTTTGACAAAGAGAGCTTGCAACAGAGAGAAACCTGACCAACTGTTTCTTATATCACCGGAGATGGGAACACCTCTTTCGTCTAACTCCAACAAGCCATCCCCGGAGATTTTTAGCTTTCCATCCTTGAAAACCCTAACTTTTCTCATTCCGGCCTCGTCATTTCCATAAATTACACTCCCATCCCTATTCCAAAAAAATATTCATAATTAAACAACAATCAAGCAATGATTAAGCATATATCTAAAGGCAAATTCGTACCACCAAGGCGTTCTAGTGTTGACAGCTCCAAATTTGTGGTGATCACCAGTGAGAACTTTCTTCGTTCCGAAGAATTTGAATGACTTCAATGGACATCCATTTGCTACTTCTGCTGGAGCTTCAAGCTCAACCTGGTTTAAGGTTTTTCATATGGTAATGTTAATTAATTAAGAACCTAAATGTAGAGTATATAAGGAATAAGATCATTTGTAATTGACGTAATTGATCTCTGATACCATATAGAAGTAATGCCTTGTATTATTCACAAAAGATTTACAACACATATATAGGAGAGTACACATAGAGACACTAGGTTTAATATTAATGACACAATCAATCAGAGATCAATTACGTCAATTACAAATGATCTTATTCTTTATATACTCTACACTAAAGTCGAGGGAAAGAAATATGAATCTTTAATACATATGGGGTTAAATTGAAAAGAATGAAAACCTGGTGGGTATCTTCTAAATGATCAACCCAATCATGGATCATGAATTGAATCCAAGAACAAGCAATCACGTTGAACTGGTCCCCATTGTCTATGAATTTTTTTCTAGCCAGCAACTTTGTAGCCACCACACTTGGATGCGGATCCAAAATCTTTAATAATCATAAAATTATAAATTAGTTATTGTAAAAAAAAAAAGATTTGCATTGACACAGAATAATATGTAACTCAACACAATTTCCTAGATTAATCAAACAAAAAAAACTTTACCTAGTAGTTTGTACAACAGTACCATTGCCGTCATAACTCATAACTAGTGTGCATGTGTGAATCGTACACGGCAAACGAAAAATATATTGCATTATTAGATATTCAAAATCAAAACAAAAAATATACTATCATACATCATGATCTCAACTGCCAGTGAGTAGTGATAAATACAAATTGCGTCACTAAGTTGTTTTGCTATATCATCAATTTCGATTTTTTTTTTTAACCGGCTAACAATTTCATTGATTAAAAATCGAGATTATAAAATGATTATACAAAACTTGTGAAACACAAATTATTACACAAACATGGTCAAAACCAAATTGTAGTTTGATCCACACAAAAAACTTAATTATACGCTATTACACAATTATAATTTGAAAATAATTTGCATCTATAGTTTTAAGAAAAACTTACGCCGTACTGAGAAGTAGAAGGAGGCATATTCCGGCCAATAAAGGAGCCTTGGCTACCGATAGAATCATCGGAGGGATGATTACACTTACCATCAGCCGTACGATAACAGAACTCATCTTTGTTGTAATCTTGACCATTGATTTCACCGACATGTACAAGATTGTAACGTTGATGTAGATGTCTTCGCATCCCTAAGTAAGCCACTCCCAGTAACACTGGAAATCTATGCCATAATCCTATCTTGTCCACTAAGTGAACAATCTATATAGAAAATTAAAAGAAACAGATTATAAGATTTAAGAATTTTGATTATGGATTTAATTATAGGAGAATCATGTGTAAGTATACTTACATAGAACAAAATCGAATCAAAGAAAGACATCTTGGAAACAACATGATGAAGTTGAGGATGAAGAAACCATGAAGAAGATGGAGATAAGAAACCCATTTTGGATTTTTTTTTTTTGGGTTTGATTTGTGAACTTTTTTTTTTATATCTTCTTTGGATTATGTGATTGCTTTATGCTTTAAATGATAGTCACACAATTGTAATGGTTGTATTCACACGATTACTCTCATGTATATATATAGACCCACACGCATAATACTCACATTTACATATATGTATGTTATGTAAAATCATATTTTGAATATATATTTGTCGTTTTATTAAATAAGTCAATGAGTCGTTGGGAATAGTCTTGACTAGTAGTGAGTGTCTGAGTATATTATTAAGATTTTTCCAAAACTACAATCGAAATTATTAGAATGATTTATACAAAAAGAGAATAGTATCTGCAAAGGAATGATTCATCTTAATGTTTATATATAGTTAAAACCATGGTCAATTCATGCAATATTGTTGAGATTTCATTCCTTCTTTGATCAGTTTTTTTATTTGTATAAAAGTGATCTTCATACTGATCTTAATAGTGTAGAATTATGGCCAATTCATGTGTTATTGGCATATTGTTAAACAGAAATGCATTGATGACAATTCATTCCTTATTTTATCACCCTTTATTATCTTGCATTTGTAATTATTATTATTATTATATAGAAAAGAATAGTCTTGGCAAATATTAAATTTTCATATTGGTATTAATAGTGTAGAATCATGGTCAATTCATGCATTAGGCCATGATCAATGGGAGATTGTTAATAGGTTTCTAATTGTTAAAACCAATTAAAAAATAAGAAAATTAGAAAAGAAGATGAGAGAGAGAGAATGTGTTCTATTTTTAGAACTTTTAGAACTCTCATTAGAACTTTTTTTACCACATTTCATTTTCTACTTGGTTCAATTTATTATTTAATTATATAAATTAATCAACTTTACAATAATTATATTATACTATTATTATGTACTCTAGATACTCATGTTAAAGAGCTTCACCGTTGTGTTTGCTCTAACTTTGTACCAGATAGTATACCTATCCGACTAAGTGGAGTGTTTTAAAGCATTTTATGTAGAAATTAATGCATGACATATCTAAATATTGATTAAAATATTAATTATATATATATAATGTATATCTAAATTTAGGACTTGCATATCTTAAAATTATTTTAAGTTATGTATGTTAAGTTGTGGAGCATAATCTCTTGGTGATTATACATGCATAAGTCAACGAGTCGTCGAGAAACGACTTGACTAGTAGGAAGTGTCTGACTATACATATTTTAAATATTTTTCCTAAAATACAATCGACATTATCAGAATGATTTTATACAAAAAGAGAATAGTATCTGCAATTGAATGATTTATAGTTAAGAAAAATCATGGTCAATTCATGCATTGTAGATATTTCGTTCCTTATTGATCAATCTTTCTTATATTGCATTACTAGAATAATTTGTATAAAAGAGATAAGCATTTTTTCTATACTGATCTTGATAGTGTATGTATATAATTATAGCCAATTCATGTGTTATTATTGTTTTAAACCACACAAAAAAAAAAAAAATCAAAAAAAAAATCATGCACTGTTGATAATTCCTTATTTGTTCATCCTTGCTTATTTTGCATTTAAAATTATTATAGAAACAAGAATAATCTTGGCAAATAATTAAATTATTCATATTGACATTAATAGTGAACAATCAGGGTCACTTCAATGCATTGCATGTGATACTAGATAGTAAATCCACCCGACCAAGTGGGAGGTTTTAAAACATTTTGGAGAATTAAGGATAAAATCTGAAGGATACTGAATTTTTTTTTTTTTTTTGGGTTACTATGGATTGATATTATTGTGTCGAAATGGTCTACAAGTCTCAAACCGATAAAGCTCGTTTAGCTAACAAATCCGTCAACAAATTAGCTTCTTGTGGAACAAAAGAGAACGAGAGTTTTTGAAATAAAGAAGCTAACATTTGAAATTCGAAAACATGGAAAAAACTTGAATTTTTTCTGATTAAAATAATTTATTGTGTGATTTTTTTTTTTAACTGTGTGAGTCGTAAATGAAAACAACTTAAGAACTCGTACAAAGTTTGAAGTCAAAAGAGGGGTATGAACTAGTATAAAGGATGAAAGAGATCGATGCGTATGAATGTCAACTGTTTTTTTTTTTTTTGGGTCTCTTTAATTTATTGAAAAATTGTTTGCATCAGTGTTTTGAAAACCGGACCGGACCGGGGGTCGGACCGGGTTTGAGGTTTTTTTTTTTTTTTTTTTTTAAATTTCTATTTTTTCATATTTAAATTTTTTATAATTCAAATTTATAGAAACAAATACTAGTTTTGAATTTAATAATTTTTGTTATGGTTTAATATTTTTTATTTTTTTTACATATAAACTTAATTATTTCTCATTAAATTTTGTCTTTGAATTGTTTTTTGTTATTAAAATGATTTTCCTAATTTTTAAAAATATATATTTATTCAAAGACTATATTATATATTTGGAATTTTGGATATTATAGTTATACAAAACTATTTATATTACTATTTTTAAAAAAATTATTAAACCCGGTTCGATCCGGTCGGACCACATTGACCCATGACCCAAAAGTTTCTCTGGTTCGGCGGTCCGGTTTTCAAAACATTGGTTTGCATGCAATGCTCCTCAAAATTCGAGAAATGAATTTAAGTCGGTGGTGTAACGACCACCTGCATCACTGATAAATACTTGTAACTATTTTATCTTGTTACGTAGCCAATTTATAAATCTAGTTGATTGATTGTTTCAGAAGGATAGAAAAAAAAAAGGTGTTGTTATGGTTCAATCCTTTGGATCACATGAATCCTTGTCTGAAATTTCTACTCTCATAATTAAATCCTAACTAATTAGATAAACAATTACTCAGTCACACTAGCTGTTTTGATGTTCATTTCTTTATCTCATTTATTGATAGGAAAAAATGCCGTTGATATTTATGAGTTCGATCTTCAGTTTGGCAAACATATTTAAAAGTTGATGACTTTTCTATTGTAAGTATAATTCTGTCTAGTAGTTATTGGTCCGTATACGTATCAAATTACAAAGGATGGGGACAAGAAAAATACATTTTGTATTGCTCGACGAAAGAAAAATACATTTCTGGTATGTGTAATTGAGTAAGTGTACGTACGTACTATGATACTGGTACTAAATAAAAGCGTAACATACTACAATAATACAAGTATACAACCACTTATTATATAATATACCACGTGGCTCTTCTATCCAACTTAGATTTTGTCTACGTAAAGAAACTCGCAATATAGAAAGCACCGTCCAATCTAATGAAGAGCTTCTTAGATTAACCTATTTCAAAGTAAGCTACTAGTCATCGAACATTAACCTATTTCAAAGTAATGCAAAGGAAAAGAATTTGGAATTCTAAAAGCAACAAATTTGACATAGTATCGAACCTTATTACCTATATACATCGATTTTTTTTTTTGTTATTTTTGTTAATTCCGTTCTTCAAACTTTATTTTCACTTTAGGTTATGTAAAAAAATTAACTACGAAGACCGTTTGTTTTGCAGTTTTAGCAACTTCAGCCAAAAGTTGTTCGTTTGGTTATGCAACTACTAGCGATAAATCGTACTAATCATAGACTTTTTTTTTTATACGCTGGTTTTTTAAACGAGTAGTATAAAATGAGAACAACGGAGCAATAATAACGTTAGATGAAATCATATATATATGAAAGTTCAATTGTCCCTCTCCATATGATTGCCACATCATCACACTTGAAGAGGACATGTGTCTAAAAGAAACTCAAGAGTTATCCCGTCCTCAAACGTTATGACTTGAGTTTTTTTCTTTTGAATTTCTCTAATAACTTTATTTATTTATAAATTTAATATAAAATATTAAACATCAATGTATTGAATCGAATATTTTTTTCATCTTTCTTTTCTTCGTAATTTGAATAAATTTTATCAGTCTTTGTATTCGTACTAAAGAAATTGAAAATTCAATTATCCATCTCCATATGATTGCAACATCATCACACCAGAAGAAGACATATATCGAAAAAAAACCCAAGAGTTATCCCGTCCTTAACGTTACGATTTGAGCTTTTTTCTTTTGAACTTCTCTAATAACTTAAGTTATTTATAAATTTAATATAAAATATTAAATATCAGTGTATTAAATTGAATATTTTTTCATCTTTCTTTTCTTCGTTGAGTAAATTTTATCAGTCTTTGTATTCATACTAAAGAAATTGACTTTCTATATGAGGAAGAAGCACAAATGTTTATGTTGTATATATTTCGGCTTGTTAACGTACTATATTAAACATGTATTCACAATCTCCTCTAAACAAATATCATCCCATATTCAATTTTTAGGGATTACCTACCGTTGTCGATTTTAGGGTAGGAGAAAATGTGTGATCCAACATGTTCTGATTTCGGCATACTTTTGTTGTGACTATGTAAATTCTCGGGGTTTGAAAAGCTTAATGGATAGGTAGTTGTTGAGATGAGTAAAATCATGACATACACATCAACTTAACATTATTCTTTAGGGTGCAACACGGAAAACACACTTATAAAATTCATGAGGTCGTATTCAAAAGAATATCAGTATAACTGAAATGTTATATTACAAACACAACAAAAAAATTTAATATATTTTTTATTTTTGGTGCATCTAAGAGTATCTAAGATAAGCTCCAACCCTCCATAAATAGGATACATGTTCTTCTATTGTTTCTTTATAAGAGATTTAGTTATATCCCTATATAGCTATGTATTACAAGTGTTATTTACATCAATATTTTAACTCATCATTGCGTAGCTGTTTTCTTTTTATTTTCTTCTTTTTATATAGTATTAGTTTCTATAAAATTTTGAAACAAACAAACTAACAATAATATTAAATATAAATTTAGAAAAAAAATTAGTCGATATTGACTACGGGAGGGGATTAATTAACCGCTCTTGTTCCTGGCCCAAAGAGATTACGGGCGTAGACCCAGAATTTCTAGGATTTAAAAAAAAAAAAATTAGTCGCTATTGTATTCATCAACTACTGTCGAACGAACATGATCTAGGTGTTTGTTGGCCATAGACCCGGTTCACTATTGACAAACTCACTTCTAGCCCACGCATAAAATCGGGTCTGGTTCGCCACTATAAAACATTAAAACTAAACTACCATGTAAATGCATGTATTGATCTTTTATATATATATATATAAGACACGACAAGTGTTCGGATGTGTGATAGTGGTCTGTCGTAATTAGTAAGGGACACTAGGTAAGGGTTGACTTAGATGAAAGAAAAATCAAGGAGTGAGACAGTGAGAGAGAAATCGGTTCGTGAATTAATAAATGTATAGATAAGCTCTAACTAATTTTACAGTTATCCTTTCTTTCTTGTGCGTAAATCTCGGGTTTTGGATGAAGAAAGTAGACAGCAGATTCAACTATGTATGCCCCTCTAAAAGTCTAAATTACCAGAATATTTGGCTCATTTTATGTTTAGAAGCCAAAAATTGAAAATATTAATTTCCTAATCTAGGCCTTGTTTGTTTAGAGGCATGCAACTTGTTTTCATAGACGATCATGACAAGACACCAATATTTTAAATAAGAATGCATTTTTTTCGAATGAACATTGATATTGTAAAACAACTTCGTTTTTCATTATATTTTGTTATCTTAAACGTCATTTACATATATTTTCCATTATAGCCAATATTATATTCTGTTTTCATTTCATGCACTTTGACCTTATTACGGAAATTAGACCGGTGGCCCCTTATTACGGAAATTAGACCGGTGGTTCTTTAATTTGTGGAAATATATTACTCTTTTTGTCTTTCATGATCCATAAACCAAATAATGTAGACTTTTAAAATGTTTGGACATGTTCATGCGAGTATATTGTTCATCATACTTTGCTGAAAATTTGGTAACGTTAAAGCTTTTGGTAATATACGTCAGAGTATGTTCAATGGTAAAACCTTTCATAGGGTTTTTACCAAATTTATTATTAATTTCCATCATCAATCCTTAAGAATTTTATGAAGAGATTTTTTTTTTTCTCTTCTAATGGTAAAACTCCATTAAAGGTTCTTAATTAAAAAATATTATAAAAATTATTTTATTTTACGTAGAATTTAGTTTTTTTTAAATTTATAAACATAGTATATTGGATAAAACAAAAAAATATTTTGCATTTAATGTGAAGAAAAACGCGTACAACGCGTGTTTATTTTTTTCTTTGTCAAAAAAACATCGACGTATCACACGATGACATGTATAAGGTAGAAACCAATCCTTAAAACTCTTAAATAAGAGTCGGTTTTCCATAGTTAAACAAATTTTTATTTTATTTTAATATATTTTATGTTAAGAAATTACCTTAAGAGCTATGTTCTTAGTCTATTACCAAAACCTAGCACTTACTTGTAAGCATACTGTAATTGTATTTACCTTCCGTGCAAAATTTTGATGAAACTTACAAAGAAAATTAAAAATTTGAAGTTTTAACGTATTCTATATTTGATAAATTACGTATTACATCGAACTTGCGCAATACATGCATGAGCTAGTGTAAACAGAAAAGAAACTATAATAAAAATAAAAAATTTTCCAATGTGCCATAATCCACAATTGACCTTTCCAATTTTTTTTCAAAATATGTCACATTTTTGTCTTTTAGTGAAAGCCAAATGACTATTTTGCCCATATTCTTATTCATTCATTATCTTTCTCTTTCCTTCCTCTCTCTCTCTCTCTCTCTCTCTCTCTCTCTCTCTCTCTCTCTCTCTCTCTCTCTCTCTCTCTCTCTCTCTCTCTCTCTCTTATATTCGGACGTAGACGTCTTTCAGAGAGGACATAAATATTACTTAGTTTTGGTCTTGTAGACAATTTACTTAGTTTTGGCCTTGTCCTCCGTCTTGTATTTCTTGTCTTTCGTCTTGTATTTCTTGTCCTCCGTCTTGTAATTCTCTCACTCATACATTCGGACGTGGACATCTTTCTGAGAGGACATAAATATTACTTAGTTTTGGTCTTTTAGACAATTTACTTAGTTTTGGTCTTGTCCTCCGACTGTTCGTCTTGTATTTCTTGTCCTCTGTCTTGTAATTTTTGTCCTCCGATGATCACCGTCGACCGCCGTTTTTGTCACTGTCTCCGTGGTGGACAACGGAGGACAAGAATTACAATACATTTGCAAACTAGACGTCTATGTCGGAGGACAAAAAAAACAAAATCTTCTAAGAGTAGGCGTCCGTCTAGAAAGGAGAGACATACCGAGAGAAAGAGATTGGTCGGAGGACAAAAAATACAAAATCTACCACAACTAGACGTCCATCTCACAGAGAGAGAGAGAGAGAGAGAGAGAGAAAGACGTCCATAATGTAGAGAGAGAAAGTGATAGAGAGAGAGAGATTGGTTTCGAGAGAGAGAGATTGGTTTCGAGAGAGAGAGAGAGAAAAGAATAATATGTGGTGGATAAGATGATGAATTGTGGGAGGGGCAAATTTGACTTTTCCATCTGTGAATAGTTAAAAAAAATTTTTTTAATATATTGCATATTTGAAAAGGTTTTTTCAATTTTTCGCACATTTTTGTAATAAATTCTAATAGAAGATGTTCTCATAAATTAAAAAATGAAGATGTGTTATATTCATAAGTGCCTCTATGAATATTCTAGCCCACCTACCCTTCACGGAAATTTAGGAAGAGTTAGATTGGTTTTCACATGTAAGGTAAGCCAATCTTGTTAAAAAATTTTTTTTGCTTAGTGGTAAATATTTCATCAAAAAAATGAAAACGGTAAAGGTTTACAATCGAAAAACGATTAACTTAAGAAGATGAGTTTATGGCAAAAAAGATAAAAACATGATCGCATAATTCTAAAACGAATTTCAATCCATCCACTCGACATAAGCACGAAGCAAATGGAGCGAGATGATGTTTGTTCAACCAAAATCTGTTGAAGGACTGAAGCTACACCGACCTTATGACTCAGACACACCTAACTAAAGAAGCATTTCAAAGGAGACCATCCTAAGTCGTCAACGGCTCAAATCTTCAAGACATCGATCACAAGTTCCTCTCGCACAAGTGAAATGAATTGAATCGTCAATCCATGAGCTAACGTTATAATGAATCCATACAAACCACTATAAGCGAACGATATCGGCTCCCCTACCAAGTTCGTCACTGAAGTCGGCAGTACAGAGCCAAATGGACACATAAACACCACACCCATCTCTAATGGCCTTACTACTACTCTAAAGCAAAGAAATCAAGTAGCCGCAACCAAGGAGCAACACACACACACACACACTACACAAGAACAATAACATTAGAAGGAGACACAAACAACACCATGCCCAGAACCAACCATAACATCTCAATGCGCAGTGATGTTTCAAGAGACACAATTAGGAGCCTCCACCGGAAGCTAGACCGTATCAACAGAAGCCACCACCGCAAGAACCTGAGACAGAACCTAGGACCAACTAGCAGCAATTAACACTCCCGAGACACCATCTCGACCACACAACTATGGGATCGCAAGCTGCCTACAAGCCGAAACCAAACAGATAGAAAGCCAAATCAACGAGAAATTTAACAAGAAGAGAACCAAAATTCTAAAATAGGCCACATGCATTGGAGCACAATAAATCCAAGAGGAGGAGACTGCGAGGACGAGGATCTAGAAGAAGCGACCTAACAGGCGGAGCATTTGGTCATAATCACTAGAAATCGCCACAACCACAAAACCTGAAGGATAACAAAGGGCGACATGGTGGAGGCAGAGACAACTTCCCGGCCGAGTCTCAACCGCCTTCTTAGGGAAGAGGCAGACGGAGAAGGAGCCAAACCACCTGAGGAAACCCTAGGCACGGCGGATCAACCAAAGATGAATTTGGAGGGTTACGATTCCATTGATGATGTAGAAGATTTAAACCGGGTAGGGGACGTATCTCCATAGCCGGTCTAAACAACATTATCACCTGGATCACAAAAGGAAGAGGAGGATCTACAAGATAGATATGCGCCAATCGAAAGACGTGAGGCAAGAATAGGGAATAGCTGAACCCAATCAGAAGCTCATCACCATCGACAAGCTAGTGAGCAACGATTGAGAAACCCCAGATCTTCAACGTGGCCGTCACGCACGGCGACTCTGCAACCCACTCACCACGAGAAGCAAACAAAATCGAGAAGAACAAAGAGATTCCGGGACTAGATCGGCACAATAGGAAGGAAGAAGAAGGGCCCTCTCACGGTACCGGCCAAAACCGGCTACCGGAGGGGCGAGCAGCGGTGAGAAAGAGAAAAAGTTTGGCGATGATTATTTTTGTGAAATCGCCGTGCGTGATTGTCACGCGCCCGATTTCCTTATAGATCCTTGTATCTGTTAAATTTCTAATTGTAGCATTTTATCATAAATCTTATTAATCTTATATGTTTGGTTAATCTTATTAATCATAGAGTTGATGACGTCTTCAAGTTCTTTGGAAAATTCGTGGACGTATTTCGGTTTAGCTGTCTAATATTAATGGTTAGGCGTTTTTTCGTATTCCAATCAAGTATTTGCGTAGAGAAACCCATCAGACGAACGAAACCGACAAGAGTCGTCGACATTAGCTACATTTCGAGAGGTTCCACACTTCATGGTCTTGTTGGTTGCATTCATGCGCAAAGGTTGATATATTAATGGGCCTTTAGTTGGGCCTATTGAATGGGCATGAATTTAACCATGTTAACGAACATTTTGTTATACGAGTGTTCGGTATCTTCTGTTGTATAAGAGACAGCTTAATGTCTGTCGTATAAGAGAAAGCTTAATGGTTTTTTTGCTTCAGGTTCTGATTTCTGATTATGAATGTCTTCTTTGAGGAAATTTTGTGGGTGATATTATGTCGAAGTTTGAAGTCATACAGTAACACATTAGCAAAAATTGTTGACATGTAACTGATGAAATATTAATAACTTTATATGTGTACATGATGCGAATTCTAGTTGTTGTAGTATATATTATGACATTAAAATAGCAACTGCGACAAACCTTATGTCCTAAGAACGGAAGATTGTTTTTTTTTTATCTTTTCTTGTCAATTCATTTTTCAGAGTTTGATAAATCCGATTTGTTGAGAAAGTTTTGTGGTGATATTATGCCCATGTTTAAACTTACACGGTAACACAATAACAGTAACAAAATTTCAAAAAAAAAACACACAATAACAGTAACACAAACTAAATGAAAAACTGTTAACAAATGCAATTTTAATAACTTTATTTGTTTCCATTGTATCTTCAAGCAAGAACCCATATGAATGCCTTCATTTGATTTTATACCACCATGATTCTTCATCAAGTTAAATATTTTCAAAATATCAATCGCCGTAAATATATTTACACAACACTTTAATCGATCGAAATAGAACTACTAGATAACCCAACATTTTAAGTTTAATTAAACTATAATTTACTAGAAAATAGATTCTTTGTTTTGGAAGAATGGTTTCTCTTTTTTAACAATGGGTTCTAGTAGTTCTATTTAACTAGAAAATAGATCCTTAGTATGATAAACTTTACCATCGTCAATTTTAATTTTTCACTATTTTTGTTGTCATCTACTTCAACTTTTCTTCTTTTTTTTTTTTTTTTTTTTTTTGTATTCTTAACATTGTTTGCTAAACCAAAAATTAAATCTTACTATTCTTCATTAGACTGTTTCACTGTGTCTAATGGAATTGAAATTAAATATCTCCATAAACAACTTGGGTTTGGGTTAGCAAGCTTTGTATTTGAAGTTTACAATCCTGAAGTTTACAAGTAGATTTAAAGATTAAATCGTCGAGCAACCATATGTTTTGTGATTTCAATAGTTTTATGTACTGTGATTGAAGAAGAAAGATAATATCATAGAAAGAAATTCACTGCATTTGGTAACAAAGACTTGCATAATTAAGAAAGTACAAATAAATGTAAATATTCGCATATACGATGCATTAACATAAACCATCATATCTCCCAAGCAAAAAAATCATATTACAGTCTCTAAAAAATTCTTCAGAATTAAACACCATAATTCTAAACATAAATTTATCGGAAAATTAACTCGTAATATCCTTTAATTTCATGATGAACTACACAGAAAAAAATATCAATAACACAAAATAAATTAGTGTAACAATATATATATATATAAATCAAAGAACAAATATTAGATAAAGTGAAAGAAGATGTAGAGCTCCCTTCAATCCAAAGAAGAGTAAAAGCAATTAAAGGGCAAGTTAAAGCTCCTGAGATATGCAAGCCATATAACCAAATCCTTTTTTCTCTTAATAAGGATTAGGGCTTATGGGATCCATAGCTTAGCAGCTTTTCTTTACCCTACTAAACTCTCGTTTGAACTTCAAGGAGCTCTACTTTATTCCATCCTTTTTTTTTCCGTTCTCATTTAAAAGAAAATCATTTCACCAAAAACAAGATCAATCGAGAGACAAAGATTCAACTATCATATGGATCTGACCATAATAACTATGAAATCTCAGCAAACCCTAAAATACTAATCTAAAGATAAAAAGAAAGGCAAAAAGTCTCCGTTGGAGATGTAGAAAAAACCCTAGGAAGTTGGATCCTACAAAACACCAAGATCCATAGATCTCTTTTTGATATGTTGAAAATCAATACAACAAAGTGAATTAAAAGAATAAAAAGCGTTGAAGATGCTAAAAAGATTGAAGAAGGAGATAAGAACCCTAATTAACCACCTAACCCAAAGGAGATTTAGAGAGAGAGAAGTCAAGTTTTAGGATGAAGTGATAGAAAGATAGAGCGTGGTAATTATAGGGGTTCAGATATTCGTTACTGAAGAGAAAAATAAATAAATAAAAATAAAATAAAATGAAAATTAGGGGAAAAAACAGGTGGGTGCATCTGAAAAGACATGGAATGGTCTGACATTGTATAGTGTTAGATTCCCTACGCGTCACATGCGTCCTTCTCGGCTTTTGTGCGTATTATTTTCAGATTATTTTATGAAACATAATGATAATTATTATTCCTTCCAACCACTAGTCCACTAAATGTTTTTAAGATCTAACTTTGAAATTGTATTTACCGACCAACTTTTTTTTTAATGTACAAAAGTGTTTCCGTTGTCCAAAAAAATCTGTTAACCTTAACTAATAGTCACAGTTCCATATTGCAAACAAAATAGTGAATTTATCTATCCAGATGTAAAAAACAAATGTGAGCTTTGATGTGTGGTCAAGAATCAAGATTAATCTGATGATGTGGGCACGAAAAGCAGATAATTATTACTCTGTGTGAGAATCTATGGCTAGATTTATTACAACGAACTTGTCTTATTACCTCACGAGTCTGGTCTCTTTCACAATTCACGCCGATGTTTAAACTTATTCTATGCCTTTATAAAAGTTTTTATCCACCTGTATAAACATTGGTATAGTAAAATGCTTATAAGAGGTTTATTTTTCTATAAGGTTAGTGCCATTGAATAATTTATTTTTTTGGTTCTTTAAATTAGATTGAAATGTGATACTATTTTAACTAGCCAAATAAAAATAAAAATGCTTCCAGAAGACATCGAACTCAGCAAATACTTAACCTTGTAAATTCTGCAAATGTTACAAGCAAATACTTGAGCCTATAAACTCTAAAAAATCGTATTTTATTTTATTTTTCCGGTTCATGATAATTCTGAAATAGGCCTCTCGTAGAGTATATTAACTTTAAACCTGTAAATTAAATCGAACTTAGCAAACTACTTAAACCTCAAAATTCTTGTATCCCACAAATGTAAAAAGCAATTACTTGAGCATGTGAATTCCAAAAATCCTATTTATTTTGTTTTTCCGGTATGAAAATTCTCAAATAAGCCTCAATTAGAGTATTTTAACTTGTTTTGATTAAAAAAAGAAGAAGACAGATTACTTATGGGAAAATTGCATAAAAACCCTCCAAGGTGGTTTGCACTTACACTTTAAACCTCGAAGATTAAGGACTATCACTTTAAACCTCCAAGGTGGCAACACTTACACTTTTAACCACCAAGATGGTAATTTCGTATGCGCCGCCGAAATTGTTAACGGAATAGTAAATCTTTTTAACGGAATGTTGACTCCGTTTAACAATCAGTTAATATCGTTATTAAATTAAAAACGTGTTTAGTAAATCGATTAAACTGGAGATTTAAATCAACCAAAATCTTTGATTTCGCTGAAGAACGAAGAATCCTAATTCCCAAATCAATTTTGGGGTTTTGATTTTTTCCTCCAGATCCCGTTTTTATTTGTCTTATATTTTTTTAAATTTATATTAACTAAACACATTTTTAATTTAATAACGGTGTTAACTGATTGTCAAAGGAGTTAACGTTCCGTTAAAAAAAATTACTATTCCGTTAACAATTTCGGCAGCGCATACAAAATTACCACCTTGGTGGTTAAAAATGTAAATATTGCCATATTTGAGGTTTAAAATGATAGTCCTTAACCTTAAAGGTTTAAAGTGTAAGTGCTAGCCACCTTGGAGGTTTTTTATGAGATTTTCCCGATTACTTATTTCATCTTGCAAACATTGTCCCACACAGTTTTCCAATCTGTCCTTACTCCACAGTAATAATGGGCAGTCGAAGTTAAATCTTTTTGCTCGCATGACCTCCACCAGAACCATCATTTGGGCCTTAGTATTGGGCTTGGTAATTGTCGAGTAAACCGGACAATTTTTTCCTTTTGGTAACAAGACGCAAACAACGTTTTCCAGCTTTAGAGCGGATTTGTCTTTCCTTTTTGGATTACTTTCCAATATTCTTTTCCTTTAAATGTCGATTTCCTCTGTAAATCCTTCAACGGCTACTTTACATCAAACTCCAAATCCCCACAATTACAAGACACAACCATCAAATTTCACAATCATCGGTTAATAATAACCTTGTACAGTGAAATTCCAGCGATGGACCAGCTTAAGATAGTCGCTGATAGGTATCTGAAACAAGAAGTTCTTGGTCAAGGTACTTATGGAGTCGTCTTCAAAGCTACTGATACTAAGGTGATTGATTTTCCCCAAACTCGAAAATCTTCAATTTCGAATCTAGGGTTCATATTTGGTTCCTGATTAGCTTTTGAGCTGATCAATTTTGGAGGTCAATTTCGGAAATTTCTTCTGGATTTGCAATATGGGTTTGAATCAAAGTTTGAATCTTTATTGATTATGTTGCAGAATGGAGAGACTGTAGCGATTAAGAAGATAAGAATTGGTAAACATAAAGAAGGTGTGAATATAACAGCTCTAAGAGAAATCAAATTGCTTAAAGAGCTAAAGCATCCACATATAATTCAGTTGATTGATGCGTTTCCTCACAAGGAGAATTTGCATATTGTGTTTGAGTTCATGGAGACTGATCTCGAAGCGGTGATTCGAGATCCTAATCTGTTTCTTTCGCCCGCTGACGTCAAATCTTACTTCCAAATGATACTTAAAGGTCTTGAATATTGTCATGATAAACGTGTCTTGCATAGGTACATAGTTCTTATACAGAATCTCCAATAAGTTTTAGTTTGGATTTACACTGATTGATTAACGTTTTTCGCGTGTGTTTAAGGGATATGAAGCCGAATAACTTGTTAATAGGTCTCGATGGACAACTAAAGCTTGCGGATTTTGGTTTAGCTTGTATATTCGGTAGTCCAGGTCGTAAATTTACTCACCAGGTACTTTCTTTATTGAGACAATGCGATTTATGTAGAGTTTCGCTATCTTCGTATCTTGAATTTCTTTATCGGTGTCATAGGTTTTTGCTAGATGGTATAGAGCACCTGAACTATTGTTTGGTGCGAAACATTATGGTGCTGCGGTTGACGTTTGGGCTGCTGGTTGCATTTTCGCCGAACTTCTGTTACGCAGACCTTTTCTTCAGGTGAACTCCATTTTTTTGTGTCGTGATCTAGTTACTCGATTTGTTCTTTTCTATAGCTTACGTATTCAATTGCAGGGAAACAGTGATATCGATCAATTAAGCAGAATCTTTACTGCTTTTGGGACTCCGAAAGAAGATCAATGGCCTGATATGCTATGTCTCCCTGATTATGTAGAGTATCAATTTGTTCCTGCGCCTTCTCTACGTTCTTTATTTCCAAAGGTTAGTGAGGATGCTCTAGATTTGTTGTCAAAGATGTTCACTTATGACCCCAAGTCTAGAATATCGATTCATCAGGCTCTACAACACAGGTAACTAAAGCTTTTACGTATGTAGAATGCGTAAAAATCCGGTTATTTATTTTTGTTCTCAAATTGATTTCCTTTTTACAGGTACTTCACATCTGCACCTTCTCCTACTGACCCTTTAAAGCTACCAAGACCAGTTCGGAAGCAGGACGCTAAATCATCCGATAGTAAACTCAAAACCATTAAAGTGATATCACCAGCACATAAGCATAGAAGAGTGATGCCAGACCAAGGCAATCCCGCTAATGGTTTCAAGGACCAGATTATGGATGTCATGAAACAAGCTAGTCATGATGGACAAGCACCAATGTCGTTAGATTTCACTATCTTAGCAGAGCGGCCACCAAACCGACCGACCATCACGAGGTAAGAAAACAAATGGTTCGGTCCTTTTGCAGTTATCTTTAAAGATCAAGACTTTTGATGGATTCTTGATTTATTTTTTTGGTTTTGCAGCGCAGATAGATCTCATTTGAAGAGGAAACTCGATCTCGAGTTCCTATAGGATATAATGTAACGAGCTTTATCGGCACGACGTTCTCAGGTGTCCATGGCTCTTACTGTTTGGTTCTGTATTCATGAAATTGTGTTATATTACAACTAATGATAATGAATGAATCATTCTTTCTGTTTACAACAAAAGAAAGAGCACAGAAACCCTGAATTGACAAATGATTCACTAATCCAAAAAATTCGAATCCGAACAGATGATTTCAGTTATATAGAGATCTTATTAGTGCAGCTACTTTACCTTACATGTCACTAATTAACACCAACTTGGAAGAGATAGTTCAAGTTCTCTCGAAAGAATAAAACTAACGTTTGAAATAGGCAGTTTATCTCGGCCCTTATAACTTACTTGGAGCAAAAATATTCACGATGAAGAATTATATTCACTAAACTCCTCATTGTTCAAATGATGCATGCGATGCATTTGGAACATTTCAAGAAATTGAGAGTTTCATTGCTTTTTTAGAAAGGTAGATTGACCTAGTATGTTGCAAAATTAAATTACTAAGTTCCTCAAGTCTTTTTCATTTGATAAGTATGGATAAGTCGACATGCATTTGGTCAGATGGGTACTTAGTTCCGCTGATGAGCTTCCAAGCCCCATAAAAACCGCGGTCCAAAGTATGTAGGAAACTGTAGAAGAGATTGAAGAAGAAATGAAGCCACGAGGAAGATTGGCTAGTGTAAAGCTGATGGTTGAGGAGGAGGGATATGGACAGGGTACCGAGACTTAGCAAGGTGGGCACATATAGGTCACGTGCCAACCTTTAATTTGAGGAGTACACCGAGGTTAGGTTTGTGACTTCGGGGATGTGTGTCTTACTAGCTTCAGGCCCGGCCTGTGGCCGTTTTTTATTTATTAAAAATTAGAGGCCTTTAATTTTTGTTATAGTGTAAGTAGCAATATTATGTCCATTATGTAAAAATATATCTTTTTAGTTTAACAGAGACATGGAGCCTTTTTAAAAAAAAATGCATTTAAGGTTGATTATCAATCTTACTTTTCTAATCATATTATGAACTAAAATCATAATCAGTTATTGTTGATAATTTTTAATTTGAATTGCATATGGTAAAATAAATTAAGGTGGAGTTGGTGGCCAAGTTTCCAGTAGAACTTCAGCCAGATTTGTCGGTAGCGACGAGACCTTTGAGGATTCTTGAGAGGAGAATTAAGGTGATGCGTCAGGAAAAGTTTCTTTGTTAAAATCTTTGCGGGTTTGTGTGGTTTTTAGAGGTGGAGATTTGGAAACCTTAGGCAAGGATGGAGTTGAAGTTCAGGAAGTTTCTCGGCAAGGAGGTTGCAATTAGAGCTTTACTTTCTTGTGGTTCCAGCTTGATTGTGAGAGCGGGCTGCCGTGTAGTTTTGTGTATTTTCGTTCGGTGGTAACGACTATACGTTTTTGAGATTTATAAGATGAGTTTCCTTATATTTTTGTGAGAAGAGTTGTGTGTTCTCATTATCGGTTGGTGCGGCTAGTGGTTTGTCCTTGGTGATGATATTTCGGGTTGAGAATATCATGTTTAGGCCACAAGAGGTAATCCTAGTCGAGAGATGTTTCTGAGCGTCTTAGAATTTATTACTCTAGGGGTGTGTTGTCCCCGAATAACTCATTTGTGGAGATTGCGTTCTCCTGTATACTTTTGGAGGTTGTGTTCTCCAGTATACTGTTTGGGATGGTTTTTCCCGTGTGTGTGTATTAGGGCAGTGGTCCTTGTGTTACCAATTGATCAAAGGATTGTGTTCCTACGAGTGAGAGGGGTCTTAAATGAGTTAAGAGTAATAAATATCTAGAGACGTGGTCGTATGCATGGGGCTGGATTTGAGCCTCTAGGATCATGTGTTGGTGAGCCAGGAGTTGTGGTCCGTGATGGTCGGTTCACGGGTTTTAGAATTCGAGTATGGTGAGCTCGAGTAGTACTGGCCGGGTTGGGTCAGGAATTGTCGGTCCGTGGTGGTGTTTTGTGTGGCTGGTGTTTGGTCATGTTGTTGAGATATTCCGAGTTAGGGAGTATCGAGTTTGACCGCGAGAGGTAGTTCTAGCCGATATATGTTTATAGATGTTTTAGAATTACTCTAAGGTCTGCGGTTCCAAATAACTCATTCATTTTGTTTGGAGATGAATATTTCTCCAGTGAGGATGATTAGTTTCTCAGAGGAGATGATTAGTTCTCCTGTGTACTCTTTTGGGATGATTAGTTTCTATTTCCAGTATCGAGGGATGAATAGTTCTCTCGAGGGGTTGAGTAGTTCCCCTGTGTACCCGGAGCTCAAAGGATGCGTCCTGAGAGTGGATGGGACACGTGACACTGATAGCTTAAAGGATGCATCCTGCGAGTGGGAGGGGTGTGGAATGAGTTAAGAGTAATAAATGTTTGAAAACGGGTGTATAAATATGAGATTAGACGAGAACCTCGGAGATAGGGTGTTAGGATCTTGTTGGTATTGACCGGTTTTGGGTCTTTGATGGACGTTATTGTTGGAATTTGAGGACGAATCCAGTTTAGTGAGGAAGAATTAAAATATCCGCAAACCAAATTGTCGAGTTTGGTACGGGGTGTCGATCGACACCATGGGCAGTGTCGATCGACACCAATATTACAGAACTGGTTTGGCTCAATTTTATCGCCCGGTTTGGCTCGGTTTGGGGAATCGAACCTAGGGCTCACCTATATAAGCTCTCTCTGTTCGTGGCTGTCATGTTTGAGGAGAGAAAACCGAGATTGAGTGTGAGAATCCGTGTTCTTGTGGATTGTTGCAAAAAAATCCATAGGAAACGTTTTTGGATAGTTTTAGAGGCGTAGGTTTCTTCCATTCTTCGTAATTTTTGTGGGGAATCCCTCGTGTCAGTGAGTCCTCATGGTTAGAAGGTCTGATTTCGTGAATCGCCGCTATCTCATTGTTGTCTCGATCCTTTTCGATTCTAGGCAAAGGTTAGTGCGTGATCGAAGATATGGAATTAGATTATTAGGATATCGGTTGATTGATTGAGTTGTTGATTGTTCCATGTGGTGTTTCTATGTGATGATATGTGATTGAGCCGTGATTGATCTCGTACGAGGAAACAGAATCGAGTCGTGAAAGGATTTGACTCGGTCTAGGTTTTCTGCGAGAGGTGTCGATCAACACCACGTGGGAGTGTCGATCGACACCACTCTTTTGATCTCGTGGTTCGTGTGTGTCAATGCAGTGTCAATCGACACCACGTGGGAGTGTCGATCGACACCACGTGGGAGTGTCGATCGACACTATCTGTTTTAATATTCTTGGCAATTGTTGTTGATTGTTGTATGATCGCGTAGCAATTGATAATCTATTTCCTTATTATGTATCCGGAAGACAGGATGACCGCTTCACTGAGTATTTATGATAATAATCACGCAACTCTTATTTCCATGTGTTGCAGGTAAAACAAGTGTGATCGCGGAATCATGGCAGTAGGAAGGGGATGATAGGATTTTATGTTATTGTGTAGTCTAGTGAACCTGGTTTTAGGGTGCTAGAGTTTATTTATTTGACATTCTAGATTTGAATTGGAATTAGTAATTTAATGGAATTATTTTTATTGAATTTTTATTATTTGGTGTTTTCCGCTGATTGATGGTAATTACTGATTTGACCGTTGAGGATTAATAATTATGTGATTATTAATTTGGGTTAAAAAAAATAAAAAAATAAAAGCTTGGTTGTTTCAGTATATAAGGGATATGTGTCAATTCTCTTATTGCCAATTGATTTTGAGTTGGAAGCCTATATTCTAACAGATTTACTGATCCCAAAGGCAAAATCGAACATTTTATGAGCTCCTTGTATTTACACCCAATATCCTTTTCATAGTGACGTTGAACAAACACCAATTCTAAGTTAACCGTTGCTTTGTTTATTCGATATTTGTTTTATGATTAGAGAACTTAAGGATTGCATTTTTCCTAGTTGATTTTAGATATAGAACTTTATTTCTATAGAATCAGAAACAGGACAAAACAAAAAAAAGTAAGCAAGAATTCAATTAAGCAACCATCAATATTAATATCATTCTATAGAAATTGAATTCCCTACCGAAGGCTGACCGGATCAGCCGATAGAATTTATCAAAAAAAAAAAAAAACTACTAACATACTCTTTTCTTTCTATATTTTATGTTATCTTATTATATAAAATTTGATGAGTTAAACTTCACAATAAAACGATCGTGACACATGTTAGTTATTAGATTGGATTTTGGTTCATGTTAAAAACATTTCCAATTAGATCTTGCCATATGTCAAACAATTTTCTTTTAAACAAAAACTTATATATTTGTATTTATCAACTTGATATTTTGATTTTAAAAGACAACACAATTACATTTTTTATTGGATTATCACAGTATACGTGTAAAAAAAAATTTTTGTTTGAACAGTCTCTGAAAAATGATATGGAAGTAGAATTGTATGGGAGAATTAAATCGTCAAGCTAATATCCACTTACTATATTGATTTGTTCACTTCCAATCTTTTTTTTTTTTGGTCGGAGTTCACTTCCAATCAAAATGATAATTTTAGCTTGGTGGAGGAAGTGCTTCAGCCGAGTATCAACTCTAGCATGAATGAGAGACTTGTCAGAATACCAATACTATAAAACTCGCATAAATGCTGCAAAGAATCATTTCATTGGTAGAGATACTCTTTCATAATTCATAAAGCTAAAATGAGACGATATCCCTAAGTTCATACTTCTATACTCCCTCCGTTTGTTTATAATTGATGTTTTAGGCTTCTACACACATATTAAAAAATCATTAAATTTACCTTGTTTTTTGAAATTAAATAATACTTTTTATTTATCCAATACATTTCAATCAATAAAAATTCAATCTGCTAAATTTAAAGAGTCGAAAACACAAAAAGTCAATTAATGGTGCATTGGAAAGTGAAAATATCACTTATTTGTAAACAAAAAATAACTCCTAAAACATCAATTATAAACAAACGGAGGGAGTATATTATTTGAAGTCAAGTTTGTCATTTACTCCCTCCGTTCCCAAAAGATTGATTTTCTAGAAAAAAAAAATATTTTTAAAAGATTGATTTTTCACTTTTTCAATGCATTTTTAATGAAAGTTTAATGGTGAATTGTAGATTTCAAGACATATTTATTGACTTTATTAGATTACTATCGGTTTAAAGTTATGGAAAATTGTTTTTTGCAAAAAATAAAACATTTATAATTAACCATTAAACACAACTTGTTCTGTGTTAAGGCTGAAGGTAGTACCGATCTTGAGAATACTCGTCCATTGACCTACTTTTCTCCATCTATTTGGGGAGACCACTTCCTCTCTGTTACGGAGTCATCGAACGGAACAGAGAGGAAGTGGTCTCCCCAAATAGATGGAGAAAAGTAGGTCAATGGACGAGTATTCTCAAGATCGGTACTACCTTCAGCCTTAACACAGAACAAGTTGTGTTTTGTGGGTATCTTAGTATTGTTTTGAAGCAAACGGAGAGGAAAAAGAGAGAGGTTTGTCTTTAATTAATAACACCCTAAACCCTAAACCATCTTTTAGGAGTTTGAGGCGTTCCAGAGAGAAATCGAATCGGTGACGAAGCCTCGAGTGAGAGACATGCTCATGTCTCCTAAAATCAGCGACAAGGAGAGGATTCGTTTCATTCATTTACTTATCAGCCTTGGTACTGCTCATTATTTTGAGAGCGAAATTGAAAAGATTTTACACCAGGCTTTTGTGATGTTAGACGACTTACTTTCGAAGGAAGATGATTTGGAAACAGTCGCAATCATGTTTGAAGTTTTCAGATTATACGGACACAAGATGTGGTGATTGCTACAACTTTTTTTTTTATCAGTTACCTTCACCGACATCTATAAGGATAGCATGACATATATATCGTATTGTATAGATGTATTTGATCGATTCAAATGCGAAGATGGGAAGTTCAAGAGAAGTCTAGCAAAGGATGTTAGAGGGATCTTACAGTTGTACGAAGCTGCACATCTCGGGACACCATACGAAGATATAATGGATGAAGCCATACGTTTCACACGGTATCACTTGGAATCGTTGACATGCAAAGAAACAAGCGCAAATCTCTTTAAGCATATACAAAATGCATTGTATAGAGCTCGCTATCATAACATAGAGATATTAGTCGCAAGAGAGTACATATCTTTCTACGAACAAGAAGAAGGCCACGATAAGACGCTCCTCAAGTTTGCCAAGCTCAACTTCAATTTTTGCCAGATGCATTACGTTAAAGAGCTCAAAATTGTCACAAAGTAATTAGTGTTTCCTTTTTTTAGTTGGTGTGTATGTATTAAGGACTCATTTCTTATCACTATTAGTAATTAATTATCATGTAACTTAATTTATGGTTCCAGATGGTGGAAGGAGTTAGACATGGCTACAAAGTTGCCTTACATTAGGGACAGAAATGTGGAGATTTATCTCGGGGAGCTTGGAATGTTTTTCGAGCCACGATATTCACTTGGGAGAATTATGGGCTCTAAACTCACTATGCTCTTGACTCTTGTGGATGATACATTTGATGCTTATGCCACTCTTCCTGAAGTTACAAGTCTTGGTAATGCTTTTCAAAGGTATGTAGAGCCTTTGTCTACAAGCATATAAATACATGCCAGTTATATGTGTGTCCTTGATTAGTCCATTTAAGGGGGAAAATGATCAGGTGGGATCTTAGTGTCATCGAAGAACTACCAGGATATATGAGAATAATTTTCCAAAGCGTGATTGAAACCGTCGAGGAGATTGATCGAGAAATGAAGGCTCGAGGACAATATGGTACTGTCCAACTGACTATTGATGAGGTAAGTAAGTGAGCTTAAGTAGACTATGAAGTTTTATGGGCTTCCAACTTAAAACCAATTGACAATTAGTGAAGAGGCTAAGTTCCCTTATATAGTAGCCAAGCCCTTTCTAATCTCTTTGATGTGGGATATTTTCATAGATGAATTGGAAGCCACTTAAAATAACTAAAATTGTATTGTGTAAGCTGTAGATGAAGAGCCTGATGATACCGTATCTAGCAATTGCTAAATGGGCACGCACAGGTCATGTGCCAAGCTTTGAGGAGTACATGGAGGTTGGACTCGTCTCTGCTGCAATGGATGACGTGGTAGCCCATGGATTTATAACCATGGACGATTGTGATGAGAAGCAATTCCGCAAGTGGTTCAAGTCTAAACCCAAAATCCTCAAAGCTTTGAGTGCTGTGTTTCGTTTTAGAAATGACATAGTCACTTACGAGGTACGTGTATTTATACATGGATCACGCCTTAATAGTTAATATCAAATTTAAAACTTTGTTTCTTTGCGTAAATGAACAGCAAGAGGTGAGTAGAGGAGAGGTGGCGAATGGTATCAATTGTTATATGAAACAATATGGCGTTACCAAAGAATCAGCGATTGTAGAATTGAGAAAAATGGAAGAGATAATTATAAGATAATGATGGAGGAGTTCATAACGTCAAAAGCTATGCCACGGCAAGTTCTAGTTCGAGTCGTCAACACTGCACGTGTGATTGATGTGTATTATATAGGGAAGGTGATGGATTTGGCCATCCCGATCAAAAGATGGAAGATCTTCTTGCCTCTTTGTTCCTCCGTCCATTTCCTCTCTAAAGACTATTAAAATTCGGAAACAATTTCGTAAATGTGATTTGTATTAGCATGAGCCGTATCCATTCATTTACATTCGTTTATACGAGTTTACATATTTTCCGAAGAATCCCTATTTAAGATAAAATCCGTTTCTTGTTCTAGAAATTTCAATAATAATTATTTTTGTCTTTGTCTATATCGGTATGGAGACAACAAGATGCGTTTTTATTTTCTTAAGTTAAAGCAAAGCTCCGAACAGAAACCGAACCGAACCGAACCCACCCATAACTCATTCTGTTCTATATACTCATTTTAGCTATAACCAAAAAACCAAATAACCGAACCAAACCCAAACTGAAGAACCGAATGCCCATCCCTAAACGACGCTATAGTTACAAAGCGTCGAAACTTTGAGATTTTGCAGTAGCGAAACATATTAGCTACGAGCCGAAATTTCTCGAACCTCTTAATGGGCCAAAGCCTCTACATAGAAGATTCTGGAATCAAAGTCACCCATTGACAAGGCCCACACGCATGCGACCGACGTAGTGAATTCAGAGTAGAACAGAACTCGCCGAAGACTTAGAGAAATTTTCCTTTAGAGCAAGTTAAGTAAAAACAGTGTCCAAAAAATTATGAAATAAAAATCAAAAATATTACGAAGAATATTCTAAAGACAAAATGTAAGGCTCGGTTAATTAGAAAAGACCAATAAGTTTATCGATTAAGCTCATTTCCAAATTCCAATGCTTTTCCTCTGACTCGAACTGATCATTCGACATCACCATCTTTGTCATCTGAAGAGCCGACTCTGTTTGTAGCTTTCTTTGCCTATTCGTATAAAAGAAAAGAAAAAAACAGAATCAAACAATGCAGAGTTTCAAACTCGCCTATATACATAATCGGTTTAAAGGTATACCTCGTTATCCCAATTTGTCAATATAGTGACTAAAGAAAGACACAAAACTTGAACAGCCAATGCTGTTACGATTCCAAGCCAAAGCCCCTAGAAAAATTATATAACACCACAAATATTATAGTTTTTGTAATCATTCTTGGGTTGGAACTTAGCTATATTCCAAAAGAATGTGAAATCTTAAGGCTAATTACCCGACCACCGATATGGAAATGGAAACCAAGTAATAAGCCTAATGGAACTCCTACAAGATAATACGATCCAAGGTTCACACAAGCTCCAATTTTCTGCCATCCACATCCTCTAGCAACCCCTGTGTGAAACCATCAATCAAAACCAGTTAAACCGTGATTAACCGGACATACGTAAACCAATCTTATGTTACATTCAAGAAAGATTGTGCTAAGAATGTGCAAGAACCTGAGAGAACGCATTGGAGACCATCGAGGAAGTTTCCACACGCGACAATCGGTATCATTGATGCAGCATATGCGATGATTTTCGGGTCACTGCTAAACGCGTGACCTAAGACTTTTCGAATCGATAGTCAAACCGTTACAACCACAACACCCTCGGCGACTGCTATGCCTACAATGACATATACAGCCAGTTTCGCCACTTGTGGATTCCCTGCTCCTAACTCGTTCGAGACCCTTATGCTGCAAATTAAAGAAGGTTTAAAGTGTAACATAACCATAGCTTGGTTTTGATTAGATTCTTTATGTGTTCTTGGATAATTTATTGTTACTACTAATGTACTGACCTCGCAGCGCCACCAAGACCAACCGAGATCTGCCAGATTGTTAGTGAAGTATTTAGACTGAAAAGTTGCACAAATTGCAGCCATTAATTATACCAAAGAAGTGTAAACATTAAGCAACAAAAGACAATGATAACAGAGATTTACCAGATTGAAAGAACAGAAGTTTCTAAAACCGGATTAGGAAGAAGCCCTGAGGCGAGAACAAGGAGCTCGAAGGACCACAACTCCAAACTATTTCAAACAGAACCGATTAAATCTCAGATATTAGACCTAAACAATGCAGCCATTTTTGTTTCATTACTTACCAGACCATGACTGCTGAAGGAAAAGCAATTTTACTAAAATCATAAAGTTCACAAAAGGCCTCTTTTGAAAACCCGGTCCAACTATGCGAGCAAGAAGGCGGAAACTTGACGTAACACGAGAGAAGAACGACATTAAACCAGTACGAAACCGAAATCGCAAGAGCAGCTCCTCTGTATCCTAAACCAGTCTTCAACACAAACAACCAACACAGAAGCAAATGAAGACAAGTAGTGATTCCAGAGCAAACAAACACAGGGAACACATTGTTCTGCGCTTGCAAGAACCTGTTAATACACTGAAGTAATCCATACGCGAAAAGACTCGGGATCATGTGTCTCGCGTACGAGCCAGCCACACTTGCAATAGACTTATCTTGATGAACCAATACAAGAATCTGCTCTGTATAAGCCCAAATAACCGACAATGGTACAGAGAGTATTAGAAGAACAAACATTGCTCTTTGCATTTGAATGCCTACTTTCCCGTATAGCTTCGCTCCGTACGCTTGACCACATAGTGTCTCCAATGCACTGGCTGTTCCCAACTGTTCACATACACACACACACACGAAATGAGACAATGAAGAAGATACAGAGAGAACCTCTTTGTGAAACAGAGAGTTTTGAGCCACGAGAGAATAAAACGCAGCGTTTTAATCACAGAAACTAAAACGCAGCGTTTTGGTGGTAAAACCTTCGTCTCCTTCCTCTGTATTCCACAACGCGACAAAAACAATCGACAAATCACGTTCCGGTCATCGGAACAGTGCCCACAAAGATTCCGGAGTCTATTAATTAACAGAATCGTCTTGCGAATTGAAATTGAAATTGCATTCGAGGAATTAGGGTTAATAATTCCCTTTTTCTCCCTTTTGTGTTTAAAGCGACGACGAGAGAAACAATGTAAAAGGGAAAATCGAATGCAATTACAGATTCAGAGACGTACGAGGAAGGTGAATCCGGTGACGGAGGCGAAAGAGGTGGCGATTGAAGCGGCGGAGAGAGGAAGAGAGCCGAGATGACTGACGAACATGACGGAGATGACTTGGAGAGAGTATTGAAGAAGGCTACCACCGATGAGTGGTGCAGAAAGCCATAGCTGTTTCTTCACTTCTTCTTTGACGAGAATCATCGTCGTCTTGTCTTTCTCTGTGATCAGAAGCGGAGGAGTCACACCATCTTCCATCTTCTGATTTCTCTCTGTTTTTCAAAAAGTCAAAAAATAATGTAAAATAATAATCAGAGAAATAGAATAGTAATTTCTCTATAACAAACTCTCTCTCTTTTGGTTCCTGGTTTTTAGGGTTTATAGTGCAGCCGTCGTTGATATTTATGCTTTTTTTTATGGTTTTTAGTTTTGGACAATGTTGGAATATCTGCAAATAAAAATCTTGATTCTGTTTTAAATAGAAACTAATCCCTGAAATGATATTCTGCTAATGTTAATATGTTATTACAAATTATTTCACATTGACTCAAACAAAATGATCGAAATATGATCACAAAACCATGGATGAACCATGCTTTTATTTTTTTGTTATTCGAAACTTTAGAATATTCTCCATAGGCCTGGGAATTCGGGTAATTGGTTCGGGTTCGGTATGGATTTCGGATAATCGGGTGTAGGCTCGGTATTTTTGGGTTCGGATTGGTTCGGTTTTAAAATTAATAAAACAAAAACCGAACCAATTTTTTACCCGGATCCGAATCCGAACATCCGACCCGATACCAAATTTTCATGTAAATATTCTTCAATAGTAGTGGATTGCTGCACTATATGTATTTAAGCTCTGTTCTATCACTTTTATCTGCTAGATGAAAGCTCCAACATACGCATAAAAAAGAAAAAAGAACACACATCTTTTCAAATAAATAAATCTTTAAAAAGGAGGAAGATGATAACACTTAAAACCATCAAAAATCACATTCTCAAAAATATATTGTATATCCAACGATATAAATCGAGATGGTGAAGAACTGTATAATATCGTCAAATTATGTGATGTGATGAACCTACAAATAAGAAAAGAACAAACAATAACAAAAATTATTAGGAAAACATGAAAGAAGAAAAACCAGAAAGACGATGAGAAACATATGGTAACATATATCAAATCTAAAAATTTCTAACGACAGAAAAGTAAAAGTCTTAAACTCATGAAGTTTGTTATATGGACAAAAATAAACTCATTAATCGACAAAAATAACAGACGCATAAAAGAATACGAAAACACAAACCTATAATTTGCTAAGAATAAACTTCCGCTATATTTGTTTTTACATCGTGACCAAAATTTCGTCCGAGAAACAAAGACGATGTTGAAGCTAGTATTTATAAGACTCGAAAAGATGAATCTAGAATATAGGTTTTCCGTTTGTAAGCCATTATCGAATAAAAAGAAAAATAAATTTATTTTTTACTGAAAAGATAATGATCAGTTTTATGGCAATTGTTATTGGTGGTTTTAAATCCCGAAGCAAATTTAATATGAATCTAATTGTTATTATCGATACTCAACTTTAAAGTCACTAAAAAAAAACATAAGCAAAATATAAGCAAAACAAAAAAAAACATGAGCAAAATATAAGCAAGATATAAGCAAAATTGATTTTTTTCAAATAACATAATAGAAGTTATATGTCCACATTAGGACATAAAGCTTATGCACAAAGGGTGTTTCTTAATTACCAACTATACCAACAAACAAATATCATGATATTTAGTATCGGTTCATATAATGTATTTCTAAAATTAATGGAATAGTTTATCCTGTCAAATGGCAACATCAACGAGTTACCAAGGGTTCTTAAAATCCTACTCAATTTGAAGCATTTAGAGAAAACTCCAATAAGAAGGGCCACATTAGTTATGAAATCCTTATCTTTGATAGAATTGGATGTGTGACAATTTTCTAGACGGTTGCAACGAACCGCCATGTAGAGAGAGAGAGAGAGAGAGAGAGAGAGAGAGAGAGAGAGAGAGAGAGAGAGAGAGAGAGAGAGAGAGTTAATTTTCCATGTAGAGAGAGTCAGATTTGAACTCAAAAACCTTTGAAGAATATTTACATGAAAATTGTAGTGAGAAGCTACGCTCGGGTTGCAAACCGAAACAGACGGGTCAACAGTTTGGACGCAACCTTGCAAATCGTTGATGATGAGCTCTTTCTCCGCCGCCAATCTGATAACTTCTGGTCCTCAAGAGCATCCTCAAGTTTTCAAGTGGTTGAAGAGTTTCTGGATACCGGGAATTTAGTAATAAGAGATTCAAAGAACAAGGATCCCTGATTCTATCTCTGGCAAATTTTTAACAATCCCACTGATACCTTATTCCCGCACATGGAACTTGGATTGGACCCAAAACGACAAACCAATAAATTTCTATCCATATGGAAGAGTCTAGATGATACAGCGACTCTGTTTGTAGCTTTCTTTGCCTATTCGTATAAAAGAAGAAAAAATATTCGACTCATTTGCATTCAGTCAAAAAGTGACAGGGTTTCATGTTCGGGTTGTTTTCACAACTATATAAAACAATCAAGTTTCAATATGGCAAACTAAAATTTTCCTCTAAGAGATTTATACTATTACAAAACACATCTACGACAATCTAATTTTTTTTTTGTAAGATGTTTAGATCCGGGTTCTGTTAGGAGTACATGAAGACTTTATTTAACCAGAGTAATTAGAAACTGACTGTTTTACATAATGAAGTGAAAACAAAACGTTCATGGCACCTATAACGATTAGTTAGAAATCAACATAATTCCATGTTCGAGCTATTTTTCACAGCTATGCAAAACAGTCAAAGTCCAATAATTAATTATGGCAGTCTAAAATCTTCCTCCAATAGGGTTGCATCATACATATCCTATATATATTAATTGAGGAGAAACTAAAACTTAAAAATCCTATGTGTCATTCAAAGAAAGTCTTAAATAACATTAATCATAGGTGTCATTCAAAGAAGAATTTAAGGAACACAATAATTAAATCAACCAATCAAAACATTTCAATTTGTCATGGTGGAAATCTTTACATATTTTCAATATCTTTAATATATACGGAGCATTGATGACAAAAATATATACTTACCTAATCCATTACCATAATGAGAAACTTAAACTGTTTTAACTAATTTATGTAGTAGTATTTTGATCAGTGATAAAGTTAGGTTAAAAACATTTTATAGAGTTATTAAAAACATTTGTTTTTGTAGATATAAGATATATATCACTCAACTATATTTTTTGTCGTACATTATAAGATAATGTTTCGCTTTTTGGTTTTGTTATTGTAAATCAAGACTTATTCAGACATTCAAGATTCGAAAATCGATCGATTATTTTTTTTATTGGACACAATTATTTATCTAATATCTTTTTGGTATTATGATTCAAAACAATATATTTTTACGATACAATAAACTGAAATTTATATTCCCACGCTTGACATGGGTCAAAATTTAGTATACTATTAAACACAACTACGTTAATCCAAAGTTTAACTCTTAAAGGTTAGTCGAGGTTAGTTAGGAAAACATGGATAATTTATTTGTCATATCAATCAGATGCTGACAAGATTTCGGTTATTTTCACAAGTATGCAAAACAATCAAGTTTCAATAATTAATTACGACATCTAAAATATTCTTCTAACTAGTTTGGCTTGAACACATCTATTGGATACCTAATATCTATATAATATTTTAAGATTTACAAAAACCAACTTTTTTTGACAAGACGACACGTGCCACTTCTTTCTTTTAAAAACTTTATTTAAAAAAAAATGTTCAAATGTTTCTTCTGGGTTTCGAACCTCAGCTAACCTCAGCAATTTAAGTGAAGAAGAGTCATCAGACTACTAAAGACACTTGTATATATCACGGGAAAAAAATATATATAACTCTTTACTAAAATTCTTTCTAAAAGTCATTCAAAAAAGTAAGAAACATTTTGAAATGCAAATCTTTATAATATTTTAAAGTTAACAAGCTTTGACAAGACGGCATATGTCTTCACATATTTATACAAATAATTAGTTATTATTTTTAGTCAAATATAATTAAGTACTAAAATTAATACTACTATTAAATTAAATACAATATCTTAAATAAAATTAAATAACAATCCAAGAATAATAGATTTGTTATTTTATGAATTTAACTAATGTATTATAAATTTTAAATAACTAAAGTTTATCGAGTTTAAATTTCTTAATTTTATATATATTTAATGGTGGTAAATATATATTTAACATACCATATATATAAAGTTATGTTTAATGTTCCTAAACTACATTGCCACCATTTATATTAACTCATATATTATATACAAATTACATAAGTTTATGTCAATTTTTATTTTATTTTTACTAATAATGTTAATCTCTTTTTTAATATATTATTAAATATATGTAAAATATGATATAATATATAAAATATTATTGATTCATATATAAAATAGAATAGATGATTAAAAAATTCGTTATATCTCATCATAGGCTAATGTATTTCAATATAACATTTTTCGATTAAAAACACATAATCATAGCTAATAAAAGTACATCATAAATAAAAACTAACTCTTTGTATAGATAAATATAATTTTTTTTTTTAAAATGATAAGTAATTAGAATGTAGAAAGAGGTTTTATAGTAGCTAATATAAGTACATCAGAAATAAAAACTAACTATTTGTATGTATAGATACAAAAAAAAAAAAAAAATTTAAGGAAAAAAAATGATAAGTAATTAGAATTTAAAAAGAGGTTTTACTATAAATAACCATTTTACAATAAAATTTTAAGCATTTTTTAGATAACATATTTGATTTAGTTGTCAAATTTATGTATTTAAGTAATTAACAAAGTTGGAAACAAATATATTCAAATAGTAACCAGTAATATTGAAAAAGTTAAAAATCACTTTATATTTCAATGTTAATGCAATATAAATAAATAAAGTAACTAATTTAATTTAAAGTTAATTATTATTAATTTTTTACCTGCAACCAATATAGATCTAAAGAATTGGTTGTTCTTCTCAAAAATAAATAATAAGATAAAACATATTATTTGTCTTCAAATCTGATAAATTTTAAAACAAAATTCGCGCATCGCGCGAGACATTTTCTAGTATATATATATAGATCTAATCCCGTATAAGTTAGAGTCCAACTAACCTTAGTTAAATTCCGGTAAAATGAGACCAACGTGGACTGTTCCAAATTATGGCAGTTCTATTCACATGTGAAATTGGTATAGCAAACAATGCTTCAAAAATTTTGTTTGTTTGTGAATATGTGAAGTAATTTTACCTTGAAAAAGTAATTTTACCTCTAAATTTTTTTAAAAAAAAATTAGGCCATGTGCGGTTGCACCACTTGCACACGTCCAGCGCCCCCCCTCGATTGTATACTCTAACCTAAACCATAATTAAGCTTAAAAATTTGCAACAAATCTCAATATACTTAAGTAAAATTATCATCAACAGATTAATAAATCTATTGGAGCAGTTAATTAATTACTCTTTTCAATATCACATTTATAAGATTAAGCTTTAAACAGCCGAACCATGTTTGACCAAGCAACTGATCATCAAAGAATCACATAACTCACTTTCATGATATACTTAGTGACAAATGAAGGACAATGGTAGAAGATATTAAGAGCCACCCAGTGAAAAAAAAATGAAACATATTTCTTCATGTTCTCTCCAACATATTAACTTTTTTGAATTGAGAAAGAGCAAACTCACATTTAGAATAAAGTCTCATGATTAAGTTTCTAACCTGATCGTTTACCAGTAGATCATCTGACTCAACTATGTGCCATCCAACTCAATTGTCACTCCATACCCTGTGAAAACCTGACAACAATCAAAAGGCACGAAAACCGTAAACTCAGAACTACAGAAAAAAAAAAAAAATCCAAAGATATTCATTTTAACACAACATCATCTCTCATGATCTCATGGCTTTGATTTTAGGAACCATAAAAACGAAAATGTGATTTATTCTGCGCACAAAAACCACATTTCCCCCAATTATAAGATTCTTCATTTAACTAAACATAAAGCCGTAACTCTAATTAAACCAATTCTTCTCTGAGTTGAAATCACCATCGCAATTCATAATTTCGTTTCTCAAAACATAATTACGTAACCCTAACCAACCAGTGTTCTTCGTAAACCTTAACATATGTTCTTTGATATATCATGGTTTTTACCCAGTTTAAGCCATGATATAAGTCCTATATCTAGAGTCTTTGTTGTGTTTTGTTTTGGTTTTAGAGTCTTTACACGTACTAGGACGATTGGAGTTTAGAAGATGTTTACTGGAAGTTTTGGAGCATTGCGGAACAAAGTGGCGAAAACCGAATCGAAGAATCTGATTTTGAAGATGGTGTCGATCGACACCCATGTCGACCAAGCCCAAAACTTAATCTGAAGAAGTCCATTCGAAGCCCGAAAATTCCAGATGTTTACTTTTAGGTTTCCAGTCGGTTTTGTACCTCTATATATACGTTTTCCAAGCCATTGTTTAGGCTTATGCTTGAATTTATCAATTACTTAGAAATTTTGATATTAATAAAGATGTTTGCTTCTATGATCATGTCTGAGTAGTCCCTTTGTTAGGTTTAGGGATTTCAAAAGTGTTTGATGAATTGCTAGATCTGATTTCTTATTAAGATAATATCTTTAGAAGTTCTTCATCTTGACTTGTCTTTATTGCTGATTTTAGCCTCGCGAACTGAAATCTGATCTAGGGTTAATTAATAGAAACGGCAATTTGATTGATAACCTGATCTAGTCTTTGATGAGCAAAATTCCTTTTCGCAAAGAAATTTGGTTTAGGGTTTTGTGAACAATTGAACCTGAAATTAATGCTTGTTTAGATTCATAGGATTCGCAAAGGAATTTGGTTTTCTGGGATTTATTCATAGATAACTTCTGCAACGAAAGTTGATTAGTTTTTTATTCGTGTTCATGTTTAGGAACTGTGCTTTAATATTCCTATCAATTGATTTATCTGCAATTCTGATTCACTGGAGATTTCCCTGTGCCTAGCGCTTTCTCTTTATTGATTTTCACAACCGTTTAATTGCTTATTTACTTGCATTCAAATCATCTTGCTTAGCATAATTCGAACTTATTAATCTATTGTGTTTATTTGATTCCCTGTGGATTTCGATCCCTAAGTACTGCATCTGATCTCTTAATTTGAGAGAGTAGGTCTAGGGTAAATTTTACCATATCATTCTTCTTCGTTGAAATTGAAATCCACAAATTTGAAACTAATTCAGAAGAGAAGCAGGGTTTGTGAAAACGAGTATCATCACATAATTTGTTTTCGAAACCTACGATCTAATACCCTAAACACCATGAACTAGATGTAGGAGCTTAAAAACCGAATTAAGAAAACCTTCAGAATTTTATTGAATAACGATAACAAAAACAAAATTGCAACAACTTTATTTAAAAACTGTATTTAAATAAGCAAAATCACGGAGGCAAGATATGATATCTTTTTTCCTTAATTCAATAAATCGACTGCATTTGTGCTCGCAGTAACGTTGATTTTTGAATCCCAGGATACAACCGATCCGAACTGTAACTCGAGCACCCGAGGTATAGAACTCAGCGAACTAGAAACTACGATATACTCTCGAATCTAAATAAACTAAAAACTATGAGAAAAAAGATTTTAGAACTAAGAGTTTTGTGTGTTCTTGAGCGTCCCCAATAATGAGAGCGAGACCCTTTATTTATAGTCTCATGATGAATATTCTGGAGAATTCCACAAGTTTCGAACAACGTAAAATTTCCAAATACGGAGACGGAAAATTTCCAGAAAATTCATTTACCTAGTTTGGGCTTTTTCTTATAACCCAAACCATTTTTTATTCACATTTTAACTCAATTTTGATAAACCAAATACCCAAATTAATGGCCCATTTGTTTATGCAATATAAGTTCCAACAATCCCCCACATGAATAGAAATAACTCTAAATATATGATGACTCAACTATCCTTATGGACTGACTCAACTAGCTAGACTAGACAGACCTTCGAGAGTATATGCGAAAAACTAACAGTATTTGAGTTGGTGGCATTTTTCAGCTTTGAACCAGTCATTGTTAATACCTGTCGAGTTTACTCGGCCAGTTGGTGAACATGATGTCTTGAACCATTCAGGCTTTTATGTAAACTTAGACAGCAAGTATAACACAGTTGCGTTTTCTCGTAGAACATCGTTCTCTATTGTGTTCATTGTGGCCTTGAACATGCCTGGTTAATCATGAGTGAACTTGGAGAGTATAGTCTCAAATAATCTCCTAGAAACGGCCCCATTTCACACTCACAAGGTGATTTACTAGCTGGTTGTATTTAAAGAAGTATCTTGTAACTACTTCAGATATCTTACAAAGCTAGATCTCAAATCATTAAAACCTTAGGCTTAACCTCTACACATACAGGAAGCATTGTACATCACTTTAGAAACTGGGAAGAAACAAGAGTCTCTTAGTGCTTGTAGTGGATTCAGCTTGATTTAGTTGGCCCTTTGAACCTACTTTCTGGGATCTCCAGTCATGTAGGTTGGGTATCCACCAAACTTCCTCTCAAGTCATAGGCTTTAAACCCATTCCTGTTGATGATTTCATAACTTGATCTCGTGTCAAACCTTTTGTAAATGGATCCGCTAGGTTGTTTGCTGACTTGATATAATCGATCGTGATTACACCACTTCAGATAAGTTGTCTAATGGTCTTATGTCGTCGTCTAATGTGACGAGACTTACCGTTGTACAGGGTACTCTGTGCCCTTCCTATAGCCGATTGGCTATCACAGTGTATACGTATTGCAGGCACAGGTTTCCCCCACATTGGGATGTCTTCCAAGAAATTACGAAGCCATTCAGCCTCCTCTGCAGCTTTATCCAATGCTATGAATTCAGATTCCATGATTGATTTTGCTGTCAGAGTTTGTTTGGAAGATTTCCAGGACATTGCTGCACCTTTAAGTGTAAAGATATATCCACTTGTGGACTTTGAGTTCTTAGAATCTGCGATCCAGTTGGCATCACTGTATCCTTCTAAAACTGCTGGTTCTTTACCATAGTGCAGGCCATGATCTTTGGTATAACGTAGATAGTTCAAAACTCAAGTTATAGCCTTCCAATGATTATGTCCTGGATTACTTGTGTAGCGACTAAGTACATTTACAGAGTGCGCTAAATCCGGTCTTGTGCAGTTTGTCAAGTACATTAAACTGCCAATTACTCTTGCATACTCCACCTGTTGGACAGGTTCCTCTAAATTCTTTCTGAAGTGAAGTTGAGGATTTACTGGAGTTTTTGCAGTCCCATTAGAATATTGCTTGAATCGATCAAGTATCTTCTCAGCATAATGGGTTTGAGACAATATGAGACCCTCACCAGTCCTGATGATTTTTATCCCCAGAATGACATCTGCTAGACCCAAGTCTTCCATGTCAAAATGTCTCTTCAGCATGCTTTTCGTTTGATTTACGACTTCTTTGTTACTCCCAATAATGAGCATATCATCAACATATAAGCACAATAAAAAGTATCCTACGGAAGTAATTTTGAAGTATATGCATTTGTCGCATTGATTAATGCTAAAATCATTAGACATCATCACACTATCAAACTTTTCATGCCACTGCTTAGGAGCCTGTTTGAGTCCATATAAGGACTTCACGAGTTTACACACTTTGTGTTCTTGTCCCGGTATAACAAACTCTTCAGGTTGTTTCATATCGATCTCCTCTTCTAAATCACCATTTAGAAAGGCAGTTTTGACATCTATTTGATGAATTTCAAGATCTCGTAAGGCTGCAATTCTTATGAGCATTCTTATTGAGGTTATTCTTGTTACCAGAGAGTAGGTATCGAAGAAATCTAAGCCTTCTTTTTGTCGAAATCCTTGTGCCACAAGTTTAGCCTTGTACCTGTCAATATCACCATAAGTGTTTCATTTGATTGTAAAAATCCACTTATTTCCCAATGGTTTAGAGCCTTGGGGTAGATCTGCTATCTCGTAAGTATAATGTTGCAAGATAGAGTCCATTTTAGTATTGACTGCTTCCTTCCAGTAAGGAGCATTAGGTGTAGACATGACTTCTGCATAAGTTCTTGGTACGTCTTCAGCCATAAACGCCATCAAGAAATCATCTCCGAACATTTTATTCTTGCGAGCTCTTTTGCTTCGTCTAGGTTCTGCTTCGAGTTTGGGTTCTGGTTCTACTTCCTTAATAGTAATTGTACCAGAAGTTTCATCCTCAGCCTCTGAGGTTGATGCATCTTGTTGTTCACGAGTTCGTTTTTGAGTTTTCCTACAAGGGAATATGTGTTCAAAAAATGATGCATTCCTTGATTCCATAACTGTATTTACATGGATATCTGAAATGTCTGATTTGTGAACCAGAAATCTATACGCACTACTGTTGTGCGCATATCCAATGAATATACAGTCTACGGTCTTTGGTCCAATTGTGACCTTTTTAGGAGGTGGTACAACCACTTTTGCTATGCACCCCCACACTTTGAGGTGTTGGTACGAAGGTACCGTACCTTTCCACAGTTCATATGGTGATAGACCAGTAACATTATGTGGTATCCTGTTGAGGATGTAGTTTGTGGTAAGCAAGGCTTCCCCCCACATGTTCTGGGCTAACCCAGATTCCTGCAACAACGCATTCATCATCTCTTTCAGAGTACGATTTTTTCGTTCTGAAATTCTATTAGACTCTGGTGAGTAGGGAGCGGTTGTCTGATGTTTAATGCCTTTTTCTCTACAGAATGCATTAAAAGGCTTATTATATTCTCCTCCTCTATTACTTCGAACGACTTTGATTATTTTCTGCAGCTGGTTTTCAACTTCAAGTGTAAACTCTTTGAATTTTTCCACTGCTTCATCTTTGCTATGCAACAGATATACATAACAATATATTGTGCAATCATCTATGAAGGTAACAAACCGCCTCTAGTTTGCACGTATTTTAAATCACACAAATCCGTATGAATTAAACCTAGAGGTTCGGTTGTTCTTTGAACTTTTGGGGATGGGGTTTTAGTGAGTTTGGCCTATACGCACACTTCACATTTTTCTTGGTTAGTTTTGAATTTCGGAATTAAATTCATGTTTTGCAACTTTCGCATTGTTTTATAATTAAAATGTCCTAAACGTTCATGCCAAATAGTAAACGACTCAACCAAGTAAGCAGAATGGTTTTCATTCATTTCAGCTATTGAAACAGAAGCTACATTACTTGGCTGAACTGTCATTACAAACATCTTGATCAATCCACCCTTAACAAAACCATTACCCAAATAAACCCCGTTTTTCCTAAGAACAAGCTTATCAGACTCAAAATTAATCGCGAAGCCATTCTTGCTGAGCACCGTTCCAGAGATGAGATTCTTGCGCATGTCAGGTACATGCTTCACGTTCAACAGAGAGGGCTCCCGACCAGAAGTCAGCTTTAAAATTTTCTTTCCTTTACTTTCAATCTTGGACACAGCCGTGTTGCCCATGAAAAGTTGCTCGTTTGCTTGATTCTTCACGTAGGTGGAGAACATGGCCTTGTTTGAGCAGATGTGTGTGGCTGCACCAGTGTCGTAATACCACTCTACTGGATTGTCTTCCACCATGTTGCATTCAGTGACCACCGCGACCATGTTTTCTTCAGTTAGGTTTGTCTAGCCTTTGATCTCCTTAGCTTTGCTCTTGCAAACTTCAGCCTTGTGCCCAATCTTTCCACAATGATGGCACTTCCCTTTGAACTTCTTCTCAACAACGTTCTTCTTGAAGTTCGTTGTAGATGACACCTTCAAAGACTTGTGAGGATTTGAGATCCCTTTTCCCTTACTCCTCAGCTTAGCCTTATGCTCAGCGACATTGATGTTATGCCCCTGATTCTGAACCTCTGTATGAGCCCCACGATTGTTGTCCTCAATTCTCAACCTTCGGACGAGATCATCAAGAGTCATTGCCTTACGTTTGAAGTTAAGATAATTATTGAAATCTGCCCAACCTGGTGGTAGCTTCTCAATCAAGCTATTGGTCTTCAAGATGTTGCAAAGCAACATCCCTTCCAACTCTATCTCCTGACAGATACGTAGGAAATCATCCACTTGCTCCATAATTGGTTTGGAGTCCACCATCTTGAAGTTCAGAAACTTCGATGTTGAGAATCTCTGCAGCCCTGAGTCAGCAGCCTTGTACTTGTCCTCCAAAGCCAACCAAAGTGCTTTTGAAGTCTTGTACTTGCTGTAGAGGTCGTACAAATCATTGACCAAACGGTTCAGAATTTGGCCTTTGCGGCAAAAGTCCCCTTAAACCCAGTTATCGACACTAGCGAGCACATACACATCAGTGTTATCTGTCGGAACTGTTGGTGGTTCCTCTATGAGGTACTTTTCCATGTTCATGCTGGCCAAGTAGTAGCGCATCTTGTCATACCATGTTTTGAAGCCTTTGCCATCAAACTTATCTGGCATCATCCCTTAAGAAGCAGAAGGGGGGGGGGGGGGGGGGGAGAGGAGGGGGATCGCTGTATGAGTCGATCCATTACCAAACAGGTTTCGGCGCACATCACTCAAGCTTGTCTTCTCAACTTCCTTGGCCAGGTGTGCAGCTAGTGCTTTATCAGGGGTCTGGTTAGAGATCACACTGTTGTTTTTGATATCGTCAGCAGTCATTCTGTTCACAAATAACAGAGATGATCAGTATATCAATCAAGCAATTCAAGTAACTAAATTACACGTAATTGCTTTTAAAGTTTCACAAACCCACTCAGATCTGAGCGTTCGTGGAAACTACAAAGTTTTAAGAAGAAGAGAATAATAATATTAAAAGCTTTCTTCTAAACTTTCCATGTAACAGAAGCAGTTCTAGAAGATTTTAAATCGTTTTCAAAATTCGATGAAAACCTAATCCGATTAAGGCGATAAGCAGAAATCGGATTTATTGAATTAAGACTGTAGGAGCTTGAAAACCAAATTAAGAAAACCTTCCGAATTTTATTGAATAACAATAACAAAAACAAAATTGCAACAACTTTATTTAAAAACTGTATTTAAATAAGCAAAATCACGGAGGCAATGATATCTTTTTCCTTAATTCAATAAATCGACTGCATTTGTGCTCACAGTAACTTTGATTTTTGAATCCTAGGATACAACCGATCCGAACTATAACTCGAGTACCCGAGGTATAGAACTCATCGAACTAAAAACTACGATATAATCTCGAATCTAAATAAACTAAAAACTATGAGAAAAAAAAAGATTTTAGAACTAAGAGTTTTGTGTGTTCTTGAGCGTCCCCAATAATGAGAGCGAGATCCTTTATTTATAGTCTCATGATGAATATTCTGGAGTATTCCACAAGTTTTGAATAACGTAAAATTTCCAAATACGGAAAATAAAAATTTCCAGAAAATTCATTTACCTATTTTGGGTTTTTTCTTATAACACAAACCATTTTTTATTCACATTTTAACTCAATTTTTATAAACCAAATACCCAAATTAATGGTCAATTTGTTTATGCAAAATAAGTTCCAACACTAGAAGAAACGATGAAACAACAAAAATATAAAACAGAGCAAAGAAACTCGTAATTACCGATCCATTACTCCGTCGGATCCGTTATTGCTGCCATGAAAAAATCACTAACCGAATCGACGATTAGGGTTTTTTTTTTGTTTTCTGGATTCGTCAAAGAAAGAGAGATCACAATTCACAACGGTCAAGAAATTTTGAAAATACAGGTGTGCTCTGCTTCGACCATTGTATATATACGAATAAGAGAATTTGCAGAGGCTGGCAACACGTTACCGCATATTTAGGTAGGTAGCAATTATACTGTAGGCTTTTTCATAATGACTTTGCTAACCCTATTTTTTGGGTTTGTAGGCTTTACGTCTATAGAGTTCATTGTGTCAGAGTAAAGATTTTTTTAGATATTGTAATTTATTTTGTATTCGTATTTATCCCATTTGAAATTCAAAATTTTAAAGATTTATTTAGATAATGCAATTATCTTATATTCGTATTTCTCCCTTTTGAAATTCAAGATTTTTAAATACTTTTGAATATATATTTATTGTCCGTAAATGCTGAGGACAAAGAAAGAGAAAGTAGAAGACAGAGTTTGGTGTGTTTCTCGGAATCCCCGGAGAGAGAGATTTTCTGGGTTTCTTGAGAGTTCCAGTGAGGGAGAGGGAGTTGGTGGGTTAGAGGTTTCTTTTGTTCGTAATCAACGTGTGTGAGTTTTGTTGTTGAGTTTTGTTTCGGAGTGAGAGGGTTTCGGAGTTTTGTTGATCTTAGCTATCTGCTTCTTCAGGTTTTATTTGTCTAATGGAAAACCTGTCAGGTTCGCAGCGGATAAACAAGACCTTGTTCTAGTGACTACTTAACAGGTTTATGCTTTTGCTATGATAAACAAGTAAGTAAATAACACCAAGACTTAACGAGTTCCCCGAATGGCTACGGGTACGTCTCGGAGGGATCTTCTGCCCTCAAATCCACTAGAAATCAAGGTATTACAAAGAGAGTTTCTTTTGCCGTTTACAAGAGAATAGAGAATAGATGGTTAAGCCTACAATACATGAAGAACCCTAGCTTGTATATAAAGGTTCTCATAAATCTCCTTGTACGTAATGGACTTCATAATCCAAAGCCCACTATTGTTCTCTTCTTGTCTTCCTTTAATCCTCTTGTAAGGCCCATATGGCTTGGTCCAATAATTATTATTTGAGTCAACATAACAAAACCAATTACCGATTCCGAGGAGGATGTTCGCGGCTGGCGAAGAATCAGTTGGAATAAGGGTCACTGCGTATGGGATGTCAAGTGGGATAAAATCGGTCATGGATTCTTTGACCGAAGAAGAAAGAGACACTATTCGTGCATCCTCGTTTGGGAAGTTTGTGTCGGTAGCTGAGCAGCCTGCTTTTTCTGGGAGATTTGGGAGGTTTATCATCTCTCGTCAATTGTCTGTGAAGAAGAAACATGAAATTTGGGTTTTGTATTCCGGGAGACCTATTAGGTTTTCTTTGAGGGAGTTCGCGATTGTCACTGGATTACCTTGTGGTAAATTTCCAAAAAAATCAAAGGCTCGTTTGATTAACAACATCAACTCAACCCCATATTGGCCTTCGCTATTTGGAAAATTGGAGTCTGTCTCGGTCTCCTCTGTGTTAAAGATGTTGAGGAGGAAGACAGTGACCGACAAGGAGACGAGAATAAAGTACGCTTGCTTGGTTTTGCTAGCATCTGTACTGATGTCAACGACTCACCACTCGAAGATTGTTAAAGAACATGCCGAACTGATTTCTGACTTGGCATCTTTCTTTCATTATCCTTGGGGGAGATTAGGGTTTAATATGTTGATAAACAGTATTAAAGAGAAGAACGAGATAACTTTGTCACAAAACACTGGCCGTCAAGGGTTTTGTTCTTGCCCTACAACTTATTATGGTTGAGGCTGTCCCTTCGTTGTTGGTGGTAGTGAACTCAACTTCTTCTTCTGAGTCTGAAGGAGAACAAGATAAAGAAGATTTTATGTGCAAAAAAATTTCAATTACCCTGCACATGCGAGGGAGTTACATGAAGCTAAGAAGGTAATTTTGTTGCGCAGATGGTTATAGTTTATATTAACTGGTATATTTTTTTTATGACGGTTATTTGTTGAAGTAAATATTTACTGTCCCACCTTTTTATTTCATTTTTAATGTCCAAATCATATTGTTTTAATTTAGTTATTTATACGGGTTACTATATCGATTTCATAAGGTTAATTTAAGATTAATTGGTTTCAGACGGTTGTGGATAGCATAATGCCCGGCGATTGTGATGTGGTCATTGATGAGAAGAAGTTCGGGTGGTCTGACGAGGAAGAAGATGAAAAAGTTGACCACTTAGTTCAGCTTATTGGTGAGGAACACAGTTTTTCCAGTTCTATGTTTCATGGTGGCGTTACCAAGGAAGATGTGGCGCGAATGGTGAAAGAGGCCAAAGAAAAAATTGGGGAAAAAGAGAAGAAAGTTATTCGAAATGAAGCCGTAGGAGGGCAGAGTAATGGTTGCTGTAGTGGTGTGAACATATATGTATCTGAAGTTCAGAATGTTACGGATCTTGTATCGGAGAGACTGACTTCCGAGATGAAGAGTATTGAGGGTAGATTAATTGCTGAGATGAGTAGGCTGGAGGGCAAGGTTAATGAATCATGTACCAAGCTTGAGCAGTTCCAGAGAGTTGTAGGGGTGATGATCACTGATATTACGTTTGAGATGACGCAACAATTTCTGACGATGAAAACTGTGGTTATTGATTCCATTCTTGCTAATGTTGACAAGTATCAGCGTGTGTATCCTAGGGCCTCTACTGACAGTCCGACCAATATTCCCTAATATGGCGTTAACCCTAGATCTCCAGTTCATGGGACCGGCGGTAATGTCAATGGAAGACATAGTAGAGTGGATATTTCTGGGGAGGAGGTTGACAATATCATTGGCGATGCACTTGAATATGTGAGAAATGTGAGTTGGGAACTAATTTGTTTTTTTTCTTAAAATCTTACATATTTTGAACTTTAACTCTGAATTAGGCGCAGGAAGGCGCGGTTGGAGCAGACTGCATCCCTAATGTTGCTACATCATTTGGTGGTGGGGATGATTCAGTAGGTGTCTATCATGAGGGGAATGTAAGCGGAAATTAATTGAGAATATTAGGTTGTGTGTCAAAAAATTGTTGTTTTTGCAACTGACTTGTTTTTTCATGTATTAATTTGCTTTCCACAGTTCAACCATGGTGGTCAATGTCCGTCGTTTTATCTGGGATTGACCCAGGAAACTAATGTTGGACCTTTAAATTCTGTTGGTGGGGACGCAATACCAGCCGGTGATGTTGATGGTGGTGCCAATTTTTTCCGGAAGAGCAAGAGGATAAAAACCCTACCTGCCAATTTGATTGAGGATTTTCAATATGACAAACGTATGTTATTGAGGATCAGAGAATCTTATTTGGATGGTTTAGTGGATTCTAATGGAAAAGATTATGGGTTGAAGTATGGGAAGGTGGTTGAGAAGCTCAAGGGGACAATGTAAGCTTCTTGGTTTTTGGGTTGAAGTGGCTTATCACTAGAACCGGCTAATGTGAAATGTAGATAATTTTTTAGGTTGTGGGTCCCGACTTAGTGAAATGAATGTGGTAATACTGTACTTGTACTCGGCTAACTTGATAATGGATTACCGGCTAATTGGATTTGGTGTGTGCTCAGCTAATCAAAAATGGATAATTTTAACTGTATATTGCATTAGCTGGACTTACTCGTTTAAACTATGTGTCAATTGGTAATGTCTTCCCTTGTTTTTTTACTGTGAGGAATCTATTGCTGGGATTACTATCACGACAAAAGATTACTTGGACATTGTTGCTAGGACAAGGGTTATGCAACCTAAGGTTTGTAGTAATGTCTAATATTTTAAAATTAATGGAATCTATCAGTTTGCTTCCAATTGACTATTTTAACTCTCTCTGTCTTTTATGTGTTAATTTTTTAGGTGGTTGATGTTCTAATACAACATATAAGGTCTGTGTTTAATAAGCCTAGATTTCAATTGTCAAAGAGGTGTGAGTTCTTCGACACCAAATTTGTGACCAACTTTGTGAAGAATATTTTCAAGTTTAACAAGATGGTGAACAAAGAAGAGCACTAGTTTAACAAGCATGTTATTCAGTTTTTCGATGGTGACCAGGGGATGAATATTGAGTCTGATCGGTTTTACCTCCCCTTTAATTTTGACAAAACTCATTGGGTTGGTGTGTGTTGACTGCACTTGTGGTACAATATATATCTTGGATTTTCATCTTTCTCTTATGTCAGATGTTGCTATTGCAAAGGAGTTGGATCCAATAGCTCAATTTTTTCCATATTTTCTTAAGGCGTTGGGACGGACCGGGCCGCGTGATATGAAGAAGTTTTTTGTTGAGAGGCCTAGGTGTATTCCACAGAATGGGAACCATGTTGATTCCGGTGTTACGTGTGTTCTCCCTATGCAGGCGCATGCTATTGGTGGAATTGATGTGTGTGGATGCGTTAATGCGGAAGGTTTAAGGTCTGAAGCTGAGAGAATATCTGTAATGATGTATGAGGAGAGCTACGGGGAGGTGTAGTGGTGGTCCCTCCATATGTTTGTTGATTGCTTTGTTCCAAAGCTAGCTATGGGTTTTTACGTCTTTTGAATTAAGTCTTTTGGTTTTCAGTATATTCCTGTAAGCTTGTGAGGCACTGTAACTGAATCTCTTTACCTATTTTTGTATCATGTTGTATGTTTTACCTTCTACTGGTGTTTTACCTTCTTTCTAATCGTGTAATTTAGTAGTTTTCTCTGCGACGGTAAAATTTGTTGTTATAAATGTCGTGTGTGGGCTAAGTTTGTGAGTTTGACTGTGGGTCCTAAATAGTAGCCGCGGATTAAAAGAGGTTTCTCCCTTTTTTATTTAGGTATATAACATAAAGTTGTGTAAATTAAGAATCTAACAAAGGCATGTCCTTATGCTCATTTATAAGATTCGGCCCCTCTAACAATATCAGTCCTACCGTACTCCTCTTCAAGTGTACCTTTGATTTCATCAAGTAATCTCTTAAAATTTTGGTGATGGCATCACAATTGGGTGATTCCAGTGCAAAGTCGTCTTCCTTAGGTAACATCCAATTTTCCCAGTTTGATTTTAAAATTGCAAAGTGAAAAGAAATTTTTTTCTCGCCTCTAATATGTAGGATCTAAGTTTGGCCCTCGCCGGAGGGATTGAGGTATACCCAAGATTTGTAGATGTGGAGAAAAAATGGTACCAAGAACATCTAAAACCATACCAAATCCGGGGAGGTTATTTCACTATTGCCCAAGAGGATCTGAAGGGGTTAGATCTTTTTAAACATGATTTCCAGTTCTTCTCGGTTATCTAATTGTTAGTTTCACTCATAAAAATTTCTTGTAAAATACTTAAGGATCATTACCATTTATTTAAATGGACCGATGAAGCTGTGGTGGAAGAGATCGAAATACATAACAAGATTTTTGAAGACCTTAGAGAAGAGATGAGAAGTTTGGATTTTCAAGCCAGGTAGTGCGAAGCTGTGGTTAGAAGTTTGGAGAAAGAGGTAGGAGGTACGAAAGACTCTTTTCTGGGTGCTATTAAAGAGATCGAAGAATGCGTAGAAGGTGTTCGTAGGTGCGACAAAGTAGTTGCCGGAGTGGTTAGGGAAGTAGATTGTTTGAAAAACATTCTTGTGGGTGGAATTTTTGTTGTTGTGTTATTATATTTCCTTATCTAAGCTGAAGAAGGAGACACCCGTAGGTTGGGTGTGTTATAATATGTACAAAGGGAGGTGTATTGGTTCTGGAATCATGTAATATATTGGTTGGCCATCTAACATTTAGCATAGCCGTATTAGAATACAAAATATTGGTTAATGACCACTCAATTCGTATAACATTAACAAGAACATAACAAGAATAATGCAAATATTTAACGAACCATGTGACAGCATTCAGTGTAGCCGTATTCCAACACAAAACAGTGGTTTATCAACAACTGCTTGTTACCATATTTGTTTCATCAATCATTTTTGAATTTGTATTTTGGGTTGCCCATGTTGTGTCAGACTTGGCAAGATTTGAAACTACATAAAACATTCAATTACATAATTTATATGATTTATAAAAGGAGGCAACCTTTATTTAAGTACAAAGTTGGGAAGGTCTCATCTGAGATGTTACAATATATCTTACACTTTTTTACTTGAAAATTTTGTTGACCCAGGTACAACATTGATAGGGACGACGGATATTATCAACTTCTGGTTCCTCCTAATTCACAGGCCATTTATCCTATGGGCATTTTACATGTTGCCCTATTGCGGCCTAAGCGACCGCAGCGGCTACAAACTATTCGGCGTCTGAAGCTCTTCATCTGCATTGTCAAAGGTAGTTTATTAGATGATGTTAAGAGATGATCATATTCAGCGGTTTTTTTTTGTAAACTTACAATGCTTTCCCCTCGGGAGAAAAAACGTTTTTCCGAGGCCTACCAGGAGGTCGTCTTGTAGACGGTGGGTAAAGATGTAGCTTCGACATTTCGTTATTTAGTTCTGCAATTTCGTCTATTTGTGTAGCTGGGTTGATTTGCCATTCGTACGCCTGCTTCCAGAAAGATGTTTTATATGCAACATTGACTAAGGTATCTACACGTATTTTTGAGCACACGGCAGCTGCTATGGCATGGGGACAAGATATCTTCGTAGCCTGGAATTCGTTGCATGTACACTTCATAGCAGTGAGGTTCACTCGAAATTGTACGCCTTCATTGTCTCTTACTTCGTATTCGGACCCCTTAATCTCGTTGACGGTAAAACCGGTAGAAAGCTCGAAGTTTATTGCTAAGATTTTACAAACATTTGGTGTAACTGTTTGTGGATATGCCGCTGATTCGGTTCTTCATTCTGCAAACCAAGTCATCATCTTGGATCGTATAAATTCAACCAAAGTCATCACAAGGTACTTACTTGCTATCCTTAGGGCGGAATTCCAGGATTAAGCAATGTTAGATGTCATTACATCGTAACGTTCACCTTGAAAATGGGAACGAGCCCAATGGGCAAAGCTGCTCTCTCGTACGTATTGCGCGCAATCACTGTCCATGATCTTGATTTCTTCAAATATTTTGTTGAAATCCCCAAGCGTGTACGCCCTTGCTGCTTTGGCAACTAGTTTCACAAGGTGGTCATTCTTGAAAGTTGTTTTCACGTTCCTTTTTAAGTGGACTATGCAGGCATAATGAGATGTATCGGGTAACACCTATAGGTAAACAGATTTGTTAGTGTAATAATTTCATGCATAAAGGTCTTGTTTTCCTCTGTTTTAAGATAATAGTTTCAATAGCCGGGTATTGCAGCAGTTAACCATAACAGTGTATATAAACTATGTGATGTATTCTTCTTGTTTAAGACAGTAGTTTGAATATTTAAAATACATATAGCCGGCTATTGAAGTAGTTAAACATAACGGTGTATATAAACTAGGTACGCTTTTGTTTACCATGAATTAAAATTATTTACAGAGGAAGAAATTTTTTGCCGATGTTTTGGACATAAATCTTTATTATTTTAAATACATTTTGCCGGTTAGGCCACTAGTTATCCAGAGTAGTATATTTCAGAAATGGATTTTGTACCTTTTCAAGGCTTAGGTATATTGAAGCATGCTTGTCTGATATGAACACCACATCCTTTGAATTAGGAATGAACATTGACAATTTGTTAAAAAACCACTCTCTAGCTTTTTCGTTCTCGCTATCGACTATGGCATATGCAAGAGGGTATATTTGGCAGTTGCCATCCTGGGCTGAAGCTGTTAGTAGGCATCCGCCGTACCTGCCCTTCAAATGTGTACCGTCAACGATGATGACTTTTCCCATGTAGGCGTATCCATTGATCGAAGCCCCCATTGCACAAAAAAGATATTTAAACATGTCCCCTACTTATGCATCGTACGTTGTCTCCAAGCCGAATAGTGTACCTGGATTTGCGCATACAAGTCTATGGAAATAAGACGGGATTGAGCTGTAAGAACCTGCACATGTTCCATTTGTTGAATCCATGGCTAGTTCTCGAGACCGCCATGCTTTCCAGTATGATATCCTTATATTATGCTCTGACCTCATCATTTCTCTAATGTCTCTTGGGCTTGGCCTTGAACCTATGCCACCAAACTTTGCCCTCAACAACTCGCCAATGACATTCGTTGTGGCTTATCTTTGAAATCCTACGCGTTCGTCTACTATGCAACTATGAATTAGATTTACACTTCGTACTTGTACCATTTCAGAATTGTCTAGGCAAACTGCGTAAACTCTCCAAGGGCAAGCACGCCCATAACATTTTAGAATTGTTGTTTGTGGTCCAGACTTGTCATTGCGGTACCAGAATTTATGGTGTAACGCGTACAACGCCAAATGATGCTTAAACTTTTCCCGGTTGATAAATGTCATTCCAACTGTTAAGTTGGAAGGGTCGTTATATTGTTTCCCTACAAATTCAGAAGTATAGGATAGTTAAGTTACTTATGGTTAATGTTGTACGAATTGAGTAGTAGTTAACCAATATATTACATTAAAAACGAGGTCTACATTTACATTATAGCCGTTACAATACCAAAACCATATTAAACAAGTGCTTAGTGGATCTAAAATGATCTATCAAAGCCTAGGGTAGTCCGTACCTTAGCTCTTTTTATCCCACAGTAGGACGTTTTCAAGGTCCATTAAATACATACAAACATTAACTAAAGGGTCTTAATAAAAACAGAAAGCACATTGATGGAGCATCTAAAACCCACCGCCAGTCTGGTTATCATCAGAAGAACTCATACAATCATCACTATGGTCCACCGGGCGAGGGTTTGGCGCCGCGCTTGAGCTTGCACCATTGTCGAGACTCAACCCCAACATTGGCCAAGCACTACCCCTCGAGGTAGCCGACTCTGTTACATATAACCGAAAAATGTCACAACAGAGAAATAGGAAAAAAGTTTTATAGTTGGGATTTTGTAATTTCCAAGTTGTTTATTATGAGATAAAACGCTTAGTTACTGTTATTTTCAATGGGTCTTATTTTAAGAGGATCATAGTTTGTTATTTGTAAATGTGGAAAGTGTTTATTCAGTGGCGAGAATTAATTGTCTACTATACCTGGGTCAGGGGATTATCACACTAGCTGTCCCAATTGGTGCGTTAGGAGGCTCTAGTGGTAGTGTATCACAGTTCAGTCCATTCTCTACCTCCGGTAGATGGTGTGGTTCAATGTTAGCCATACTTCCTGCCCCTGATTGGATTCCTGAATTTTAGCAGACAAATGATTAGCATGTGGTTTCATTAATTTAAAATATATGTAAGTATGCAATAAAATTGTCATCATTTCATTCAACTGCTGCATTTTATTTATGATTACTATGTTAATACTTTATGTAGCCGGTTTTTAATAATGTTATCTAGTTGTCTTTATTGTAATGGGTTTTTTACAAGGTTAGCCAGTTTTGATCTGTATTGCCTCTTAAATTTTAAAACAAAGTTCAAAATGGGTTACCGATTAGGTACTCGCCTTCTTCTGTAGTAAGGTCGACGACTATTTCATTTGTTGGACTTGGTGGCAATAGTGCGAAGTCATGATCCGATTCGAAGTCTGCCAAAATACATATGTATCCCGACGAGGCAACCAAAGAGGTAGTAGAGGTTGTTGTGATGGGAGAGGTGTTCTCACCGAAAGGATCAACGTATGGCTCATGTGGTCCATGACAAATGGCATCTATTTCTCTTTGGAGCCTTAAAATGTCAGCACTGTTGCCATTTTCAGTTCCGGTTGCTGGTTGAACGCCTCCCCAAAAGAAGTGTGAGTCATCTATACCTCTGCAAGTCATCTCTTCAGTTGATTGCATGTAAAGGTCCACTAGGTTTAGACGGCGGCCTACAAAGTCCTGTGGCTGGACGGGTTCACCTTGTAGGACGTCATTTCCCTCACCCGGAGTCTGGTGGTTGGTATTTGTACCACAATCAGATAAATATAAGGAAGCATGTTACTATTTACCAATCTCATATCGATCCGATGACCCCTTATGAAAATAACAATCAAATATTGACGGTTATTTTTCATCAATATGTCATCTGTTATGTCATTCAATGTGCATAGTCTTGTATTTTAGGGTAGATGGATCTAGTTAAAATATTCATATTAGACCGGTTAACAAATATATTACCCATATTAATAGTCAAGATTTGGTTATGTACTATACTGATCATATCAACGTAGAAAGAATGTTTACCAGTTCCAGTTGGTGGGTGCGTTTCACCTCCACCATATGCCACTACTCCCATACCGTTATCATCACCACTAGGTGAGTTGTTGTTTAAAAGACGCATGGCAGGAGGTTGGTTGAGTGGATTCGAGTACAGGATTTCTATGTGAACGCGATGTAAAATGAGCATTTGCTCTTGTGTGAAGATTTGTTCAAACACGCTTTGGACTCCCATAAGTACTCGGCCAGCTACCAGATCTGTTGGTAAAGAAGAAATGAGTTATGTACTGACGCATGTCGTCATCTGTTGGATTTTCTGGTAAGTACAATCTATCTCCGATTGTAAATGGAGTTCGCCTCTGGAATTCGTAAGTTGCGATGTCCTCAGCTCCAACGGTGACGCAAAGTGTTAAATGCATATAACACATCCTCAAGGCCATAAATAGTGTGACGTCAACATCTGATGTGATATTGCACGGTGGCCCATGGTTCTCCTCCGCGTTAAGTGTTAGGTCCGGCATCTGGTAAGTCATGAGGAACGGCGTTGTCTTGGGGATGCGGTATCTTCTGCTTATGACTGCCCGGAGAGATTCATAGGTTTCACCGTCGCTTAGGTACTCTCCGTAGCCTATATCGATCGCGCTTCCTTCGTGATTCCACCGCGCATAAGCTTCGATTTTCCAGTTGCCTAGGAGCATCCTCACCAAACGAGACATTGCCTGAAACAAAATATAGAAACTCTAGGTTAGTTATTATGGCGACGATATCTTTTCCAAATTTATGCATCAAAATTTTAGGGTAACCAAAGTCAACCTATATAAAGTTCACCTAATATTCCTGTAATAGATGAGATCTGGGTAAAAAGTGATTTTTGTATTTATGCATTAAAAAGGAAAGAATGTGGGGACCAACCTATTCGGCGAGGTTGGTGAATCTTTAGTCAACAGATTGGCGTTTAAGAGTGGTATTATCTGGGTAATAAAGAACTCAGAGATTTTCGGAAGAGGATGATGAGTATTAAAAGCTGGAAGTAACCTGCATATATAGAAGATAGAGCTCAGAGCTCAGAACCTTTCTCTCTCTTGCATTACGTACAACTTTTGTATATATCGGTCTAATCTTTTTGTTTATTAGTAATTGTGCCAAGCCGTCTGACACTAGATATATTTGTGGTGTAGAATACGCCAACATCACTACCTAAAAATTTAGGTTCAACTACGAGATATTTAGCTTCGTCAGAAAGAGATTTCACACGGTACCCGCGGCTCCGACTGTTCATCACCGTCAAGGATTGTTCCGTAAAAAACCATACGAGGCCCACCAACGCATTTTAGTTTTGGGATAAGTTTGCTGGATTCTTAATTTTTATATACAGTATTGTCACTTACTTCATTATTAGCTCTACGAATAATTCACAGGTACGTGCCCAATAAACATGTTAGGCCCATTGGGCCTATTTTTAACGAAACGATATTTTCTGAAAATAAGGCCCATTCAGTGCATTGTCGTCACGCGCCGATTTTTCCGCATTAATGGTAAAATTGCAGACTTTTGATTCTTCAACCCCTAAAGACTTCACATTTGTCGACAAAAAAAAAAAAAGACTTCACATTTATCTCTGAGCAGAGAAATGCTTAAGCCAAGTAGTCACTACTCTTCTTCCAGAGATGTAGCTTCTTCACTGAGCTCCAGAGTTAGGGTTTTTCCTTTTCCTCCTCTTCCCTGTAACTTTTACCCTAGGGTTTCATTTCGATTTCAACTTCATTGCTCCTCTTCTTCTTCAATTTCTCCTGCACGATGCTCTAAACCTAATCCAAGCTCTCGAAACCGCAGATATGGCGGTGTAATCCCTTCGATTTTGCGTTCTCTTGATTCTTCCACCGATATTGAAACAACCCTTTCTTCTCTTTGTCTCAATTTAAGCCCTAAAGAGCAAACTGTTCTTCTCAAGGAGCAGAATCGATGGGATCGAGTTCTTCGCGTGTTTCGATTCTTCCAATCTCATCAAGGTTACGTCCCTAATGTGATTCATTACAATATTGTGCTTAGAGCTTTAGGTAGAGCTGGGAAATGGGATGAATTAAGGCTTTGTTGGATTGAAATGGCTCATAATGGTGTTTTGCCTACAAATAACACTTATGGTATGCTTGTTGATGTTTATGGTAAAGCTGGTCTTGTTAAAGAAGCTCTTCTTTGGATTAAACATATGGGTCAAAGAATGCATTTCCCTGATGAAGTTACTATGGCTACTGTTGTTAGAATTTTTAAAAACTCTGGTGAGTTTGATCGTGCTGATAGATTCTTTAAAGGTTGGTGTGATGGTAAAGTTGATTTAGATGATCTTGATTTGGATTCTATTGATGATGATTCTCCGAAAAGCGGTTACTTGAAGCAGTTTTTGTCTATGGAGCTTTTTAAGGTCGGTGCAAGGAACCCGATTGAGAAAAGCATGAGTTTTACTACGGTTGCTTCTCCGAGAAAGCCGAGGTTAACTTCGACTTTTAATACCTTGATTGATTTGTATGGGAAGGCAGGTCGGTTAAACGATGCGGCTAATCTCTTCTCTGAGATGTTGAAATCTGGAGTTCCGATAGATACTGTCACGTTTAATACGATGATACATACTTGTGGAACTCATGGACATTTGTCAGAGGCTGAGTCTTTGTTGAAGAAGATGGAAGAGAAAGGGATAAACCCTGATACTAAGACGTATAACATTCTTTTGTCTCTTCATGCCGATGCTGGGGACGTTGAGGCAGCGCTTAGGTACTATAGGAAAATCAGGAAAGTGGGACTTTTCCCTGATACGGTAACTCATCGAGCTGTTCTTCGTATCTTATGTCATCGGAATATGATTGGAGAAGTCGAAGCTGTGTTGGCCGAGATGGATAGGAATAGTATTCGGATTGATGAGCACTCGGTTCCTGTTATTATGCAAATGTATGTTAATGAAGGTTTAATCGGACAGGCGAAAGCTCTGTATGAGAGGTTCCAGTTGGATTGTGTGCTTTCGTCGACTACACTTGCAGCGGTAATTGATGTCTATGCGGAAAAGGGATTGTGGGTTGAAGCAGAGGCTGTGTTTTACGGGAAAAGAAACATGACGGGTCAGAGGAATGATGTTTTGGAGTATAATGTCATGATTAAAGCTTTTGGTATGGCTAAACTTCATGAGAAAGCGCTTTCTCTCTTCAAAGGGATGAAGAATCAAGGGACTTGGCCTGATGAATGCACTTACAATTCCCTTGTCCAGATGCTTGCCGGGGTTGACTTAGTGGACGAAGCGCAAAGGATCTTAGCGGAAATGATGGATTCGGACTGTAAGCCGGGATGTAAGACCTTTGCGTCTTTGATTGCGAGCTATGTACGGCTTGGACTATTGTCTGATGCTGTTGACGTATACGAAACGATGAAGAAAACAGGGGTGAAACCGAACGAGGTTGTATATGGTTCTTTGATTAATGGATTTGCTGAGAGTGGGATGGTCGAAGAAGCGATTCAGTACTTTCGGATGATGGAAGAACACGGTGTTCAGTCCAATCATATTGTTTTGACTTCTCTTATCAAAGCTTATAGTAAAGTGGGATGTTTGGAAGAAGCTAGGAGAGTGTATGACAAAATGAAAGATACAGAAGGCGGTCCGGACGTTGCTGCGTCAAACAGCATGTTAAGTCTCTGTGCAGATCTCGGTATGGTTTCTGAAGCGGAAACCATTTTTAATGATCTTAGAGGAAAAGGCACGTGCGATGTTATTTCTTTTGCGACAATGATGTACTTGTACAAAGGCATGGGTATGCTTGACGAAGCTATCGAAGTTGCTGAAGAGATGAGAGAATCCGGTCTACTAAACGACTGTACTTCGTTTAACCAAGTTATGGCTTGTTACGCAGCTGATGGACAGTTACGTGAATGTTGCGAACTATTTCACGAGATGTTATTTGAAAGAAAGCTCTTGTTGGATTGGGGAACGTTTAAAACCGTCTTCACTCTGTTGAAGAAAGGCGGTGTGCCAAGTGAAGCCGTGACGCAGCTACAAAATGCTTACAATGAAGCTAAACCGCTTGCCACATCAGCAATCACTGCGACTCTATTCTCAGCCATGGGTTTGTATGCGTACGCATTGGATTCATGCCGAGAGCTTACGAAAGATGAAATCCCTGTCGAGCATTATGCATACAATGCGGTGATATATACGTACGGTGCATCAGGTGACATAGACATGGCCTTAAAGACATACATGAGAATGCAAGAAAAAGGGTTAGAACCGGATATTGTCACGCAGGCTTACCTTGTTGGGGTATACGGGAAAGCTGGAATGGTGGAAGGTGTGAAGAGAGTACATAGCCGGATTATGTTTGGAGATCTTGAACCAAACCAGTCCTTGTTTAAAGCGGTGAGAGATGCTTATGTGAGTGCAAACAGACAGGATTTGGCTGATGTGGTAAAGAAAGAGATGAGCATTGCTTTCGAAGAAGAACAAGAGTATAGTTCGATATCTGGCGAAGAAGAAGAAGAAGAGGATTCCGATGAAGACGAGGCGTTTTGAAGTGTAGCCCATTCATGTTTTGTAGGATTTTAGGAATGGAATGTACAGACTCTCATAGAAGCCAAAGGAAATATGCATAGTTTCAGTCTCAGATTGATGTATGTGCATGTAAAGCAATGTTGTTGAACTAAAAAAATTAATTTTTAAACATTTGCAAAGTTGCACCTAAAGTTTCTGAAAAATCTAATTTTGACCCGTTACTTCTTTATCTTTAGCATTCGTGGGATTGTTCTTCAACTTAAAACCCAAATTAAATCTCCGTCGCGTGTGTTTGCTCTCTACTCTACTCTAACTTCTTCCGCGTCTCCGGCTAAATCTACGACTGACTATGGCGCTCGAAATCGAAGCTCGAGAGTAAGATTTCGCTTTTTATCATGACCTAGTTTTCTTCTTTAGCTCGTACTAATTGTTCTTCAAGAATCATCCTTTACGAATGTTCATACGGATCTTAGGGTTAAATGTTTGGAGGAAAAAATTTCTTCAATATGCGTCTGCTTATAATTTTCCATGCTAAAGTTCTGGTTTTTAGTCGACCCATGTTTTGTTTTTTCTTCCATGATAGTGAATTATCCAATGACAGTACTATTGGCCACTTCTTTTGTGAAATTGGGTGAAGAACATTATGATGCTTTCAATTTTAGTCGTCACAAAGGTTTTGATGACGGTACTGTTGTTTTTTGTGTGTGTCTCAGTGTGATAAAGATTGTGCTTCAGTTCTGCAAAGAGAATTCTTTGAATCAGACGTTCCAGACATTACAAAGCGAGTGTCAGGTTTCTTTGAATACGGTAGACAGCGTTGAGACTTTTGTTTCTGATATTAATAGTGGAAGATGGGACTCGGTACTGCCCCAAGTTTCTCAGCTTAAGCTTTCCAGGAATAAACTAGAAGACCTTTATGAACAGGTTTTCTTCTTTACTTTGTGGAATGTTTAAGTGTATAAACTAGTGATTTTTCGTTGTGAGCTTTGTTTAAGCATCTGTCACTTGATTGCTAAGTCTCATGGAATGATTTATTCAGATTGTATTGGAGATGATAGAACTTCGAGAGTTGGACACTGCCCGAGCTATTTTGAGGCAAACTCAGGTGATGGGTGTAATGAAGCAGGAGCAACCGGAAAGGTATTTGCGGATGGAGCATCTTCTAGTGAGAAGCTATTTTGATCCGCATGAGGTATGGAAACTATATTATGCTTGACTGTTCGGTAATTTAAAATGTGTTGGTATATCTACTAAAAATTGTATATTGCTTGATTTGTTTAGTATCTGAAACTGTTAGTTATGGAGTTGTTTCTAGATAAGGGTCTTAAACTATAACATATACGAGTACAAAGTATCTTTACATTTTACTACCTCTTTCATTGTTCGTGGTATGCATAGTGGTTGCTTTCATGTCATCAATTTCTTTTGTGCTTGAAAATCATGTTTTGCTGATATTTTTTGCAATTGTTTCTAAGGTTTATGGCGACTCAACCAAAGAAAGAAAACGTGCTCTGATTGCTCAAGGTTGGCCATTTCTTCTTTTCTTTTTTTAGAGAACATTCTAATTTCACTTATTTTCTTATTTTAAGTTGTTGAGGGAATTATTTTAATGAACTAAGTCTCTGGTAAATATTATGACATGAAAACAAGTTATCAAGAACTTGTATCATGTTTAATGGTTACAGAGTTTTTGTTTTTTTCATGCTCAATATATACCCAAGGTTTACTTACTGGTTTTTCTTTTACTCTATCAGCTGTGGCTGCTGAGGTTACTGTGGTACCACCTTCACGGTTAATGGCTTTGATAGGTCAGGCTCTAAAGTGGCAACAACATCAAGGTGAGCATCTAAGGAACTGTACATGCTATCAAACAGTTCTGTAGAATTTTAAGTTAAACTTCATCCATTTTTATTTAAATTTTTGTCAAACAGGTCTGTTGATTTATGTACTCTCACTCATCTCTTATAAATTTACGTACACTTGTGTGTTTGTGTCAGGTCTGCTCCCTCCAGGAACTCAGTTTGACCTCTTTCGCGGGACTGCAGCTATGAAACAAGATGTAGAAGACACATATCCTACTGTTCTTAGTCATACAATAAAGGTTCATATTCATCACTGCAACTTTATTAGCTTGTTTAGCTTAGTGGCGTACGATATACTGTCCATAATTATTTTGCCTTTTCTCATCAGTTAAGTTCTTTTCCTTGTGCTGATGCAGTTTGGTACAAAGAGTCATGCCGAATGCGCTAAATTTTCTCCAGATGGACAGTTTCTTGCATCTTGTTCGGTTGATGGCTTTATCGAAGTGAGTTGATGCGGAATCTATTTGTATGATGATAATACTAGTTAAAAGTCTTTAAGTGATATTGTGACCAGGATTGCTCAGACTTGAAAAACATTACAGGTATGGGATTATATTAGTGGGAAGCTGAAGAAGGATTTGCAATATCAAGCTGATGTAAGCTCTCGTGTCTACTTTTTGTTTTTATTCTAACTCAGATGAGCTATTAGTACATTTTAAACGAATGAAATAAAAAAATTCACATGCAACTCATAAAGCCCCAATTATTTCTTTTGAGACTTCCTCCTCGTACACAAAACACCTAGCTTTGGCTCATTCCATTCTCACTACTTATAGTGATTAAATTCTTACAGGAAACTTTCATGATGCATGATGATCCTGTCCTTTGTATAGACTTTAGCAGAGATTCAGAGATGCTTGTATCTGGGTCACGAGATGGAAAGATTAAGGTAAATTCTAGCTGCAAATGTCTTCTTAGAGTTGAATTTCATGTCAGGAATGATTCCTGGCTTTTCTCATTATATTGTTTTCTATATGGAAATAGACTATTGCTATAGTCTCATTAGTCCCATATAAATTTTGATTGTATACAATAATAAGAAGAAACTAGACTTAGATGCATGTCACTTTTCACAGGTCTGGCGTATAAGGACTGGTACTTGCCTGCGTCGTATTGAGCGTGCGCATTCCCAAGGAGTTACAAGTCTTTCCTTCTCTCGGGATGGAAGCCAAATACTGAGTACCTCCTTTGACAGCACTGCAAGGTTATTACTTATATCTTTTGCTTTTGTGTTTGCAACATGAATCTTGTCCAAGCAAAAGCTTGAGGCTCTTTATCTATTTGATGGTAGAATTTTATTTTTAACTATCTTTTGCATTATTTTTCGTCTACTTCTTTCTGGTATATTTTCCTTTCATCTGTGTAAGTTAAGTTAGTACTGATTATCAAATTCACATTTCATTTTATGCAGAATCCATGGTATGAAATCTGGGAAACTGCTGAAAGAATTCCGCGGTCATACGTCCTATGTAAATAATGCCATCTTTACAAGCGATGGAAGCCGTATAATCACTGCCTCCAGTGATGCCACCGTGAAGGTGCATTGTTATTCTTAGGCCTTGACTGGACTATGGATTGCCGTATCCGTGTTTTTCATTTGGACTCTGCCTTTCTCCCGTGTAATAATAGCATTCTTGTTTCTGTGCACAGGTCTGGGATTCAAAGACAACAGATTGTCTAAACACATTCAAGCCACCTCCTTCATTAAGAGTAAGTTTTCTCTTACACATACATCTTGTGATGCTCTTTCTGATCTTCTGTGGCTAAGTCAACTCTTTTGTTTCTGTGTTTTGATACTTAGGGAGGTGAAGCTTCAGTCAATTCTGTTCATCTGTTCCCCAAAAACACAGAACACATTGTTGTGTGCAACAAGACATCATCTATATACATCATGACGCTTCAAGGGCAGGTGAATTTTCCAGCAACGGTTTCTTGCAAACCAGTGTAATCTGCCATGGCAAAACTAAATTAGCTCACATGTTGCTACACTGTAATCTTTTTGCAGGTTGTGAAGAGTTTCTCATCCGGTAAGAGGGAAGGAGGAGATTTTGTAGCAGCCTGTGTATCCACAAAAGGCGATTGGATATACTGCATCGGTGAAGACAGGTATCACTTTACCTCTATCTGTTTTCACACTTTTGGATCAATTCCAAGAGATTGTTTTGATACACCTCCTAACACTGCTTTGCAACTACTTACAGGACATTGTACTGCTTCAGCTATCAAACCGGTGGACTTGAGCATTTTATGACGGTAAGTTTATACCTGTAACAGAGATGCAATGAATACTCCAAAAGATTAACTTCTTTGAGTAATGAAGATCCTTATACATGTTGGATACAATCTGTTCTGCATTATAAGCTTAGATTATTATCTTTTCTCTCAATTCTTGTCTTAGTTGTCTGTCTAGTTTATTATTAGACCTTGTTTCTGAAAAGTTTATGTTTATGACAGGTGCATGAGAAGGATGCGATCGGCGTTACACACCACCCACATAGAAACCTCCTCGCTACCTATGGTGAAGATTGCACCATGAAGTTATGGAAGCCCTAAGTTACCTCATCACCAAGCCTTACTTTTTGTATGATTAAATCTCTTGACTTAGTGTTATTTGCAACAGGAAATGCATCAAAACGCTTCGCTCTTTTGTTACAACTTAGTGTAAGTTGTGTGAAACAATCTTTTTACCGATACAATGATTTGGCTTGTTTCACCTGGCCATGTGTGCTATGCCACAGTTTAACTTACCTTAAAAGGATAAGGTCAAAAACCAGAAATACTAAAAGAACTTGAAATTGAACAGAAAAAAAAAATCATGATTCTCTTAACTTCTTGATGAATTACTCACAGGTTAATTTACAAAAGATACACTTATCTGCTTTTCCTTGGCGAACATTACAAAGGATAAAGCAGTATATCTGACAAATTATTCAAAGTGAAAAAAAAAAAAAAAAATTGTCTCTTAAACAAATCTAAAAAGAAGAATTAAGATCAACAAGAGGGGATGTAACCGTACTAGCCAGACTATCGCCATGAACCTGCAACATAACAGTTCAAGTGATAGAAACTTACCATGTAACCACCCAACAAAAATGTTCAAGAAACTAAGCTCCAAACCATGAGAAATCATCATCAAATGCTGCACCATATGTATCAAACCCAGAGTAAAAGGTGCTATCAAACGTCAAGTCGTTAAACGGAGACAGAATGTTACTGTCCAAGAGCTTTTCTTGTTCACTCTGATACGGCAAAGGAGGCAAGTCACTTCCCGTGACGCCGTCTTCATTTCCATGTACCCCTGGAGCCTCGAAACCGTTGTTGTGAGGTGGTGCTTGTACGTTCATTTCTACTTGTGTATGGATAATATCTTCTTCCTGATTATGCACAAACACTGAAGAAGGATTATAGAAGTTATAACCTGATCCGAATTGCAACTCTTGGTTTGGGTTTGGTCTGTAAAGCATTGGCCTTTCGTCTACGGGTATCATAGATTGTTCATTGACAGGTGGAAGATAACTATAATGGTTATTGAACTCAGGAACCATTAAGTCAAGACCATTCTCCTCTGGTCCTAAGCCAATGTTCGGTTCTATAGCACCGTTCTCGTGATGAGTACCGTTGATGTTATAGTCTAGCAGAGGAGCATCAACATGATTCATATCAGGTATAACATTTCTTTGTTCAGCTTCTGGTTGTTCTTCGACAGTTCCGGATCTGCCTCTCGGTCTTTTCCGTCTACGATGTTTCTCTCCTTTATCTTGATCTCTTACCGAATCCGAGACAGCTACCGGCTGTTCTTTCTGAATTTGATTTCTTCGATTATCTTTAGACGAAACCGAACCTGAAGCATCCTCGGTCCCATCAACATCGTAATCACTATCACTGTTAACCACAGGTTTCCTCCTGTCTGCGTTATTACCTCTACGATTCGTCTCTGTTACATTGGACGTTCCGTTGTCGCTACTAGGCTGCTGAATCAAAGACTCCTCTTGATTCAAAACCGCTAACCAAATCGCACTTTCTTTAGCGGTCATCTTGTCCTGCAAACATTTCGACTGTCGAACATGCCTCTTAATCTTTGCGATATCGGGCGACATATGATTAATCACAGCCGTTAAAACTCCAACTTTGCACATCTTCTTGAGATCGTGCGGTTTCCTATACGGAGGACTCTGGCTTTGTGGCAAACCGAGTTTCACCCACCACTCTTCATTTCCCGTTGGCCACCAAGGCGGAGGAGTCCCTTTCTCCAACGGATACTTCCTCTGCGGAGGGTCGCAATGTTGCATCAAAGACGATAACAACGACCCTAAAGTCGCATCTTGCAAATCTTGTAAAACAAACTGTGAGTTCCGATTCCCGTCTGATTTCCCAAATGCTAAACACTCTTCTTCGTATTTAGCAATCGCAGCTGGACCGTTCTTATCAAACTTAACTTTCTCTTTCCACCAAGCTCGTATATTATCAGAAGAACCGCTCACGGGCTTGCCCTTTTCCGGTATTATACCGTAAACAAACCCGCGAACTTTGCAGACTTCCATTAACTTCAACATGTACTTAAGTATACCGTCTTGAGCTCTAGACATTTTTTTCCTCTGCGCTTGCTCCGAGATTTTCTTCGGAGCTTCTTTCGTTTGATTTCCTTGAGGAGCGGCTTTTTGTCGTTCTTTGATCCTCTTAAGCCTTACGCGATCTTTCCACATCCGTCTCTCGAGATCTTCCGCATCGATTTCTTCGTCACTCACATCAATCTCCGCAACATTATCACTAGCCAAATCATCAGGCTCATTCTCCATTCTACAACAATACAATTACAAAATTTTGAGCAACATAATCAAAGATTCAACAAAAAGACTCAAACTTTTGCCGTAAAACAATAATTCTCAATATAAAACCCAATCTGGGAAATTCAATTTTGCATTGATCAATCAATTTCGATTGAGATTGAGGCTAAAAGCGTAATACTGTCCAGCGATCCTATCAACCCTAAATTCCTAAATTCAAAGCGAAATTTGAAAGCAAAAATCAATGTTCCTTACCTGGTGTCTGATACGGGCATAGCAACATCGCCCATATAGACAAAGATTTTATTCGAAATGATCAAAACCCTCTTAAACAACAAAATCTGAAATCACCGAAATTGCAGGACCTTATGAAATTTTAGGGTTTTCTCTCAGTTTTTGAAGGTGCAAGAGTAAAAAATGGCTGCGAAATTGGGAAGAGGCAACGCGATTAGTCGGACCAAAAACAATAGTTATTGTTGCAAAAAAAAAAAAAATTAAACAAAGGCCAAATTTGTTGTTATTTTTCTTTCCTAAGCAATTTTGCTTTTTACTTTTTTTGATGCAAAGACCAAGTTGTTTTCTTCTGATTCTGTTTTTTTTTTTCTTTTTTTTGTAAAAAAAGATATTTTCTTACTTTAATTGTCGAATTTAACTATTATCTCGTTTTTGTTCCTATCAGTTTTTGCTATTTAGGAAAGAATTTTTTTTTTTTTTTTTTTAACCAGAAACCATCAGTGACATTGACACAGTCACACAAACACTAAGAAAATATACTGACAAATATAGTAGAACATCAAAAAGAATCAAAAGAAAAACCAACATCAAAAATAATTAAATATAAAAAAATTTCAAGATATACCACTTTTGACATGCCACTTTTCAAAAATGCTTCAAAATATGTGGAAGGTGATGTATCTGTTTTGCTGGTAGAAATAAATATAGTAGAACATTTTTTTTTTTTGTCGTCTAAATTTTATTTATCGAACAAGCATTACATGATTGTGATACATAAGCCCAAAAGAGGGAAACAAAGCCCAAAAGAGGGAAGCGAAGCCCGAAAGATTACCGGGAAGCATAGCCCGAAAAGGATACCGGGAATCTAATTCCTATTGGCAAAAACATGAAACACAATTGCAAATAAACTGAGAGTGAGGGGAAGAGCAAAAGCTGCGGATCAAACAAACTCCATAGACAACAAGGTCGGACGCACCCGCGAAGAAAAAGGCCCAAACACAACGAAAAGCGATAACAAGGAACCACAAACGGGAATCTTAACCCCTACCCACCTAATCTTCACCCTAACCACAAACGGATGTAAATCTAGAACTTTGCATCTCCACACGAGGTTAGCCTTACAAGAACTGACCATAAAAGACCTAAGGCGAAAACTCATTATTCACTAACACTAAAGGCGGAGGGAGGGGACCGATATAGGTAAAGGAACACCGCTATAAAAAGATGCTAAACGCTGAAATTTCAACCCGACCCAAACAACAACTACGCACACACAAACAGCCTAAAGCAAGAGCAAACCACATCCTAAAGATAGGAAACCAAACACAAGAACAAAAGGAAAAACCACAAAAGACATTAAAACAACAAAAGACTACACCAAAGACAACAACACCACCAAAGCGAAGAGGACGTATCAAATCACGAAGCTCAAGAGACATAACCCTGCCCAAGATTTAAAGTCCACCTAACACCCAACCAAACAAAACAAACCTAAAGAGTAAGACAAACAAACAAACTGAAACGAATCAAATTAGCCAAAGAAAATCTAAGCCAAGGAAGAAACAAAGACTAGCCTAACCATGATGCCTAAACCAAACCAAACTGTAACCACGATTCAAGCCCGAAGTTTCACAAGACCACCACCTTCCAATCCACAATCTTTTTCACCAAACCCAGCAACCCACAAGACGAGTGGCCAGAAAACTCGAACCGAACTAATCTGCAGCCGGAAACCACCATAGAAGACTAGATCAAAGCTCTCCACACCCTTAACTAGACCCAAAATCAATGGCCTCTTTGATCTTCACCTCAAGAACTAACTAAAAGCAAAAAAAAAACCAAGCCGGACCGACGCCGTGGCTAAGGAAGCCCACGCTCGTCGACCGGAGACAAGATCTGGGAGTTGATCGGTGGCTAGGGGAAGTTTTGGGAGAGAAAAGTCTGCAAACTAATGTGAAGTCAAATCGTTAGGAAACTTGAATGAGAAATACAACAACGGATTTGAACTAGTTTTTATATAGTAGAACATTTGAGTAAAGATTTTTTTTAGAATAATGGTATTTTGTTTCATAAAAAAAGGAAGTCTTTCAATGTGATTATATGCCTGACCAAACATAACATGTCTTACCACATATTTGTATTTTTTTTATAAAAAAAATATGTTTATTCAGCAAACATTGCACATTTCAAATATATGTATTCACAGATTCAAAATTGTAATAAATGAAAAAACCTTGTCATTTTTTCGGAGCCTGATAGGTCCCAATATTAGAACAAACCAATTTGTTGATCAAAACAATAAAACAAGAACACTTTGGTTCTTAAAGACACAAGTTAATTCAATTTTCTTTTCTTATCTTTACAATTGGTACATCTTAAGACTTAAATACAAAAGCAAGAAAGTAACTACTACGTGTTCACGTACCCACTAATTTAGGAAAAGCACTAACTCCTCATCTCCGCATTCTTTGACATAACCAACATTGGTTTTCTCCGGTTAAGCCAATTGGTTCTCATCAATACTCCACCCTCCAAAGAACCTTGTCCTCAAGGTTCGACACAAACATTTTCTAAATATGTTTCGGTGATCGTGGTGATAACTTTGTGTGAACCTCTTATCGCGTAATGGTGGCGGTTTCTCGGAAACTGGTTCTTCTTCGTCGAACTTCTTTGGTGTTGGGGTTAGAGGTTCATGACTTCGGATTGGACGCGTCGGAGCAGTCTGGACACACCAATATGTTTTTTGAGTAACACGTCGAATCCAAAGTTGTGTGATGAAAGCTTCAACGTGTGATACGTCAATGAATTCTTTGAATGATTCATTGTTTCTTTGTGAAAGACCAAAACGTGGATCATCTACAACACCACCAAGAACGGAGATCTCGATCCTTGAATCAATGACTTGAATATTTGTTGCAAAGTACTCAAAGTCAAAAATCTTCAAGTCGTTGTTACAAACCTCTATATCATTGATGGGTTCCTCACGATTGACTGGATGTGCATCGTCATAGACATCAAACATTGGTTCTTCGTTGTCGTCGTAGACATCAAAGATTGGTGCTCCATAGATCTCATTGTAGAGCTCCATATATCCTTGCTCTAATACCATATTGATAGGTTCCAATATTAGAACAAACCAATTTGTTGATCAAAACAATAAAACAAGAACACTTTGGTTCTTAAGACACAAGTTACTTCAATTTTTTTTTTTTATCTTTACCATTGGTATATCTTAAGACTTAAATACAAAAGCAAGAAAGTAACTACTACGTGTTCACGTACCCACTAATTTAGGAAACGCACTAACTCCTCATCTCCACATTCTTTGACATAACCAACATTTGTTTTCTCCGGTTAAGCCAATTGGCTCTCATCAGAGCCACGATTGTATAAAGGAGATGCAACAAAAGGAAATTATAGTGATGAAATAGCAAGTTGCAGCATCATTGGGACCAGTATTACATTTAAAGACCAAGACCCTAAACACAGGCCAACTACAATTATATTGTACGGCTTAATAGTTTAATACAAGGGCCTTAATACAAAGGGATACAAACTCATTTGTAAATAAAAAGAATCTTTTTTGGTCAAATAAAAAAATAGTACTAGCTAATATACAACTGCATAATCCATATCGCTAGAAATAAGTAAGATTATCATAATATGTTGTTTGATTTAGATTTTACAGTCTAGATTGTGAATAAGTTTTCTATGTTTGAGTTTATGATAACTAACAATATAGATGAATGAAATATTAGCACCAATAACTAACAAAAAAATTATAATTTTATTACTATCAAACTCCACACATTATACTTTTAGTTAGCTAATTCATTAATAATCTAAAATTTGGTTGTTTTGGGTATCCACCAAATTCATCCAAGATGAAATAAACAATACTTTCCTCGTGGCTTTAAAAACAGAACAAAAATCAAGCAAGTACAAAGAAGTTGACTTTTTCTTGGCGACAAAATTTGATTATACCGACAAGAAAAACCTTGACACGCTCAAGAAAGATCTCATTGACAAGAAAAACCTTGACACGCTCAACCGTTCCTGTACCTCAACTCCATCTTCCAGTTCCCGCTCAAATTAATCCAATCAACAATCGAATCTTACAAAATTCTCAACGAAATCGTCGTCGGAACCGGAGGACACGCGTCTTTCCCGGTTTGCTTCGCCGCCGTGATTTCAAGAATCAAACTCGTGATTCAAGAACAAGATTCGATTCCCGGTACTACGAATTGGATTCTTTCGTTTTTCGCCGATACGATTTTCGCTCCGTTTAATTCTACGGTTACGAATTTGCCGAAACGAGTCGCCGGAAAATGTATTGTGTATGGGAATCCGATTAGGCAAGTGCTTAGACGGTTTGTGTCGAAAGGAGCGGCTAGGGTTAGCTTTTTCGGACAGTGGTCGGGAGCTGTGTCGGAAGCGAAAGTTGTTCTTGTGCTTGGTGGGTCTTTAGGAGCTAATGCTATTAATATAGCTTTGCTTAATTGTTATTTGGAGATTTTGTGTGAACATGAGAATTGGTTCTTTGTTTGGCAAACTGGTGTTGAAGCTTTTGATGAAATGGATAGTCTTGTTAAAAGCCATCCTCGTCTCTTTCTTTCTCCGTAAGTTCACAAATTTGTAATCTCTTTTATGGTTTTAGTAATGATGTCAAAGAGAACTGAAAATGTTGTTTTTTTGGTACAAGGTTCTTGCGATCTATAGGAGTGGCTTACGCGTCTGCGGATTTGGTTATTTCGAGAGCCGGTGCGATGACCTGCTCGGAGATTTTGGCGTTAGGCAAACCGTCTATTTTGGTAATGTTAAATCTTTGAAGCCGATTGCAATGTGTTCTTTATTGTCTTAAAGCATTGAATGTTCCTTTTTCGGGTTTTTTTTATTTGTTAGATACCATCACCGCATAGCGATGAAGGAGATCAAATTAGGAATGCGTCTTTAATGGCGGATATTGTTGGATCGAAGTTGATTACGGAGGAGGAGCTAGATACGATTACTCTTAGAGCTGCGATGGAAGAAATTCTAGGTAACTGAAACTCCACAAAAGTGGAAAACAATCTCGTATTTCTTTCGTTGTCTCATTGAGTTTGGTTATAAATGATAGGGAATGAAGAACTGATGGCGGAAATGAGCGCACGGGCGTTCAATGCCGCGAAACCTGACGCTGCATTAGATGTCGCTAACCATATTATTTCTATTGTGAAATCCGAAGATAAGGGGAGTTTTGATTCAGTTTCCGCAGCTAAAAAACCTCGCTCGATCTAACAACCCCTGAGTAATACCAAGTAAGAAAAGTTAAATGTGCTACAAAAGTGTTGTGAAACAATATGTGTATGATTGATGAGCCATCGAAGGGCTATTGTAAATTTGTGTTACAATGGAACCTTCTCTCTAACACGGAGTCTCTATTTTTCGTTAATGAAAGTGAAATTTTGGCCTTGTCGAAGTATCAAACCAAGAAAAGAACAAAAACCACAAATATGTTAACTTTCGTAGTCATTATTATTGATTTCGTTTCACCCGACCAAAAAAAAAAATTATTGATTTCGTTTCATTGTCCAAATGTGTAAAATAAACTCAAAGTCCAAAACTTGATAATCCTAAAGATAAGAATAAAATTGCACCGACCTTTGATCTAAGTTCACTAATTTAAATTTGCGGCAAATGATTTTTAAATTGAAAATCTAAAACCACAAAAATTAGAAACACAAAAAATCTTAAAAATCACTTCTAAGATCTTTAACCATTGCTCTGTTCCGGCGACATCATCGGATTATCGGTAGTTATGGATGCTCTCCGATTCGAATTAAGCTCTGTTTCCTTCACCGCCTCTTCTCTACACAGTCGCTCCCGAAATTCCTTCTCCTCGGTACGACTCAACCGAGTCGGCTCATCTCCGGCAATCGGATCCGTCGCGAAGACGACGGCGAATGAAATCTGCACGGCGGACGAACTCCACTTCGTTCCTGTTCCTAACTCCGATTGGCGCGCCGCTCTCTGGCGATATCTTCCTTCCCCAAAGGTACTTATATAGTGATATATACGCATATACATACATATATGTGTATTTATATACGTATTTACATGTTTATACACTTACAGGGACCAAAGAGGAAACATCCTTTGCTTCTATTGTCTGGAATTGCGACTAATGCTTTTACATATGATCTTTCCCCTGAGGTGATTTTGATTATTTATAAACAAATTATTTTGATTATTGTAATTTTGATTTGTTGAAAATGGATTCTTGTAACACAAGTATGTAAATGGTTATTTATTTTTGTGATTCTTGTAAACAGCTTTCCTTTGCAAGATTCATGTCTGGTTTAGGATTTGATACATGGATTCTTGAGCTCCGTGGAGCCGGATTGAGTTCTCTAAATGTTGATAAAGATCTTGGTAAAGGCATGGCGATTTTCTTATGTATGTGTGTATATGTTAATTTAGTTTGTGATGATGAATTGTGCTTTGTTTATGAAAAGAGAATCCGAGAAGGAAGGATTCTAGCGATGACAAGCAGCGGATTGTATCAGATGTATTGGAGAATCTCGTAAACGTATCTGAGAGGCTTGAAAATGTTCTTGATGGAGGTTGTTGATTCATTACCTCACTCTCTCTTTTTATTTGTCTATTCGGTTTCTTCTGTTGTGAGACCGGAGAAGAGAATCTTTGTTTGGTTACTGAGAAAGAACCTGCAGGTTTCAAGATCCTCGGGATTCAAGACCGTCTATCGAAGAGAGTAGAAGATTTCAAGCAGCGGTTTGAACTTATCCCTCATTACAATTGGGATTTTGATAACTATCTAGACGAAGATATTCCTTCTGCGGTGAGGTGACACCTCTTGTTTTATAATTGAACTTCACTTTGTTAGAGTCCTGCTCGTCCGCGAGCTATAACCATTAACCAAAATGTTGGTCGCAGATGGAGTATGTGAGGAGTCAAACCAAGCCAAAGGACGGGAAGTTGTTAGCGATTGGTCACTCAATGGGTGGTATTTTGTTATATGCCTTGCTCTCAAGATGTGGTAAGCTCTCTCGTACATCACATACGCTAATATTCTCTTACATTTGTTGTAAATGTAATTCAATCACCATTTTGTTTCACTAGGCTTAAAAGGAATGGATTCGGGGCTGGCTTCCGTCACTACTCTCGCAGCAACATTGGACTACTCATCCTCAAGAACACTCCTCAAGTACCTATTACCCGTGGCAAGTACTTTATAAACCAATCATTGCACTGTTACACTCTCAAAAGGAAAAAAATATGATTGAGAAAGTGATTTTAGATGTCATTTTTGTTTCAGAAAGATCCCGCGCAAGCTATTAACTTGTCTGCCCTACCGATTGATACAATGCTTGAGATGATTCACCCTCTAATGTGTCGTCCTCCGTATGCTTTGTCCTGGTTAACAACTAATATCTCTGCTCCTCAAATGATGGACCCTGAAGTGATTGAGAAGCTTGTTTTGAACACCTTATGTAAGCTCAATTACTTGAATTTCTGACCAAATTTCATACTACGCAATACGCATGTTCCTGATAACGATAACGTTCTATTGGGGAAAACACACAGGCACTATACCAGCTAAGCTTCTCTTGCAGCTTTCAACAGCCGTGGTTCACGGTGGGCTTCGTGACAGAACTGGTAACTTCTGTTACAAAGATCATATCAGCAAAACCAATGTCCCTATCTTAGCTATTGCAGGGGACTGGGACATAATCTGCCCTCCTGATGCAGTATACGGTAGTTACTCTCCAACATCCCTTTCAACCCTGGATCTATTTAATCGCTAACCGGTGTGTCATGGTGTTGATCTGATGAGCAGATACAGTGAAGCTAGTTCCAGAACATCTAGCTACTTTCAAAGTTGTAGGATCACCCGGAGGTCCCCATTATGGCCACCAGGATCTGATTTCTGGTCGAACGGTATGATCAGTTTCACTATAATGGTTTTGTGTTTTGATTATAATCAACGACCTTTCATTCTCATTACAGGCCCGAAGCGAAGTACATCCATTGATTGTTCAATTTCTTCAGGAACATGATCAAAGTTAAATTCACCGAGATTCCTGTATGTATCTGTATATATATAAAAAAGGTACATATACCATACCATACACACACACACACACACACACACATAAAGTAGCTCATACTCGGAACTAAGAAGGTCGTAATAGAAAATTGAAGTCAATTTGTATTGAACTGATGAAAATTTCATCTATACATTAAACATCATTAAATTGTCCTCATGGATGTGTGTAGATTACACTAAAGATGCATGATGTTACTTGCTTTTAACAATTTCATCATCTTCACGTGATTAAATAGTGTTAGATCTACCTAACATTTTTTTTGTAGTAGACGACCTAATAATCACCAACACAAACTTATCAAACCCACACGCAATGTGGGGTTCATAATGTTCTAAGTAGACTTTTCCATAAGGTTTCAATATTTTGTTTTCAGAAATAAAATCAGCAAATCATGAATAAAAAGCCTGATAAAAGAATCTAACATAAAAAGATTGGGTTCAATCCCCAAATCAAGAATCATCATCAAAGTAGGAGAGTCTAAATCTAAGACTTATCGTACGGTATCGTTTTACAGACGGGACAAGTGTTCTTCCTCAGTAGCCATTGTTTCACACAGTCGATATGAAACCTGTGCCCGCATCGCAGTTTCCCTACATTGTCATCTGCATTATACTCTTCCTGTCAAACAAACAAAACCATGAACATACATAAGAAACAGATAAGTTTTCCTAACAAATGAAACCAAATATAGACTTACTTGGCAGATGCAGCACTTTCTATCTGCGACCGGGGTTTTCGCAAGGAATGGTTTAACTTTCCGGAGACAGGTTTTGATCTGTTTTTCGGTAAGTCCAGTGTTGACATACCCAATTTTATCACCAAGCTCCAAAAGTTGCTGTTTTTATACCACAAAACATTCAAGAACCTCAATGAAATCAGAGCTAATTATGATACTTTTTGAAAAAAGGGCAACTAACTAACCTCGTATGTCATGTTATCGACATTGAGCCTCAAGTCACGGAAGTGATCGTGTGCGCTTAAGGTCCCTTCCATTACAAAACCATTCTGCATCATCAGCATCTGCAATTATACAAATCCTAATGAAACTACATTGCACAACCTCTCCATTATCCTCTTAAGAGTCAAGAAGACTCTACCTCGGCGATTCCATCGTGGTAAGATTGTCGTAGATGACGATGATATCTATCAGACTGTTCAGCCCGCGATGTCGAATCAGCAGCGTCAAAGTAAGGATTTGATTCTTGATTCTGAGAACGCCTAGGAAGAACAAAAGAACCCTGCACAATGTAACAGTTTAGTTCATACTTATACAATCAAATTCAAAACCTAATATGATCGATCACTTGTAAGTTGTAACTTACAACAAAATCTTTGAGAACTTTGTTTAATCAAAAAGAGTCTTAATGCTACAATTTCCGAAGAAGAAACAGTGTAAATAACAAGGAATATGTATAGTTGCAATTAGATAAACCTAAATCAAAACGGAATAACATTGTTTATAACGAACAAATAAATGTATATCTTCTTTTCTAGATATATATTATTAAAAATTTGGAAATTTGCCAAATTACAACAATTTGAAAAATCATTTATTTCTATACCATATTTTGTATATCATAGTTATATATAATATTTTTTATAAATTTTATTTGTAAAAAAGTTTCTCTTTTTTTTTTTGGTGAATGGCGGGGGACGAGTCCCCCACTTTTTATTGCGAAATCCAAAAAATTACATGCATACTTGCCTTAACCGAGGAAATCCAGAAATATCCTCTTGCAAGATCGAAGCAACACTTAAAGGAACAAACTCCAAAAAATGAAAACCTAACTGTAGAGAAAACGCATAGTTCGCTAATCCATCAGCGAGACGATTAGCTTCCCTATACACATGAGAAATTCGGACACTCCAGTCCTTCGAAATAAAGCCATGGCACAAGCGTACCAGGAAGGAGAGCGGATGGGAATCCCCAATCCCATTCTTCAAAAAACCAACTACTAAATCTGAGTCCACTTCCAGCTCGAGGCACGTAATTCGTCGTTCCCAAGCGATATACAAGCCATAGTACACTCCCCATAACTCTGCTAAGGGCGCGGAGCATCGACCAATATTCAATGCAAAACCACATATCCACTCTCCCATTCCATCCCGAACCACACCACCCGCTGTTGCCGGTCCAGGATTTCCATGAGACGCTCCATCCGTATTCAATTTAAACCAACCCTCACTCGGCCTCTTCCAAACTATCTCCCTCCCTACCCGAATTCTGCTTCCACATCCCTCACTCTCTATCGCATTAGCCTTCACCACTTCTTGAGCTAAGTCTTTAAGAAATCTTACTCTATCTCTGCATCTTCTATTCTCGCCAAATACATACCCACACCTCCATTTCCATGCCCACCAAACCGTTAATGCAAAAGTTGTAGACCAGGGGACCGGTTCCTTATTTGTCTCCTCACTCAAGTTTCCATACAACCACATAAGTAAACTCTGATCAAAGAACACCCTTTGTTTCCGAGGCTGAACCAATCTTGTCCATAAACCAACCGACGCCGGACAGTCACGAAGAGCATGGATGATCGTCTCTACATCTCCTTTGCACAGCGGACAAGTGTTAGTCTCTGACATATGTCTTCGAAACCTCTCCGAATTCGTCATAATAACCTGATGCGCAACCAACCAGAGAAAGACTCTAACCCTTTCCGGGGCCCGAGCTCGCCAAATACGGCGATATAGAGCCTCCATATTTGGTCTAGGTGTTGTGTTCATAATCAGCAGCCGATAAGCCGAGCCAACCGTGAACTGACCATCTGCAGTCTCTCCCCAAGCCATTCGGTCCTTAGCTCCGGTTACATTATCAACCACTCTTGACGCCAATTCCAGCTTCTGGTTCTCGGAAATATATGGTACAATTTTATGCCACTCCCATCCTATTCCATTGATCCAGAGATCACTTACTCTGACATCTGCATACCCTGCCGGTACAGGAACCGTTGTTGCCTCCACAAGTGGTAAAGGTGAAGCCCATCGATCTGTCCAAAACCGAATGTCATTACCATTCCCAAGCACCCAGCTATACCCTTTCATGATCACTTCTCGCACGCCAACTCCAATACTCCTCCAAGTAGGTGACCATGTGTTCTTGGCCGTGATCCATGTCTCATCATGTAACTCTCCAAGCCCATACTTTTTCCTAACAATCTTTGCCCATAGACTCTCTTGGTTATGAAGTAATCTCCAACCCACCTTAGCAATAAGAGCTTTATTCATATCACGAGCTTTCCGAATGCCAAGACCCCCATCGCTCTTCGGAACACAAACCTTATCCCAAGCCAGAAGATGTTGTCTTCTCTTCTCCCGTGAACTACCCCACATAAATTCCCTTGAAATCTTATCTAAAGCATTAAGAGTAGACGCCGGTAACATAATCGTGCTCATTGCATGCACCGGGATAGAGGCTAAGACTGATTTTGTTAGCGTTATTCGACCTGCAAGACTCAACATGCGACTCTTCCATCCAGCTAAGCGAGAAGAAACTTTCTCTAATACTTCACCAAAGGTCTCTTTGTTAATCCGTTTATGCAAAACGGGCATCCCTAGATAATTTCCGAGATCATGCGTCGATTTTATGCCACTCGCATCACTTATCAGTTTTCCCAAATCTCGTGAAACGTTCTTCGAGAAGAAATTTTTTGATTTCTCTAAACTCACCTTCTGACCTGATGCCGTACAAAATTGTTCCAAAATATTTCGAATCACTTGAACCTGCGTAACTGAGGCCTCCGCTAGCAAAATCAAATCATCTGCGAAGCAAATATGAGACAATTTTGGTCCACCTCTGGATAAAGTTACCGGCTTCCACTTTCCATCAACGATAGCCATTTCGATAAGATGGCATAACCTTTCCATGCACAGAACAAACAAATATGGAGAAAGAGGATCTCCTTGTCGCAGTCCTCGACGCGGTTTAAACGCTTCAGTTTTCTCTCCATTCCATAACACATTCATCGATGGTCCAGAGACACATTGCATTATCCAATTAACCCACAGCTCCGATAAACCTGCTACCTTAAGCGTATCTTCTAGAAAATCCCATCTAATGCGATCATACGCTTTCTCCAGATCCAATTTTAACAACATCCAACCTTTTCTCCCCTTCTTTCGTCTCATTGAATGCACTGCTTCCTGAACAATCACTATATTATCTGTGCTCAACCGTCCTGGAATGAAACTCGATTGGGCTGGTCCAATTAAACGCATCATGACTCCCTTCAAACGCCCCACCAGGGTCTTTGTAATAATCTTAAAAAGAACATTACACAGGCTTATGGGTCGAAATTGATTAATTCTCTCCGGCTGAAGGACCTTTGGAATTAAGACAACCAAGGCGTCATTGGTTTCCGGTGGTAACTGCCCTGTTGCAAAGAAGTCCAAAACAAATTTTATCACCGAGTCTCCAACAATCTGCCAATCCTTCTGATAAAAAATTGATTGAAAACCATCCGGGCCCGGCGCCTTGTAACTCCCCATACTCCGCATAGATCGCTCCACTTCCGTAGCCGAGAAATGTTTATTCAAAACAATCAAATCTGTCGGTGAGATAGCAACAAAACCATTCCCTGGTAATTTATCCACACTCGGTGGTACATCCTCAAGAGAATATAACCTTTGGAAATAATCCACAGCAAGTTTCTCTAAATCCTTACCATCCGGGACCCATAAACCCTCCTCATTCTTCAACATATCAATTCGATTTCGACGTCTCCTTATAACCGTTGATAAGTGAAAGAAATTTGTATTCCTATCTCCATGGACCACCCATTTCTCTCTAGATTTTTGATACCATAGTATCTCCTCTTGTTCAAGAACAATTTCCAATTCCTTTAACAAATTTTCCTCCTGCGCAAATAAGTTATTCATAGGATTAGAATCAATCAATCTTTGGACCTCTGTAATTTCCTTCATCAACCTCTCTTTTCTCCCCTGGACCGACCCAAAGACTTGCTTATTCCATCTCATCAAAACCCCCTGTAAATTTTTCAAAGCTTCTTGAGTATTAATTGACCGATTCCACGAGTTCTCTAAAAGCTCTTTGTATCCCGAGTGACTAAGCCACGCAGCTTCAACTCGAAACGGTCGTCTTTGGACATCACTTCTCACATGCGGTGACAATTGAATGTATAATGGAGCATGATCCGAGGCAAGAAACGGAAGATGCCTAACACTAGCATTCTGCCACTTAAGACGCATATGAGGGCAACACAAGACTCTATCTAACCTTTTTGCGATAAAGGATTGGCCTTCCCGACCTCTTCTCCATGTATATTGATTTCCCTTAAACCCCATATCAATCAAAGACATCTCATTTATCCAATCGCCAAATGCAAGAGAATCCGATGATAGACGACCATTTCCTCCTGTCCGTTCATCAACCCGTACTATTGTATTGAAATCTCCACCGATTAATAAGGGACCCGTAACTCCAGCAATCACTCCGCTCAAGCGCTCCCATAATCCGCTTCTTCGACTTACTGTAGGTGCAGCATACACCACAATCAAGTTTGTAATCTCAGTTTCATTAACAATCTTTGCATAAACGAATTGGTCTGAAGAGTCCACAATCTCGACCTCACCAATTCCCGTGCGCCAAAGCAGCCAAATACCTCCACGATGCCCCACCGCATCCACTCTAAACGAGTTCTCGAAACCAAGACCTTGACAAATCCGAATAGCCTTTTCTGTTCCTGCATGAGTCTCAAATACCGCAAGCACATCCGTGTTAAACCGCTTAAGAATGTACCGAATCGATCTTCTAAAGTTGGGTTTGTTTGCCCCCCGACAATTCCACATTAGACAATTCATCATAAAAAGATAATAAGCACCAAGGAAAGCCGGGGCAAACTGTTATGCACTCCGAGCATCCCTACCATTTTTCGCCGTAGCTCTCTGGTCGTCTACCAGCTCAGCCGATTCTCTTATTTCGCCCAGTTCCATGTTTGACGTATCTAAACTCTGAACCGCGATACTCGTACCTCCCTTCTCATTCCTCTTGTCACTCATTCCACCGCTTTCAGTAAATCTCCCCATAGCCACTGGTTCAACTCTCATCCTTTTCCCCGAGGAAGACAACTCAATCTCTTCTGTTAGTGGGCCGAAAATTTTACCTCTCGTGGGCCTTAGAGGTGGATTCTGTTTAATTCTACTTTTCTCATGGGCTTTAGTAGGCCCAGTCCTCTTCATAACATTTCCATTTTGGCCCACATTTCCATTTTGGCTCTCCTTTGGAGCCTTTCCCGAACCGGCTCCGAAAATCATTCGTGTATCCTCTTCAATATGCATCCCTGATTGCGATCCTTTCGAAATATTGTTATTTTCCATCTCTGCTTCTTGCGTATCCAAACTTCCCAAATCAGTATCTAACCTTCCAAAGCTGTTTGCAATTGGCACAACTACCAAATCCTTATCCCTTGATTGACGAGCATTAACTCCAGACTTTCCTTTGCCACCCTCACCCTCCATCCTTGGACCATTCCGGTGACCCGATCTACCACCTCTCTGCCGGACTCGGGTAAAGCCATCATTCGCCGGGGCAGAACTTGTTATCGTATTTGCAGCTGACGGCGATTGCGCGGTTTCAGTTCCCCTCCTCTCCTGACTAAGCTTCGGACAAGCATGGATTAGATGACCATATAGCCCACATCCAGCACAAATATTCGTTAGGCCCTCATAGGAAACATAATACCGTTGTCCGTTAATCAACACCGTTCCTTTAAGCGGTTTCTTCAAGTTAACTGCCACACACACTCGAGCAAACCGTGCTCTCTCCAAGTTCGATGTTGTTAAATCCACTTTCAGAGGATTCCCTAACCCTTTTGCGATACCCATTAGAATCGATTTGTGATAAAAGGTCACCGGTAAGTTGGCAAACCGGACCCACACTGGTGTTGTTTCAATCTCATCTCGTGCCGGATCAAATGTCGGCGACCAATCTTGTACCATAAGATAACTTCCGAAAACCTTCCATGGACCACCGGTTAAAGCAGCCATGTATTCATCTTCCTTTTCAAACCTGATCAAGAAATATTGACGAGGCAAATCCATTACAAACATTGATCCTTTAGGTTTCCACAGTTCCCGCAACTTCCTACTCAGGACCGGAATCGAAACATGACGACCAAGAACCTTAACAATCATGCACTTCTTCCAGATTCCATTCATCGCATCCAACACTTCACTACCGATGGTGATGACAGGCTCCCCATCCTCTCCATCGGGGAAATCCAAACTCAAACGTGTCGAGATGAACTCATCATCCAGAACATCCTCCGGCACCGGAATCCCACCACCATTACTTCGCAAAACAGTCTTCAGCCATGATCCAGAACCTGGTGTTGGATCCGGTGGTCTCCCTTTATCTCCCACCTCATCCATTGTCGCGTCACAAATCACCGTTGGTATAACCCTACTATCGCCATCGCCGTCGCTCTCACCCATTTTTTGTACAACAACTATTTGTAAAAAAGTTTCTCTTATGACACTAAAAACTCTCCTGAATATAATTCAGAAAAATTAATAATATTTAAAGTTTCTCTATTTCGTAAATCAAATTCAATTACGAAATTTCTCTGAAAATCGAAGAAAAATGTAAAATATACCTCTCTGTGATTACTGTTCGTCTTATCTCCATCGATTTTACGTCTCACCAGAATATTCCTTCTCGAAGGATCCGTGTCAACCGGATCAATCGAACCACCAACCACCGCATCAGTCGAAAACCCAACTCCTGGACCGCACCAAACATCAGGAATCGTAACGCAACCGGTTCTATCGACCTCGCTCAAGATCTTAACCGGACCACCATTGTATCTACCACCTTTGTTCTTCTTCTTCGTCTTCTTAGATTTGAAATTAGTCGAACCCCAATCGGCGGATGAGCGAATCACGGCCGGGACTGAGACTTGCTGAGATGCGGAGGCGGTACAGCCAAGTCCAAGGAAAGAAGATGAACCGCTTTGGGGAAAACCGGTAGATTTCTTTCTGGTGGTTTCGTTGGATGATGTTGGTATGAGGAAGAAGGAAGACATGGCGGATTTGCAGACGCGGTTAGGTTTAGGGATTAGAGGTTCGTCGGCGGAGGGATTTCTGGGTCGTTGGAGTCTGATTTGTTGACCGATTGTCGTTGAAGAAGACGGTTGCTCTGCAGATACAGGCATTGTCTTTTCTCTCTCTAGGGAGAAGAGAAGAGAAGAGAGAGAGAGGAAATGAGATAATGGACAAGTGGGGAGGAAGAGAGATACAGGGCGGGGAAGAAGGGAGTGATGGACTTTTCAATTGGTTTAGTGGAAACTTAATTAACTAGTTAATACGTTAATTAATGTTTTGTTTGTGTTTGAATCGACAAGTAAGTGAAAACCAGTTAAAAAAATTCATGATATATTAATAATTCAAAAAAACTATAAATTAATATAGAGTATAGTATATGTAATTTTCATGCAAAGTATTTGATGTGTGATTTATGTACTTTTGTGTTAGAGTTTAGCAATTGTTGGTATGACTGAAATTTTGGTGTTTTAACTGGACACTCAATAGATTCCCACAGTGTGTTGGACTTTTTTTGGTTTACTTCTAATCAAAGTATTAACATTTGACTTGAATTATAACTTCTTTTTTTTTTTTATTATATTGGATTCACTGTTGTCGAAACCGAAAATGAATTGGCTTTGCTTGTATGAATGGAAAAGGTCTCATGTCACTTTTACTTTCTTTTTTTCCTTTGTCAGAGGTATTTCAGTTTTTATGCATAAATAGAGGGTCACAGATCATACAACTCATTAGTCACAGGTTAATACATTTTTGTTTTATACTCCACAAATCATAAATGTATAGACAGGATATATAAATAAGACCTGCCACTTGGGTAAACACAATTATCGAAAGAATATTGGTACCGGATCTGCTGGAAAAGTATAATTTTTTTTTTGGCTGGCAAATATTAGCTGTAACAATTATACTGTGATTAAAAGTTTTTTGAGAAAGAAAAAACAAAGTGATAACCGCGGAAGTGTTAGATGAATGTGATTTCATTTTGGGCTGGGTCGAGATGGGCTAGTTCATAAGTTTTACTTTTTAACGAAAACGAAGATGGACCGGTCAATGCTCGGTTCGATTTCGTTGAATCAATTAAGCAAATCTGGAAAGTAAAAACTAGGCATGGGCATTAGGGTATTTCATTCTGTTTCGGACCCAGTACCAATTGGTTCCAGATCTTTTGAATAGTGGGGTATAAGATCTAGTATATGGTATCGAAATAGTTTCGATTCGATCTCGGTTCGGTTCCTACCGGTTTCGGGTCTGTTTGGTTTATATATATATACCAAAAATTTTAGTTTTCATTCGGTTTCGGTTCGGTTCCGAATATTTTTTATCCAAACTACATAAATTATACGAAAATAGTATTTGTTTTTCATAAAAAAAAAGCCAATACACTTATATTAGCTATTTTTATCCGAACTACTTACAAATAGATAAAAATATTTGAACTAACCGAATTAATCGTAAACATAACAAAGAAAATTTATAAAATATACCTAAACTATGCATACATATCTATAGATAAATTTATGTTTCGTATCCGTTCGGTTCTCGGTACGGTATGGGTTTGGTATCGATTTGATTCTGGTTTTTTGGTTCTAAACATATAGAATCCATCCGGTATTCTTAAAAATTATATTCGGTTTCAATTTGGATAATTTTGGATCGGTTTCGGTTCGGTTGTTTTATTCCGGTTATTTTCGCCTTTCCCTAGTGGAAACAAAGAAAAGAGCGGTTAAAAGTTAGAAAAAAAAACTCAAGCTCTCTAATTCTTCAATCCTCTGATAAACCCTAGTCTCAAGTCGAATCCCAATGAGACGAATTTTCCAGAAATTTCCCAGTTTACTGGCTCGAAATTTCCTTCACTCACCTTCTAATATCCGTCATGCGAACACCAAAACCTGTCTTTTTCCTCTCCTCGACCGTTCAATCCCCCAGTTCGCCTTCTTCTCTTCCGATTCCAACTCGGCGCTTATTCCCAAAATCGACGATGTTCTTTCTAAAGAAGGTGAATTTTTCTAAAACTCAACTTTCTTTGTTTTGGGTTTCCGTGAAAACGTCAAAATCAGGATTTTGTGAAAAAATTGAAGAATTTTGCAACGGTTTTAGAACGGATTTAGACTAATTGCTTTATCTATGTATACTTCTTGATGTTGTAATGATGTGAAGATTAAAATGTGTTTTTATCAGAGCTGAAAAAGAGAATACAAAGCTTTTTGGATGATGGAGATGAGGATGCATTACCCGATTTATTCGAGGCAATGATGAATAGGAAGTTATCGGGTAAGCACGACGAAAGTGACGACGAGGTGATGGATGTGGTGGTGCGGAAGTATCCAATTAACGATGCTCGTAAGGTCGATGACATTGACTCAGATAGTGAGAGTGATGGTCATGGTGATTCGTCTGATTCAGATATCGAAAGTGAAAGTGATGGCCTGAGCGATGTTGATTCGTCTGATTCAGATATCGAGAGTGATGATGGCCTAAGCGATGGTATCGAAAGTGATGACCTGAGTGATGGTGCTTTGTTTGATTCTGATATCGAAAGTGATCATGACGGGGAATATACTCTTACAAACGTTTGCACACAAGAATATTTGATCAAAGCTTTTCTGATTAATACTTGATAATGAAACACGATTACAACTGCTCCTTTATATAATACAGGAGACTTAACAACTATGGAAGCAAATAGCACTAAGCAACTAACTCCTACAAACTAGTAATGCCACAAGACTCGTTCACACGATTGACAATTATTATAACGGAAACAAACCACTAACTCCTACAACTTAGGAAGACTTCTTCCACTTGCTTTGACCAAACTTCAACATACCTTCCCCCAAACTTAATGCGGCTAACGCATTTCAGTTTGCTCCTCATTCCTCTGCGATTCCTGAACTCCGAGCATCATCCTTAACTTAACAAATGTATCCAACTTCAATGGTTTCGTCATGATGTCAGCCACCTGATCTTGAGTGCCACAATGAACTAAATTCACCTCTTCTTCTTTTACCAATTCACGCAGGAAATGAAAACGAACCTTGATGTGTTTAGTTCTCCCGTGTAGAACCGGATTCTTTGACAACTTAATCGAAGAACTATTATCACATAGAATAGTCACACACTCTTCTTCAGTTTGATTGAGACTGCTACGAATCCTCTTCATCCAAAGACATTGAGTTGCACAAAAGGACGCAGCGACATACTCTGCCTCCGTCGTAGAGAGAGTCACTATTGGCTGTTTTTTCGAACTCCAAGCCACAGCAGCATTACTCATTAGAAACACATACCCGGAAGTGCTTCTGCCACCATCGATATCGCCTGCGAAGTCGCTGTCCGTATAAGCTTTTAACATCCCTTCCCCGACACTTGTATACATCAACCCCATTGGCAAAGTTCCCTTGATGTATCTCAATACTCTTTTGACAGCCAAAAGATGTGCAGCCTTTGGTTGCATCATGAATCTGCTCAAGAAGCAAACAACAAACATAATATCGGGCCTTGTAGCTGTAAGATACATCAAGCCACCGATCAATTGCTTGTATAGTGACGGGTCAGCATCATCTCCTTCCATGTCCTTTGACAATTTTGTACCTGGAACCATCGGATTGTTTACAGGATTACAATCTTCCATTCCATACCTTGACAACATTTCCGCTGCATATTTCTTTTGACAAAGAAATATCCCGTTCTCGCTTTGATCAACTTCCACGCCCAGAAAGTAACACATTTTCCCCAAATCTGTCATTTCGAACTCTCTCTTCATTGACGCTTTGAACTCTTCACACATCTCTGGATCATTTCCGGTAAAAATTAAGTCATCCACGTATAGACTTATGATGAGCTTTCTTCCTCCCGACTCCTTTATGAACAAGGTGTGTTCAAGCTCGCATTTGTTGAATCCTTCTGCCTTAAAATACTCTTCAATCTTGATATACCAAGCTCGTGGAGCTTGTTTAAGACCATAAAGTGCCTTGTTTAGCTTGTACACCTTATGCTCTTCGCCGATCTTCTCATATCCCTCTGGTTGTTCCACAAACACCGTTTCTTTTAATACCCCATGAAGAAAGGCGCTTTTGACATCCAATTGATACACAATCCACTTCTTCTTTGCTGCTTCCGCTAGCAACATTCTGATCGTGTCCCAACGTGCCACCGGTGCAAATACTTCATCGTAATCTACTCCGTGTTTTTGTGAGTGTGGGGGTCGAAACCAACACAATTAGAATTTGTAAGAGTTCGTGAGGGAATTCAGAGATTTCTATGGTAAGCTAGGGTTGCAAAGGATTTGAGAAAGAGATGTTGTTTATTGCCTTGAAAAGTTTGAGTACAAGTTTTTTGTGTAAAAGAATTCGCCTCCCCCTTAGGGTTCATACAAGGAGGTATTTATACTATATCTAAGGCGGCTACGTTTCCTAAGCTTCTGCGGAGTCGGTTGCATCTACGTGGGCTTCGTGCTGCTGGGCTGAAGATTGGATGAGACTGAGGACGTGATCGATCATCGGGGCGAGGCCATGGTCGCGATACGAGCCGACGCCAGACTCGGTCCGGGCGAGGCCGTGGTCGCAAGACACGCCGAAGCTAGGCTCGGTCCGGGCGAGGCCGTGGTCGCGGGACACGCCGAAGCTAGGCTCGGTCCGGGCGAGGCCGTGGTCGCGGGACACGCCGAAGCTAGGCTCGGTCCGAGCGAGGCCGTGGTCGCGGGACATACCAAAGCTAGGCTCGGTCCAAGCGAGGCCGTGGTCGCGGGACACACCGAAGCTAGGCTCGGTCCGACCAGGAGAGGCCACGGTCTCTCCTTTGGCCGAAGCCCCGGCCCCTTCGTGCTTCTCCCAGGTTCTCTATGTTGCCACATGCTTCGCTCCACAAGAAGACCTAGGCGCCGTCATGCCGTGCCTTGTCGAGAGTCCGGAGGACCATTTCTTCCGCTGACTTGTCTTTGGACGTTGATGTTGAGCGGGTGAATACCGACCCCAACAGTTAGCCCCCCAGCTCGGTAGTGTTAGAGCTACTAGTGCCGAGGTAAAAGATGTGTTGAATATCAGCGTTAACGTTCGAAGTCAAAGTGCTTGTCTATTCTACAGTAGTAGAAAGTGACTTTTTCGCAAGAAGTTTTAAGACTTTGTAGGTGTTGTGAAGATTTTAAGACTTCATGCTTCCTTTGTCAAAGCTGCTGCATTTTCTGCAGAAAAGAGATTTTTTTTTTTTTTTTACTCGAAGATTTTAAGACTTCGTATTTTCTATGGAGATTTTAAGACTCCGCGTTGCAATTGCTAACGTCAATGACGTTTCCGAGTAGAAGCCAAGCGATTTCCGGAGGAAAAAGTGTTGCGTTGTGTTTTTTGCACGGAGGCGGGACCCTGTGGTGAGAGAAAAAGAGAGAATAAGGTTTTTTTTTTTTTTTACCTTCTCCTTCTTCCTTTCCTTTCTCTTTCCTCAAAAAAAAAATTTCTTCTTCCTCCTCTCTTTGCCGTCGCCGACCGTGCACCACCACCGACCGTGTGCTCTCTCGTCGTCGATCGTGAGTTCGGGCCTTCATCTCTTACTTTTTTTTCCTTGGTGAGTTTCCTTACTCCATTCTCAAGCCATCTCTTAAGTCCTCATAGCTTCTTTGAAAATCCAAGCTTATAGATCTAAGTTTACTTTCATGGAAAAATCAAACTTTGTTGTGTTGAATTGATGATTGCTTTGGAGAGTCATTGAACCTTTGGTTGCTATTGATCTCTAGTCTTTGATTGTTGATGGAATTAGCCTTGGATTTGTATGGATTTTTGAGAATCCTTCTTTAAAGCTCATGTAGGAATAGAACTTGTTCTTGATGGGTGTTCTTGATAAAGGATGGAAATTGTTGACCTTTGATTTAATTTGTTGACTTGTGTAGGTAGATTTGTTGTTATGGAACCACAAAACCTCGAGCCGGTTGATCGCGGCGGTGCGATGCTTAGAACCGAGCCCGTGGTCGTGTCGACCGATCGGGTTGATCACGCGGTCGCGTCATTACGCGACACCGAGCTCGCGGCCAAACTTCCTCGCCGAACCGAGGGCATGGTCGCGTTAACACGCGAAACCGAACTTGCGACCGAGCTTTCACACCAAACCGAGGGCGTGGTCGCACCTCTTCATCGGTCCAAGGACGTGGTCGCGATGTCAAGAGGAATCGACTCCGTGCTCGCGCCTTTGGGTCGGGCCGACCCCATGGTCGTGACTTTGAGTGGAGCCGAACCCACGCTCGCACTTTTGAGAGGGACCGGACCCGTGGCCGCATCCTTAAGTGAGACCGAGCCCGCGGTCGCATCCTCAAAGGAGACCGAACTCGCAGTTGCAACGCCACTGACCGACCACGCGCTCGGTCCATCGGACCGGACTGACGCTGCGGTCGCCACGACGAGCGAACCCGATCGCGCGGTCTCTCCTCCGAGCCGAATCGGTCGTGCGGATGCCATACCACCCTTGGCATCGCTCGAGAATCTCGGAACTAGAGTCCGTTATCGCAGCAAAACCACCGTTTCGCAGAGTCGTCTCCACGGACCCGATGAGAGCGATGAGGATATCTTTGATGGCTTAGCGGATATTGAGGAGGAGAGGAAGCCTAGTGGTGATGAGGATTTGATGGCCCGTAATGGTGGGATCAGACTCTCTTTTCCCCTCAATGATGAGGATCCAAGGCTCCCCGATGGTGCAGCCAATGCTTTGGCGTCGGACTCTTCTTCATTCAGGTCGGTTGCCTCCGATGATGAGGACGGTGATGATAATGTCTCCGCAGAGGTTGAACGACACCCGGTGGTCAAGAAGAAGAATGCGCGTCCGGACCCCCTGGGATCCACTTTGTCTGATGAGACGTCGCTGCAGACTCTCAGAAAAAAGTGCGGGATTCCGGATGAGATCCAGTTAGTTGCTCCCGACCACACTCAGCGGGCTGACGCTCCGCCTCCAGGACACTTTACCTTGTATGAGAACTTCATCGAGCATTGTTTGCTATGGTTCCCGGTACCTGGCTTCCTCCTTCGTTTCTTAGAGGCGAACGGTGTTTCCCTTGCTCAGATCAACCCCAGAGGGTTGAGGCATGTCATCGGGATTTACGTGCTGAGCAGGGAATGCAACGCGGATGTTAGCATCGGGCAACTGTCCTCTCTACTGGACCTCAGGCCCCGTGGCCGTGTAGATGAGCTGAGGTATTGCGTCACCCCGGTTCCGGGTCGTACTCTTATTAGTGGTTTCCCGAGCAAGGATGACTACTTCGAGGACCGGTTCTTCTTCGTCAAGATCTCCGAAAAGAGTGTTGAGGCTGATTGCATTCCCCTCCTTAGAACGAGCTGGGAGAGACGAGGTAATTCTATACTTAGAGAAATCCTCTTTTGCACAGTGTTCGTGCCTTGTGTACTAATGTGTAGCTTTGTTTTCGTAGTGAAACCAGCATCCCAGACAGTGAGCCGGAGTGAGGCGGCGGCTATCCACAGCGCCCTGGCCTCTGGAGATGGTGATTGGGTGAAGTCTTTCACCTGTCAGAGGATCCGGAGAGCGCTCTCCATTCGGATCTTCCCAGGGAAGGTCCTTGGACGAGGCTCTGCTAGAGTCTCTGCTTTTCAGCGAGCCGAATCGGCGAAGGCGGCGTCGACGAGCGCCGCAGTCTCAGCGAGGGCAGGCTTGCAGACGGGTACTCCGTCATCCACAACGCCCAAGACTCCTATTGCATCAGCTCAGCGGTCTCGTGGCTCTAACCTCACTCCTGATGAGATTGCTAGGCGGCGTGAGCAACAGCGGAGGAGGGCCCTTGGATCGGAGGGTAAGGCGGGAGGCACTCCTGATGAGGTACCTCCGAAGCGACAGAAGGTGGGTCCTTCTTCGGCGTTCGTTAGCGATCCGATCAGTGATGGTGCTGCAGCTGCGCACTCTTCAACTCTTGGCTCTGGCGAGAGGGCTCTTGCGCTGGCGAGAGCCACAGTGGCTGAGGTTTGATCTCTCTATCTTTCTCTCTTTGTCTTTGTTATTGTTTCTCCACTTATTCCAGCGTTATGTTTGCTTTCCTTTGTATGCGCAGCTCTCCACCCAGCTGGATGGCATAGCTTTCTGCTTTGAGGAGGACTCTCGTTCTCGTGACCGTGAGGTTAGCGAAGCCAGGAGGGCTAACGCGGAGCTTGCTGAGAAGGTCCTAGCCCTCGAGGACGATGTCGCTTCCGCGAAGCAGAGATCGGATGAGTTGAGCGGGAAGTTGTCCAAGGCGTCCTCGCGGCATGCGAAGAACAAGGAGGAGATCACTTCGCTTAAGAGCAAGCTGTTGGAAACTGAGAGTCTCAGGGATGCCCAGATCGAGGAGGCCGTTTCTAGGGCCAAAGAGGAGGCAAACCGTAGCTTTGCTAGCCGGACCCGACAGGTTGCCAGGTCGCTCGCTAGGCTTGAGGGGACAGCGAAAGATAACATGCTGGATCTTGCTGAGATCGATGCGAGCTTGGAGCTTATTGAGCGTCTCCGTGGGTCTGATGGAGCGTCTTTGGATGCTGCAGCAGAGCTTTTGGTCGAGAGGAAGATTCCGATCTACGACGCTCGTGATGTGTTTGATGAACTTGTTTCTAGCGTGAGGCAAGCTTTGGAGATCTCAGAGGATGCTGATGTTGCCAACGGAGAGGTGTGACCGATGAGCGACCGTTGCTCTTCTATTATGACCTAGTTTATTTATAACCTTTTGTTTCTAAAAACTCTTGTTGGACTTGATAATTTTCGGTTGTAGCATTGGATGGTTTGTATCCTTGCTATTGTTTTGGAGCCTTGCATTGTGGTGAATGCAAGATGACTTGTAGCTTTTGCTGATGTTTACCCTTGATGGTTACAGATTCAGGTTTTGCTTTAGATATTGTTGATGTTGTGCCTACACTTAGGAATTCTTTAAGTTGTTTAAGCGTTTCTGTCATGTGTTTGCCAACACCAGCGTTGGGCTAGGTGAACCGAGGGCCATAAGACCCCGTGACTGATCCGAGGTCTGAAGGCTTCTCATTGTGCTTGCTCACGTATGAGGCTCTTGTTGAGACTATGAAAACGCTAATGCGCTCATGCTCTTTATTACCAACGTTGCTGTTGGGTTTTGCAAAATGGTGCTGCTCTTCTAGACACGTCTGTCCGAGAGCAAGTTCACCTTGACTTCGACCAGCGCTTGTCCTGGGTTTCAGAGTGACACGCTCAGGGTATAGGCCGAACGGAGGTCACTAGCAGCTGCATTACCAACGATGTTTGCTGGGTTTCTGAGTGGTCAGGTGGGTACATCCGCCCCGTACTGAACACTGGTACTTTTATTGCGCGCTTGAATCCGTTGTGGATGTCAGTGTGTTCGCATCTCCGCATTCATTACTGTGGCCAGCAGCAATGAAAGCGGAACGACTCTGATTTAAGCCATGAGGCTCGTGACTGATAAAGTTATTTTTATGCCACTGAGGCTGTTGTAGAAGAGCGGAGTACGGGTACCCCACTCCCCCCCTTCGAGACGAAGGAGGCTGCGGACTTTGTCTGAAAGCAGAGTAAAACACTCACTCCCCCCCCCCCCCTAAGGCGGAGGAGATCATAGAGTTCCTCTGGCAACGAGACTGATGAAGCGTAAAATCCCCCTCTGTTGATGGAGGGGGGCAACTGAACCTATCCGAAGACAGGCTGCCTACGTACCCTTTGCAGGGATCAAGTCGCCTCGTAGTTCAAGTAAAGGAGAGAAGACTAATGATAGTACTTCTTCAAATGCCTTGCGTTCCAGGAATGGAGGATTGGAGTCCCGGTCATGGTGGCGAGCTCATAGACACCAGGACGAACAACTGTTGTAACTCTGTATGGGCCTTCCCAGTTAGCTCCGAGCTTGCCAGCGTTGGGTTCCGCTGTGTTCTGGAATACCTCTCGCAGGACTAAGTCACCTGGGTAGAAACTCCTTTCGTTGACCTTGGAATTGTAGTACTTGGAAGCGGCGTTCTGATAGTTGGTGATCCGAATAAGCGCTTGGTCACGTCGTTCATCGAGGAAATCCAACGCGTCAAGGAGCATTGTGCGGTTGATAGGCTCGTGGAGAGGTAGCAACTGACGGCGTACACCAGGCGAACAGACTTCGGACGGGATGACACACTCGGTGCCATAGACAAGGGCGAAAGGGGTTTCGCCTGTTGCTCTGCGGGGAGTGGTGCGGTGGGACCACAATACCCCTTCAAGTTCGTCGGCCCAGCGACCCTTCTTCGCCTCTAAACGCTTCTTAAGGCCATCAAGGATTGTCTTGTTGATAGCTTCCGCTTGCCCATTGCCTTGAGGGTAGCGAGGCGTAGACTTACTAAGCCGGATGTTCCATTTTGAGCAGAACGACTCGAACCGGTTGGATATGAACTGCGAACCATTGTCAGTTACTATCTCGTATGGTACTCCGTGACGGCATATGATGTTCCTCCATACAAAGCTCTCCACTTGAACATCTTTGATGCTAGCATAAGCTTCAGCTTCCACCCACTTCGAGAAGTAATCTGTTAGGACGAGTAAGAACCTCTTCTGCCGTGACGGGTGCAATGGTCCAATAATGTCCATGGCCCATCTCATGAACGGATAAGGTGAGGTGACGGAGGAGAGCATTGCAGTCGGTTGATGGATTTTCGGAGCGTGCCGCTGGCACTTTTCACATTTGGCTGAGAACTTAGTGCAGTCACCTACTATAGTAGGCCAGAAGTGACCATGTCTCTTGATCTTTATAGCAAGTGCTTTCCCTCCTGAATGATTGCCACAAGAACCACTATGAACCTCTTCCATTATCTGTCTTGCTTTCTCTCCTTCTACACAAGTAAGCATTGGACCAGAGAATCCCCATCTGAAGAGGTTTCCGTCAAGGAGAACATAACGCGCGGCTTGCTTTCGTAGTTTGCGAGCAGCCCACTTGCTGCTGGGCAATTTGCCATCGGCGATATATTCTCGTATCTCACTTATCCATAGCTTGTCACAGCCATACTCAGATTCTTCAGTGTCAGCGTCCATTGGGATTGCTTCAGTATGATGTGGGCTGTTGGCGTCACGCATGTCAGCATCTCGGATTTCTGGTTCTTCTGCCATTTCTATATCTTCGTCAGTAGCCCCCACAAGGGCGTCTGCTTGCTTCGCTGCTTGGGAACGTGTCAGGATGGCGAGTGCTGCATCCTTCGTGATGCTAGGGAATTTGATGAACTCAACTGGGATAACTCGCTTTAAAGCTGGATCCTCTGGCGCAGTGGTAGCGGAGGCCAAATTTGCCAATGCGTCAGCATCCATATTCTCACCTCTAGGAATCCTTGTGAGGATAAACTCTTGAAATGAAGCAGCCAAGTCCCTTACTATCTTCAGATAAGCTTCCATTCGGTCGTCTTTTGCGACATACTCGCCGCTGAACTGACTGGTTACGAGTTGTGAATCCGAAAACACGTGAATGTGTTTGATTTGTAGCCCTTGGGCGAGCCTCAGACCGGCGACAAGGGCTTCATACTCTGCCTCGTTGTTAGAAGCTTTAAAACAAAGTCGGAATGATTGCTCAAGGACCTCTCCAGTCGGTGACAGGAGTCGTATCCCAACTCCGGAACCGTTCTTTGAGGATGAACCGTCTACGTATAGCTGCCAAATCCCTGGCGGCACCTCCTTGGAATTGCTATCCTCTGGAAGTTCTATGAGGAAGTCCGCCAGTACTTGAGATTTATTGCACGTCCGCCCTCTATATTCGATGTCGTACTCGCTGAGCTCTACAACCCACTTGGCCAGCCTACCGGACTGACTTGGGCTGTGTAAGACCGATCGTAGCGGGAAGGTGCTAAGTATAACGATTGAGTGCGATTGGAAGTAAGGCCTTAGTTTCCTTGAGGCCATGAGGACGGCTAATGCCAGCTTCTCCAATTGAGGGTATCTCGTTTCAGCATCTGTGAGTGTCTTGCTCACATAGAAGATAGGCTTCTGCTCGCCTCTTTCCTCACGCACAAGGACGGCACTAACTGCTGTTTCTGAGACAGCGATGTAGAGAAAGAGAGGTTCACCAGTTACTGGCTTAGCAAGGATGGGAGGCGTCGCCAGATACTCCTTCAGTTGCTTGAAGGCGTCTTCACACTTCTCTGACCATTCAAACTGCTTATTGCCTCGTAAAGTGTTGTAGAAAGGCAGACACTTATCAGTGGATCGGGAAATGAACCGATTGAGTGCAGCCACTCTCCCAGTCAGCCTCTGTACTTCGCGTTTATTCTTTGGTGAAGCCATCTGGATCAAGGCATCGATTTGTTTCGGATTGGCTTCAATACCCCGGCGAGTGACCAGGTATCCAAGGAACTCACCAGAGGTTACAGCAAACCGACACTTCGTTGGGTTGAGCTTCATGTTGTGGAGGTTCAGCTGATTGAAGCATTCTTCTAGGTGGAAAATGTGATCTTCTTCCTCGAGTGATTTAACGAGCATGTCGTCAATATAAACCTCCATGGTCTTTCCCAACTGGTCTTGGAACATCTTGTTCACCAGTCTCTGATACGTTGCACCAGCATTCTTAAGGCCGAAGGGCATTACTTTATAGCAGTAGATACCTCTGTCAGTGATGAAGGCCGTCTTCTCACGATCCTCAGGGTGCATTAGGATTTGATTATAGCCTGAAAAGGCGTCCATGAAGCTAAGCAGTTTGTTACCCGCCGTTGCTTCCACTAAGCGATCTATGTGAGGTAAAGGGAAACTGTCCTTCGGGCACGCTTTGTTAAGGTCTGTGAAATCAACACAGACGCGCCACTTCCCATTTTTCTTCTTTACCACAACTGGGTTGGCGAGCCAGTCGGGGTACTTGACCTCGGTTATTGATCCTACTCGCAGAAGCCTTTCGACTTCATCATTCACAGCCTTTGCTCGCTCAGGACCCAACTTCCTTCTTTTCTGCTTGACCGGTTTAAATGTTGGATCTACGTTGAGGTCGTGGCTCGTGACGCTGATGTCTATCCCGGGCATGTCTTCAGCGGCCCAGGCAAAGGTGTTGATGTTCTCCCGGAGAAAAACCACCAACTTTGTTTTGAGCTCCTCATCAAGAGCAGCTCCGATCTCAACGCATCTCTCCGGGTGCTGTTCATCAATGCACACAGAGATCACAGGCTCGCAGGTGGGTCGCTCTTCTTCTTCACGACCCTCTGCAATCTGTAATTGTTATAAAAGGGTGGTTAGGTCCTTCACTTGATCGGACCCGGCCTTCGCTTTCTTCCGTGGCCCTTGTGAGTCCGAGTCGTCTTTCTTTTGGTCGTGAGCTTCTGGATTCGATCCCTTGCTCTCTTCACGGTTGCGCAACTTGTGCTCTGCTAAGAAGCACGTGCGTGAATCCCTTTGACTACCAAAGATCGTGTGAACGCCTTGGCTGGTTGGGAATTTCAAGCAAAGGTGGTATGTCGACGGCACTGCTCGCATCTGACTGAGCCATGGTGTCCCCATAATCAGATTGTAGATGGCAGGATGATCGGACACTGCGAAGTTGACCATCTTCTTAACGCCTCCAGCTTGGACTGGCAGGCGGATCGTTCCCCGTGTCCAGGTTGTTTCACCTGAGAAGCCCGTTACAGGCTTTGGCTGTCCTGTGATGAGGGACTGGTCGATCTTCATCTTCTCGAGTGTTTCCCGGAAGATAACATCCACTGAGCTTCCGGTGTCAATGAGGACTCGAGCGACATTGAAGTCGTAGACGGTCAGGTTGATTACCAACAAGTCGTTGTGCGGATGATCGATGCCTTCAGCATCCACTTCGTCAAAAGTGACGGGATCACTAGCACGCCTTGTTGTTGGAGATGTCGAGATGTTGGCGCAAACCTCAGCGCGCCGTTGATAGGCCTTGATCGCAGCTTCGTTATCGGCACAGTATTGCGATCCTCCCAGGATCACGGAGATAGTACCATGGGTGCTTCCGTTTTTGGGGTTATCTCCACGACGCTGTCGCCTGGGGTTCTCAGTCTGAAGCTCAGTAGCATCTTGAAACTTCTCCTCTGGCTTGAAGTCCGACAGACTGATGTTACCCTTGAGGGTGCCTTCGGCCAGCCTAGCAGCTAGCTGTCGACCCAACTCTCGGCACCTCGCGGTGGAGTGCCCAGTTGCTTTGTGAAAATCACAATACAACTTCTCATCATACTCCTTCGGGTCTCTTATCCAAGTGAGATTTCCTCTGCCACGTCCCCGACCACGGCCTCGACCTCTGCCGTAGCCGGGTGAATCGATCTGGTAATTGTGAGCTCCGCCTGCTCCCCCTTCAAACTGAACGAAGGCGGGATTACTTCTTTTAGAAGCAGCTGGGGTCAGAACTTGGGAAGGTTCGCCTATCTGCTTCGCTTTACCACCCCTCTTGGCGCGAAGCTCTTCTTCGCTTCGGGCAAAATCAGCTGCACGGTGAAGGGCGTCCTGAATCGTCGTTGGAGGGTTTATGGTGAGCTCTTGCCAAAACGGGGATGGACATCTCACTGCACCCCTCAACGCTTCCAGTGCGGATGTGCTACTGATTCCATCCACCTTAGACAAGGTGTTCTTGAACCTTGTCATAAAAGACCGCAAGCTTTCACCTTCTGCTTGCTTGTTGGTCCACAGGTCCGCATCGTAGATCTTCCGTTCAGCGAAGATGTTATAGTGTTGGACGAACATCTCGGAGAGCTGCTGGAAGGTGTGGATAGAATTCTTCTCCAGCTTATAAAACCACTGGAGGGCAGGTCCCTTCAAGCTTTCCACGAATAGCTTGCAGTATCCGATGTCCTTCTCGGAATCTCTGAAATTCGCCCTTCCTAGGGCCACCTCAAACTCCATCAGATGATCAGCGGGATCGGAGGTCCCTTCGTAAGTCGGAAGCCTAATCCTTCCCGGGTCAGAAATCCTAGCCCCTGAGATGTTATCTGCGAAGGGGGTGTTCCGTGCCTTCTCCAACACGTAAGCGACCCCGGGAGCCTTCCCAGTGCTCCGATACATCTGCAGCTTAGTCGTCCTTAAATCTGAGACGACATGATCCAACTGGGCCTTCAGGGCGGCGACCTCTTCATCACGGGAACCTCTAGGAGCTCTGCGCTCTCGCTCCCTCCTGCGAAGCTCTGCTATGATTGCATCGCCTTCTGCGGCAGCCGCATCGTGGTCAACTTTAGGGTTGACTCGGGTTCGCCTGCGAGGGGGTTGATCGTCGTCTGACCCCTCCATCACTCGCTCAGGAGTCGGATCGAAATCCCGATGAGGTGGTGGTGGAGGCAGATCCTCCGGATCCGAGCGATCAGTCCGAGGTGGCAGCTCCTCGTGTTGACCCCTCCGAGTAGCTCGCGGTGTATTGAATCTGAGGCGCGTCGGACGGACACGGGACCTTCTGCGCTTCCTCTTCTTGAGCGATTGCAGCTCGCTGGCCGTATCGTCAGTCTTCTTCACCAGAGTCTCAAGCATCTGCTTGATATGTGTGAGGTCAATTGCGGCGTTAGGAGCGGGAGGCACCGTGTTCTCCGTGGAGTTGCTTCTGTCTTCGTCGTGCTGGTGAGACGAAGATCCTTCGTTGCTCATGGTGTTGCTCGACATCGTGATCGTGTGTTGAAAACCCTAACTCTTGAGTGTCAGAAATTTGCGGTCTGTCCCCTTAGTCGGCGCCAAATTGTGGGGGTCGAAACCAACACAATTAGAATTTGTAAGAGTTCGTGAGGGAATTCAGAGATTTCTATGGTAAGCTAGGGTTGCAAAGGATTTGAGAAAGAGATGTTGTTTATTGCCTTGAAAAGTTTGAGTACAAGTTTTTTGTGTAAAAGAATTCGCCTCCCCCTTAGGGTTCATACAAGGAGGTATTTATACTATATCTAAGGCGGCTACGTTTTCTAAGCTTCTGCGGAGTCGGTTGCATCTACGTGGGCTTCGTGCTGCTGGGCTGAAGATTGGATGAGACTGAGGACGTGATCGATCATCGGGGCGAGGCCGTGGTCGCGATACGAGCCGAGGCCAGACTCGGTCCGGGCGAGGCCGTGGTCGCGAGACACGCTGAAGCTAGGCTCGGTCCGGGCGAGGCCGTGGTCGCGGGACACGCCGAAGCTAGGCTCGGTCCGAGCGAGGCCGTGGTCGCGGGACATACCGAAGCTAGGCTCGGTCCGAGCGAGGCCGTGGTCGCGGGACACACCGAAGCTAGGCTCGGTCCGACCAGGAGAGGCCACGGTCTCTCCTTTGGCCGAAGCCCCGGCCCCTTCGTGCTTCTCCCAGGTTCTCTATGTTGCCACATGCTTCGCTCCACAAGAAGACCTAGGCGCCGTCATGCCATGCCTTGTCGAGAGTCCGGAGGACCATTTCTTCCGCTGACTTGTCTTTGGACGTTGATGTTGAGCGGGTGAATACCGACCCCAACAGTGAGTATCCCTTTGCGACGAGTCTGGCTTTAAACTTGTCAACCTCTCCTCTTTCATTCACCTTGGTCTTGTATACCCACTTAACCCCAATCTTCTTTGATCCAATTGGTAATTCAACGAGCTCCCATGTATCATTCTTCTCGATTGACTCGATTTCAGCATTCATCGCTTCTCTCCACTTTCTTTCTTCGACCGCCTCTGTGTACGTATACGGATCATCGTGAGACACGTACAAGGCTACGTACTGTAATTCTTCCTCATCGTCTCCTTCGCCTCGTACGTAATCTACCCTCGGTGCAGCTCTGGTTCGTGGTTGAGGTTGAAGACTTGTCACAACATTCGACTCTGTTGCAACCTCCGGCTCTGTTTCGACATTTGTCTCTGCATCAGAATCGTTTGCGGCGACTTGGGTGACAGTGGGATTAGAGATTTCCACACTTTGGTCTTCATCCTCAATCACCAATTCATCAATCTTTCCTTCTTCTTGGCTTATCTCCCAATTCCAGCCTTGTTCTTCATCAAAAATCACATCCCTGCTAACAATGACTTTCTTTGTTACAGGATTGAACAATTTGAAAGCTTTGGAACCTTCACTTACACCAAGAAAGACGCACTTCTGACCCTTATCATCAAGCTTAACTCGTTTCTGACTTGGAACATGAGCGTACCCAACACAACCGAATACTTTGAAGTGGTCAACGTTCGGTTTGATTCCGGTCCAGCATTCTTGTGGAGTTTTATCTTTCAACGCCGAGGTAGGGCATCTATTCAAGATGTGAATGGTCCAACTCGCAGCTTCTCCCCAGAATTTCTTAGGCATCTCCTTTTCTATCAGTAAGCACCTCACCATCTCCATGATCGTTCTATTCTTTCGTTCAGCCACTCCGTTTTGTTGTGGCGTGAACGCAGCTGTGACTTGTCTTTTAATTCCATTCAATGCACAGAAATCATTAAACTCCGTTGAGGTAAACTCTCCACCACGATCGCTTCTCAAACATCCTATTTTCATTCTTGCTTCGTTCTCCACCATCAATTTGAAACTTTTAAAGAACGTGAAAGCTTCACTCTTCATAGACAGCAAGTAAATCCAAGTTTTTCTACTAAAATCGTCAATGAAGCTCAGGATGTACCTCTTTTCTCCGATAGTGTTAGGTTGGATAGGGCCGCATAAATCTGTGAGTATGAGCTGTAATTTTTCTGTTGCACGCCAGTTAGCTTGCTTCGGAAACGAGTCTCTGTGTTGTTTGCCTTTTGCACATACTCCACAAACAGAATTAACTTTCTCAGTTTGAGGAAGTCCTACCACCATCTGCTTCTTCCACAGGTTCTCAAGACTTTGTTGATTCAGATGACCAAATCTTTTATGCCAGAGATTTGGTTTTTCTTGTGAAGCTTGCAAGCACGTCGTCTCCGATTCATCGGCTAACACAACAAACATCCTATTTGCTGTCATAGATGTATGTAATCAGCCCCCACTCCTCTTGAAACACCTTGCAGCTTCCGTCTTTAATGAGAATCGCCAGCTTCCTCTCTTGTAGTTGGCCAAGACTCAACAGATTTGTTGTCAGATCCGGTACATAATACAAATCAGGAATGACGTGACTTCTTCCCTTTAGAATCACTCTTATGCTTCCATGACCTTGTACTCTTATCTTTGAATCGTTTCCCAATCTCACGGTATGCATTGGTTTCTCATCCAAGTTTGTGAACCAGCTTCGATCTCCCGTCATATGATTTGAGCAGCCAGAATCCAAGAACCACACACGATCTCTCTTTGATCCACTCTCTTCTACAAACGCCATAAGTAGTAGCTCCTCTTTCTCATTTAACTCAGCATAGTGTGCAGAGGTGTCCCAAGTAGGACATTCAGATTGGTAATGCCCTATCTTATGGCACCGAAAGCACTCGACGGTAGCTCTATTGTTGTTTCTACCACGCCCTCGTCCTCGAGAGAATCCTCTTCCTCGTCCTCTCCCTTCAAATGAAACTTTCAGAACTTGCTCTTCTTGCTCATCCTCTTTCATACGATCTTCATGAACCAGAAGGCTGCTTTGAAGCTCATCTAATGTGAGTGTGTCCAAATTATTTGATTCTTCAATTGAACACACCACATAGTTGAACTTCTTGGTTAAGGATCTTAAGATCTTCTCTGAAATAGAATTCTCCAAAAGTGTATCTCCACATGCTCTCATCTTCTTCGCAATTGCAAGAGCTCTTGCAATAAAGCTGTTTATGCTTTCACCTTCCTTCATCCGAAGCATCTCGTACTCCTTGCGTAACGCTTGAAGTTGTGCTCTCTTCACTTTGGTGGATCCTTGGTATTTTTGCTTCATACTATCCCAAATATGCTTGCTCGTCTCCGTATTAAGGATTGTGTCAAGAACATCTCTATCAATGGATTGATATAAGAAATTCTTGAGTTTCAAATCCTTAAGCGTCTGCTCATCGATTACCTTCTTTTGTGCCTCTGTAGGGGTGACTCCTTCACACCTACTGATCCCATTCTCTATGAGATCCCAATACTCCTTCGAACGAATGAAATTCTCCATCAGACGCGCCCAATGATCATAGTGACCATCGAACCGTGGAATAGCCGGAACCACGAAACCTTTCGCACTGCTGCTATCTCCCATTGAATTTCTCGCTCTTCTCACTCTTCTCTCACCGACTCAGGCCTCTTTGTGATGAGGCTCTGAAACCAATTCTTACAAACGTTTGCACACAAGAATATTTGATCAAAGCTTTTCTGATTAATACTTGATAATGAAACACGATTACAACTGCTCCTTTATATAATACAGGAGACTTAACAACTATGGAAGCAAATAGCACTAAGCAACTAACTCCTACAAACTAGTAATGCCACAAGACTCGTTCACACGATTGACAATTATTATAACGGAAACAAACCACTAACTCCTACAACTTAGGAAGACTTATTCCACTTGCTTTGACCAAAGTTCAACATATACTAACTTGGTTAAACATGTCCCTCTCGAGAGTTTAGGCCTGACGTCTGACGTTTCTGACTCTGAAAGCGATTAACTTGGTAAGTTTTTCAGATTGCATCGATAGCAATGACTTTCTATACTTATATACTTGTAAAACTGGATAAAAAGGGGTATACATAGTATCTAACACATGTGAGATTTTTTAAGACTGTGCTTGTTTTGTGTCTTCCAAATTCTTGTTAGAGACTATTTGTTGGCCTAGTGATTTATTGCTTAATTGCGTTACTCAGACTTCTTTGTTGGCCTAGAGATCTTTCTTTGTATCATCCTAACCAACTTTATTCAGCGTCGACTTAAACTTAAGTTAGACATAAGATTGTTTGACACTATCTATTATGATCCATCTGTGCAAATTATGACAAATAAGCTAATCTTTCTCATGGTCCAGTCTATGTACTTAAAACATTGAGACAATGCATTTTTGGCTGGTCTTTGGTTACAGACTTGCAGTACATGGTGGTATCGAAGATTTTGGAAGGAAGCGGATTGCATAGTGATTGGAAACAGAACAGCTAATGGTGCAAGGTTGGCTACTAAGTTCTGACTTTTGAATATAACTAGAAAATTAGAATCATGTTCTGTGGTTTAAATACTCTAATGAGTTTAAATCTAATGGGGAAAGTTGCTTTATCCACTTGTTTAATTGTCCTACAATTTTATATACCTTCACGAGATTTAGCCGAAAGCTGTTGGATGCACATGGTTTCATAACTTCTCTCATATGGTGTTCAGTCTTTACATGCTTTGTCTAACCATTTTTTAAACATTGATATTCTCTTTGAGCTTAGGCAGAGAGTATTATTATACATCTTGAGATCCCTTTAACCGCAAACTCTCATTTGAGTAACGTGACTAACTAAAAGCCATTTCCTTCTATAAATAGAGAGAGCAGAGACCGTCTGCTCATTCTATTCTCTCTAAAAACTCATACTTAGAGAGACAATGATGGGTTCTTGCACAAAACTAGTGCTGTTCACATGTGCGATCCTGTTCGTTCTCATTGTTGCTCAAGAAAACAGAGCCGATGCAGTAGAGCGATGTGATCCGATGCAGCTGAGCGATGTGATCCGATGCAGCTGAGCCCGTGTTTGGACACCATTACGAAAGGGACTGATCCATCAGATTTGTGTTGCGCCAAGGTGCAGGAGCAACAGCATTGTGTCTGCCAGTACTTGAAGAACCCTAATTTCAAATCTTTCCTTAACTCACCAAACGCCAAAAAGATCGCTACTCATTGTCATTCTCCTTACCCCAAGTGCTAGACTCAATTTTTCGTATTTTCATCTTCGATCTTTGGTGTTTTTTTACTTTCATGGATTTGATTCGCATTGTGGTTTTGTATTTGGTCATGATTGATGGGATTTCTTCTTCAAATTTCTTACTTTTAATCTTTCCATGTTCGAGGTAATCGCACCGGTATCTTTACTCCCATTAGGTGAAATTCAGATCAATTTCGAATAGTTGTAATAACAACATAAAGCTTCTTGACGTACCAATTTCAATGAATCACATTACAAAAATAGTATCGATTCCTAAAAACCGGATGCATTTTTGTCATAATTGACCGTTGAACCGGTCTCTTAGCTCCTAATTCCCGATTCATCAATCTAAACACCGGTTTATGTTAACCGAACGAATTTAATTTTCTCCGAACCGGGAAAATGATTTAACAATTGTTTTGCCTAAAACGTCGTCGTTTACTATGCGTAAAAAAAATCCTAATTCCTGGCTCTTCGTCTTCTTCGATTCACTCTCAAAGCTCTGAGATCTCAGTTCGTCATCTCCGTCCCATAATCGGTTAGTGCAATCTCTGTTCGTTTGTTTCCTTAGCCATTTCAGGATCTTAATTTTTTTTATCTCCTGAAGTAATTCGATTTCCTCCTTAGGGTTTCCACTGTATTCAAATCCATGGAGATCTGTACAATTATTGAAATTTGAATCGTAATTTTGTTTTCTTGTTTCAGAGTAAATGGATCAGGAAGCAGCTGAAACTGCGAGGGAGTCTCTAGAGCTTGCGTTTCGCATGTCGAACATTTTAGAGACGGATCTGGATCGACATACTTTGTCTGTTCTCATAGCTCTTTGTGATCTTGGTCTTAACCCTGAAGCTTTAGCTGCTGTTGTCAAGGAGCTTCGAAGAGACTCTGCTTAAGAAGATAAATCAAAATGCGATTTGATTGATTCATTAAACATTGAAATCTTCTTCCATTGGCTTATTAGAGTTTTTGGAGACAATGGTATGAATCATCTATTGCAGTTTTCAGTCTTGGATTCTTGAAATGTCTCATTTTATTCCTAAACTCAAAACTTCACTTGAAGCATCAAACTTTAGCTAAAAAGGTGAAAATTTTGAAGAAGATCATACAAATACATCGTATATATTGCGGAATCATATTTTAAAAACGTGAAAACGTAAAAATAAGAGATACAAATGTTGTGAATGGTTAAAAAAAAACAGCAGAATCACGTTTTTGAAACGTGAAAACGTGAACAAGGGGTTTACCATTCGACGCAAATTACTATACTTTTTTCTCTAAACTTCACACATTTATGTACAATACCTATTAGAGATCTATCGATATATAGAATACATGGTATACTATGAAGTATATTAAACCCATAGTCAAATCGCGTAGAAGGCGCAAGAGTCTTGATTTGTATGTCAATAATACTAACGTAGTTGAGGCTTTAGAAAGGGTTTCTATGATCGTGGGACGAAGATCCGGTCATATTGAAACTAATACCAAACTCCGCAGCATTAGTTATATATCCTTCGTTTACTAACTCCAAACTGTTCATCGATCTCTCTGGAGCGTATCCGTATTGTTGATATGATCTATTGATTTCGATGTTGTGGTAGTGATTGGCACCATATTGTTGGTCCAATGTCTCACCTATATAAACAGAATTATAAGTAATTTAAGTTTAGTTAAACCTCTAACCAACAATCACTAATTGTATAAACAATATGATCAACTCTATTTTTAACTTACCTTGTGTTAAAAGAGCAGCTTCGTTCGGTTTTCTTTCGACTACTTCTAACAAGTTCCAGTTTGTGTAAGCTTGTTGAGCTAATTTCTTAGCATAGAGCTGCACCAAAATATTAAAATAAACGAATATAAAAACACTGATTCTAACCAATATGACTAAAATTCTAAATCGAAAAAATAGATCACTAACTAAACAATCATTAAGCTATATGTACCTGATTCACCACTTCTCGACCATCGACAATTGCTTTCATAACTTCGCATATTGGATTTAAAATTGCGAAAACATTTTGTTCTCTGATAATGTACAACTTATCTCCCAATACACACTCTCTAGCATGTTTCAACGTTACATCCCACATTTTATCAGACATTCCAGGTCCCATAGTCTGCAAATTAACACAAAACCCTTATTAAATTACTCTTTAGTCACACAATTAAATTACTCGCAAAACATAATGTCTACTTAGGACCGGTTATGACTTATGAGCGAGCATACTTTTAAAATTCATGCGGTCATGTGTACAAAACGACCAGTTTATTAATGAAAATGTACAAAACGGCCATTTTTTTTTCTCTGGCTTGCGGTCTTCTAAAACTTCCGATTATGAAACTATTTTTTTTTTATAATGATTATGAAAAATGAAATAAATTAATTTACCTGACGGAGTTTGTCGAGGTCAACGACGGATAATTTCAAAAAGTCTTGGACAGTTTTGATATTTTCAGAAGAGAGCTTCTTGTGAAAGGCCCCATCTTTGCCTATCTTCTTTAGCCGCCACACTTCGTCCTCTAACATTGGTGGGTGATGTTTCTTGTACACTTCACCAACCCCAAGTTGTACAAAACAAACTTATTAGTTATAAAGTATTTTAAAATTGTATTTGATTGTCCCTATGTATCTACTTTAAGGTCCACATCAAAAATTCTTTTTACTTTTATATGAAGGATAATAGCAAAAGCGATTTTTAAAAAAAATTGTGTGTTAACTAGACAGGATGACTTATTGAGAGACAAAAAAACCAAAATATATTTAGAGAAAACATATCATGATTGGAACAACTATATGACTTCAAAAACTAACACACCAATTTTGTTGTGACCAAATTTTTATTTATTTATATAACTTTTAATTAGAAAAACTAATATTCTCTTAAAAACAGATAAAACCATAAATGCCTATATAAAATTAGTGGTTGATATGTAATAGTTTTTGACAGAGATTTTTTTTTAAATAGCAATCATAATATCTTTTTTACAAAAGACAAGAAAAAAATCATTTTATATATTTCTAATGCATATATGTCGCAACAAAATTATATAAAAGGGCACATGATTGGAAAAAACAAAAATAAATGATATATGGTCAGGTCAAAGGAAATTGAAATATGCTTCTAGTGATATGTTACTATCTCATCTCTAGTGGATTCTCTAATTAATGAAGATAACCACAAAACTCATTATGTAACGCTATGCACCTATATCTTTGTTATATGTTCATTAATTTCTAGCTAATTGAGGCTAATAATTGATTAATTAAGATAATAAACTTACATTCTCCACGATGATCTCTAACATCAAACGCTTCAGTCATGGCTTCACAAACCGCAACGCCTTGACCGCTACTTCCTTTCGCAACTTTCACTCCGATTCTAAACTTGCGGCTACGAATCCAACTCGAGTTATCAGTAAACTCAATATCTCCGATCGTTCCAACGCCGTTTCTCAACGTCACAGTTACTTCTCCGGCAAGTAACGGCCTTTTACCATCTCTTTCTTTGACTATATTACGCTCAAACTCATCACTACTCCATTTCTCGCCGGAAGGAAAATCTCCGTGAAGAGCAACGATGTCTAGCTTGATCGGACGGCCGAGATTCACCGGAGCATTGTTTGAAGCATCAACGAGGATGATCTCAAGTGGATTTTTGTGCACGTCATTGATTTTACTTCCGGTGAAAATTGGTTTCATTAAGTCCTTAGCAAACATTAGCTTTAATGTCGGAGTAGTACTCGCCGGAGCTTCGACTCCAAACGACGATGATCGGAGTCTTTTACTTATTCCATGTTCCACTTCTTCGCTGACCTGTTCGCATCACCAAACAAGTAGAGTTATATAATATGCTATATGAATTAAAAAATTGCCGTTCGATATTATATTACACAAATTGTAAAATATATACTAACATGTCTATAATTGTTAGTGTTACTCTCATTTGCTTTTTTCGATCGAGTACCAATTAATATTGTGTATAAATACATAAAATTTGAAAAGATATCTAAGATTTAATTTGTATTAACAATCGAAAACAAAAAATTTCATGAAACAAAATCCTGATTCTAAAAATAGATTGTTTGTAAAATGGAGGTAGTGTTAAACATGTAGGCTTATATTTAGATATTGTCAATAGAATTTGCGTGTGTATATGTACGTGTGGACTGTCCTTTTGTTTCTTCTTTCCAAATATAGTTGACTGAAATGTTAGGTGAGAGAGGTCTTGTTATCACTAGTACTAAAAGATTTGTAACTTTATAACTATCTTAGTAATGTATATATGAGACATATGTATGCAACTATATTGCATATGTGTTGAACATAAAATGTATAGTATTAGCAACATGAACGAATCTTTCTTATTTAATTAAACATGATAATTTGTATCTCTAATTGTCAACTTGTTCATTTGATAAGCAATATCTCCAAATCTCTATGTACATATGTTTGAGTTATCAGTTTGAAAGTACCGATAGGTACATGAATCTAGCGCTATTTAACATACTATCATGTCACATTTCTGTATGAAAAACATAGAACAAGTATTCATAAATAACCAACAAAAGAGTGGAGTTAAAGTGTACTTACAACTTTTCTAAGAAAGGGCTCTAGGGCTAGAGAAAAGTTCTTCATGGTATTCTCTTGAATCATTGCTCTAACCACACTGAAAATTGGCCGGAACAAAAAAACAGAAGTTTATCAGAAAAATAGAGCAAGATAATAAAAATAATCAAGAGTAGCAAAGATGTCAATAAAATATCCTCTTCATGGATAAGATAAGATGCATACATGTATACATAAAATACAAGCATATATATATATGATAATATAAAAAAAGTTTGAAAAATGAACATATATGTTCCTAAAAAAAATTAAGGTTATAGGTAAGATCCATCAGCACACATACAATAAAAGAAAATCAAGAATCAAGGTTTTGTGAGAAAATTTACGAGGCAACGGATGGTAGAGATTTCATGCGTTTCTCGGTCTTCTCTTCTTGATTGGAATCAAGATCTTGAAATAACCTCTTTCCCGCCATGGAATTGGTAGATTTAGAGAGAGAGAGAGTCTTAAAGAGAGCTTAGATGAAATCTGTTAATAGAAATGTTTTGAAAGGCGAAAGCCGAAAGGAGATATATATGGTTTGGTTTAGTCTCTTGAGTCTTTATAATAATTCTATATTAACACCAAAATATAAAAAGAGAAAATAAAGAAAGTTCGTAGAACGACAAAGGAAACAGCCTGGCAACGAACCAAAGAAGGTCTACTCGAATTTCCTTTTTGATGACGACATAAATAGAAAGACTTTTGACGTCAACCCCTGTGGAACAGTTGACAAATGGACGACTGTGATCTTGGCATGTGTTAGGTTTTTATATCTAGCGGTTGATATTTAACCACGGTCCATGGTGCCATATGATTTTTAATTTCATGTGGAAAGCAACACTACTATAGATTCGGTCCGTTCTTGAAAGAATTTTTGTTCTAGTTTTTCATTTTAAAAGGATATATTATTGGAATCATGATAAATCAATTATCTAATAAAAATTCCATTTTCCATCTCTAACCTAATTACAAAAATATAGAAACTAAAGAGAAAGACAGGTTTCATTTATTTAGTTTTCCAGTATCATGTCAAAAAGGCAAAGTTTGCAATAACCTCAACTTTGTTATGTTTGGTTTGTGTCGCGCGTCAAACATATATAGCAACAACGACCTTTTCTATAGAAAGTCTTAATGATCTGTTAGCCGTCGGCTTATGTTTTTTCACTTTGGTTTTAATAAAGGTTACTAGATGGAAAAAAAAAAATCTAAAACTTTTTTGATTTTCATTGGTTTCCCAAAATAACCTAGTAATTTAATAGCTATTATTATACCAGAAGATTTAGAACACTATCTTTTGAATATACCATGTCTTGCGTTCAAGATAATTAATCATCTTATCCGAGCGAGTTCTTATGTGTTTGATAAAAAGAATAAACTATATATGTATAAAGGGTCAAGTGAATAATTTCGAAGAAGGTACGTTTAATTGATTTGTTCTTTTTGGGTAATTTCTTGTCGGGTGTGTTACAACACAAATCTCAATCCTACTCTAAAAACTTGTCGTTCTTTTAGCTTAAATCGATTCTGTTTAGTCTCTATCAAAAATCTTGTTTTTAATAAACTTTATCCTGTCACATTGGTTTAACTTCAAATAATTATTGGAAGCTTTATATAATCAATGATAAATTATATGGTATTGTTATATAGTCTTTGTCACGATGTTATTGGGTCCGATTGGTAAACTAGCTTTTTTAAAATCTGGAGTGGAAAGCTGGAACGGTAAGCTTTATAGCATAGTGCAAAACTGTATAGATAAAGATTTGAGATAAAGATTAGTGTAATAGTGTTGGTAAAGCTTTAGATAAAGATTTCGTGATTGGTATAATCTAAAGCTGTATGAATTAAAAAGTGGCATAAAGATTTAAATAAGTCTACCAATCAAAGCCATTGTTCTTTCGCAGAGTACAGAATCCGAACCATCTATTCAATTTGATAGATGCAAAGCCCATTTCTCAATTGCTATCCACTTTTTGGCTTTTTGTTTGTTTGCTAAATTTATTCATTTTTCATAGTTTTTGGACTTTTAAATAATTATGATTTGAGTGTTCCATTTTATATATTCATAAATAAAGCAGAAATAATAAGTGGCCGTAAAAAAATCTTGTGTCTTGATGAAACTTATATAGGACTGCTTTTTTTCTTGGAAGCTGCCTTATTGAATCTAAATCATGATAGTCATATTTAGGGTACGCGGGTAGGGTTGGGTCGGGTATTTTGGGTTTCAGGTATTTCAGGTTTCGGTTTAAGGTATTTGAAAATTTCGGGCCGGGTTCGGTTCGGGTCCATTCGAGTTCGGGTCGGGTTCGGTTCGGGTCCATTAGAGTAATTTTTACCTTAAATACTAAAAAAATATAATATGTTTTAGACTTGTCCTAATTTTTTTTGGATTTACTATGTTTTAGTTATTTTTTATACAATTTTTTCTAAAAAAATCAAAAAAATGACTAAAATTCTATAAAAATACCCGTTTTTTTTATGTTTCGGATATTCGAATACAAGTTCGAGTTCGGGTTCGGGTCGGGTTTTTTCGGGTTTAAGAGTTTAAGATCCATTAGGGTATTTGAAAATTTTGGATTTGCTTCGGATCGGGTATTTGCGGGTCGGATCGGTTCGGGTCCGTCGGGTTCGAGTTTTAATCCCAGGACTACCACAGAGCATACATGTTCTCTTTAAAAATATTATTTTCTGTATCACTCTAAGTTTGTTTAACATTATAAAGCAACTTCAACATTCAATTAAACGGCCGCGTACGAAACAAAACAGCCGCGTGCGTTGTATACAATTATTAGGAAATGAAGTATGATAACGTTATACTAAATAAGTGGCTTAGATTATACGAGCTCAAGCCAATTCCAGATCTTATCAATAAACAATCATATAGTATTCACCTATAATTGAATAACGAATCGCTTAATTAAACAACGAAAAACTTGTGAACAAAAAAAAAAAAAAAAAAAAACAACGAAAAACCAACCGTATAGTATCACAAATTGTTGACTCATAGATTTTGGATAACTTGATATGCTCAAATTTTCCTTTGAACTACTCTCTCAAATTAAAAGATCATTGTAATATTTAAGGTTATCGAATCCACATGGAATCAGATGACACAATAGATTTCTATGCACAAATTATGCTAAGCAATAAAATATGAATGTAAAATAAGGAATCAAAAGCAAAAAAAGGTTGTAAAATCAATAAGAATAAAAGCTAGGAACAGGGAAATCGCAGGTGAATCAGAATTGCAGATAATAAATTAAAGATAAGATTATGAAGCTCAATTCCTAAACATGAACACGAATTTAAAATCAATCAATTGTCGCTGCAAAGATTATCTATGTCTAAACCCTAGAAAACCAACTGTCGTTGCGAATCCTATAAATCTAAACAAGCATTAATGATCAAGTTCAATTGTTCACAAAACCCTAAACCAAATGTCTTTGCGAAAAGAAATTTTGCTCATCAAAAACTAGTTCAAGCAATTAATAAAACTGTCGTTTCTATTAATTAACCTAAGATCATATTTCAGTTCACGAGGCGAAAATCAGCATTAAACACAAGTCAAGATGAAGAACTTCTAATGATATTATCCTAACAGTTGAATTAAATCTAGCAATTCATCAAACACTTTTGAAAATCCCTAAACCTAACAAGGTAACTACTCAGACATAATCAAAGAAGAAACTACAAAAAAAAAGACATAATCAAAGAAGAAGCCATTATATCAATTGAAAGATATCTATTAAATTAAGTAAAAATAAAGCGTCAAACCTAAACAATGGCTTAAAAACGAATTTATAGAGTACGAAACCGACATAAGCCTTATTGCAAACATCTGGGCTTTCTGATGCAAAACGGAAATCTTCCAATTCTGAAATTCTGGTCGCTGGAACAGTGGTGTCGAGCGACACCATCTCTCTGTCGATCGACACGACCAAATTCTTGGTGTCGATCGATACTATGATTAGTGTCGATCGACACTGACTTAAATTTTTCAATCCAAACTTGCGACTTTGACTGCTCATTCCATTATGCTTCAAAATGCTCTTGTAAACACCAATAAAGCTCCAAGCGTCCCTGTACCTAGTAATAAACACAAAGACTCCAAAACACTCTAAACAAATAGACTTATATCATGGTCTAAAACGGGTAAAAACAATGATATCAACTTCCCCAGATTTAGCTTTTTGCTTGTCCCTAAGCAAAACAGTTTTACTCACTTCTTCTAGATCCACATACCTGCAAAGTCAATGGTAGTACTTCGATGTGTCCCTAGAAGCTTAGCAGTCCTCCAGATTGAATCCAAATCCCTTAGAGAAACTCAGAATTTCAGGCGCAAACCCCTTTAGTTTATTAGGTGCGGTCTCATCGAGGAAATATCGATCGCTGGACCTTCTAGATTCTTTCACTTCCTTTAACACTTTTCTTGTGTTTCACCCTCTCTCTTCCCTCTTAAACTGTTTATCCAATTAAGGATATCATAGAGATGCAATGCCCTTTTTGAACTTATTCTTCAGGATTTTTATGATTTTCGGACTTGCGCTTTTATGCTTGAACTACACTTTTCTGTAAATTTTTTTAATACCTTGGCATCTCTATGACTTCACTAGATCAACGCTTATTACTGTTGTTCTTGTGGAGACAGGGTCATGATACTTTTTTTTTTATTTAGGACACTTATATTCATCATTTGGAAAGAAGTTTCAGAGCGGTTCGTCCTCACTTTTTAGTCTTTGAAAGCTAAATCAAGTCTTGCGATTTCCAACCAAGATAAAAGATTAAAGATTCATTAAGGGTGGGGTCTGCAACATCTTTTCTGGCGTTCTCCAGAAATCTGAACTCGCTCCGTTAAACCGATCCACTTCCAGTTACCCACCTCAATAAAACCAACCAACTTGCATTGGTAATGGTCTTTGAGTGATGTTCAAAGCAAGTTGAAGTGGAGTTTTTTAACCCAAAATTTTGAAAAACTGACTCGATAAACTCAAAATAGAACACAATATTAGCAACTACCTCCCCCAGACTTAAACTACACTGTCTCCAGTGTTAATAAAGCCTAAGATTGGTGAAAGAAACGATAATAAAATGAATGGAATCAAAATTTAAAGAGAAAAACGTAACCTGGTGGGGGTGTCGATTGACACTGTCAGTGGTGTTGATCGATACCAAAGAATTTTTGCAAGTGTCGAGCGACAGATCACTTGTGTCGCTCGACAGAGGCTCCTGAAGTTCATCCTTACGTTTTTATTTCCTAAAATTCAAAACCAAAAACGACACCAAACATAAAATTGGAAAATAAAATAAAAGAAAACATAAATATTAAGACTCACAAGTGGGTTGCCTCTCATTAAGCGCTTGTTTTCAGTCCGTTAGCTTGACTGTGTTGAGGAACTTAGACGTCTGGAGGATCTGCACTTTTCCATGGAATAATTCCAGGAAAAAGCGTCTTTTGCAACATTTCTTGAATGATGACTTCTCCTTTCTCCTTGTACTGTTGAGGAATCATGATTCTCATTTTGGCGAACGGCTTTGAAGTCCTTTTACGCTCCTTAGGAATTCCTGCAGATTTATCAAAAGAAAAACCAAGACTTACACGAGAAACTCGATGCTTGCGTAAGCGCGTAACAGCTTTTTCACATTTAAAATCTTTATTGACGAACTCAGGAGTTGTAGAATTAAGTGCAGGAAGCTCGTACCTTTGCTCTATGGAAGGATCGTGGGATGAGAAATGTGGAATGATCTGTTCAGCAACAGATGAAGGACTAGATTCCAACTCAATGATTGAGTCTTCATCTTCTAAAATCTCCACAGAAAATGCTTGACCATCAATAGTAGACTTTCTCCTTGTGTTCTCCATGTCAAAATCCATGATCACATCGCCTAGATCAAGTTTGATCTTTCCTTTCCTCACATCTATTTGAGCATCAGCAGTGGCCAAGAAGGATCTTCCCAGGATAAGAGGGTCTTTAGGTTCATCATCATACTCTAAAACCATTAAGTCTGTAGGGATTATGGACTCTTCGATTCTAATCAGAACATTCTCTAGAACACCTTCTGGGAATCTCTTTGACCGATCAGCTATGATAAGAGAAATCATAGTCGCTTTGATTTTTGTCATTCCAAGTCGAAAAGCAACAGAATGAAGCATTAAATTAATACTTGATCCTATATCACAAAGAGAGTGTGGAAACTGCCCTGTTGATATGGAGCAATTGAGCACAAAGTTCCCTGGATCTGTTAGCTTCACTGGAATCCTGCTCTGAATCATGGCGCTAACCTCTTCATATACTACCACCTCCTTTTTCTTTTTCTTTGGTACTGGAGTTGTGTTCATGAGAATAGCTCTGATATCTCGGGTTAGCATCGCTCCTTCCTCAGGACTAATTCCATTAGCGACCATTCGCTTGACATATCTCCTTATCGCAGGTGAAAGCTTTACCGCATCAACAAGTGGCATCTCCACCATGATTTTCTCTATCATCTTCTTGCAGATAGCTTCTTCGACTTCCTGATTAGACTTCCTTGCTCTTGGGAATAGGACCTTCGGTTTGTAGACTTCTGCCTCCGCTTGAACTGAAGATGTCGCAAAATTTGGGCTCGTCTGGGATGGGTGTCGATCGACACTCTTCTTAGTGTCGATTGACACTAGCTCTAATTCGCGATCTGAATTGATTCTTTAAAGGGTGTCATTCGACACACTATATCAGTGTTGATCGACACATGAGTTTTCTTCGCATCGAGCGATACGACATCCACGTCGCTCGACAGGTGTTCTGCAGCCCCAAAAATTGCTTCGAATTCGTTGAAATACCCATCTTCTTTAGTTAGAACGGAATTGCAAGCGCGCCTAGGGTTGTTATCAATCTTTGCAGGAAGAAATCCCTCTTGCCTTTTGATTGATTCAGCAGTTTGAGCATCCGGAACATCGAGATTCTTGACAGGAGCACTCAATGATTCAAACTTCTCATTAAGATCTTGATACACGGCATCTATCTTCTCATTGAAACTAACGGTCATCTTTTGTTGTCCTTTAAGAATATGCTCAAGCATATCATCCATCTTGTTGTACTGCTCAGGAGGCTTCTGATATGAAGATGAACCATAATTCCTAGTGTAGTTGTTGTTGCTATGAAACGGCTTTTGATTAGACGATCCATATCCTTGCTGATTTCTGTATTTCTGAAATCCGGATCCATTGATGTAATTCACATCTTCTAGCTCGAATGTCTCAACTTCCTAAGCAAAGTGAACCGTCTTCTTTCCACCTAGAAGATTGTGCATTGAATCGAGCATCTTCGTAACCTATGCAAGCTAATTACCACTGATGGTTTGCTTCTGCTGGCTCTTCTTGTAGTCGAGGTTCTTAGCACTGTTGTTGTTGGCAATATTCTCTATAAGTTGGGTAGCAGTCTCTGGAGAGATTGGGGTTGAAATTACCATTGCTCGTAGCATCCAGAGTCACAACATATCTCAATGAAATCCCTCTGTAGAAGATACTAAGCAACTATACCTCACTGAAACCATGATGTGTACAGTCTCTCTCGAAGCATTTGAATCTGTACCATGCAGCCTTAAATGCCTCATAATCGCCTTGCTTGAAGGTGGCAATCTTCGCTCTCAGATCCTCGGACTTTGCATCGTCAAAGAAATTGCTTAAGAAAGCATTTTTTGTGTATATCTAATTTGTAAGCGAGCCCGGTGGAAGTGTCCTTAGCCAATACTTAGCCTCTCCATGTAGAGAGTATTGGAAAAGCATGCAGAATAGATAATCCTCTGAAACTCCATTCTCCTTTATGCTAGATGCCAAGTCTTCAAACCGCTCTATATGGTCCATGGGGTTTTCATGAGTAAGACCGCATAAAGGATCCTGAGTTACTAACGAGAAGTACGCCGGTTTTAGCTCAAAGTCATTTTGCTGAAACGGAGGTGGTCGAATAGTAGAACTATTGGCGTAAAACTGCTATGGACGATTATAATCTGCAAGTGTCCGTCTTTGCGCATCGTTCTGATCATTCCTCAACAAATTTGCAGGAATCAGAGCCTTGTGTCGATCAACACTAGCTTGGTGTCGCTCGACACCCAAATTCTCCTTGTGTCGAGCGACAGGGTCTTGGTGTCGATCGACACCATCCTCCAGAATCTCCAATTCTTCTTCGAAAATCACAAATCCATTGTCGTCGATCCTCTGTCCTTCTTCTTTGTACTTCAACCTTGTCGAATCATGCAGAACCTCATCTTCTCCTGGTCTCAGTATAAGTGGTACTTGAGCAGCCATCCTTGCTACTATTTTGTTCTCACGTTCTAAACGTGCAAGTTCCCGAAGAACCGTAGTTGACTAGCTATTTGTTCTTGTTGCTCCTTGTGCAGTTATCAGACATGCACATGAAACCATAAAGTTAAAAGCTAGTTTAGTATAATAAAATAAAATAAAATCCTAGACAAAATCCTAATAATAAAAATCTAATGGTCTAGATTCCCCGGCAACGGCGCCAAAATTTGATATGCTCAAATTTGCCTTTGAACTACTCTCTCAAATTAAGAGATCACTGTAGTATTTAAGGTTATCGAATCCACAGAGAATCAGATGACAAAATAGATTTCTATGCTTGAATTATGCTAAGCAGTAAACTATGAATGTAAAACAAGTAATCAAAAGCAATAAAAACGGTTGTAAAATCAATAAGAATAAAAGCTAGGTACAAGGAAATCGCAAGTGAATGAGACTTGCAGATAATAAATTAAAGATAGGATTATGAAGCTCAGTTCCTAAATATGAACACGAATGTAAAATCAATCAGCTGTCGCTGCAAAGATTATCTATGTCTAAATCCTAGAAAACCAACTGTCGTTGCGAATCCTATAAATCTAAACAAACATTAATGATCAAGTTCAATCGTTCACAAAACCCTAAACCAAATGTCTTTGCAAAAAGGAATTTTGCTCATCAAAAACTAGTTCAAGCAATTAATAAAACTGTCGTTTCTATTAATTAACCTAAGATTAGATTTCAGTCCGCAAGGCTAAAATCAGCATTAAACACAAGTCAAGATGAAGAACTTCTAATGATATTTTCCTAACAGTTGAATTAAATCTAGCAATTCATCAAACACTTTTGAAACCCCTAAACCTAACAAGGTAACTACTCAGACATAATCAAAGAAAAATCCATCATATTAATTGAAAGATATCTATTAGACTAAGTAAAAATAAAGCGTCAAACCTAAACAATGGCTTAAAAACGTATTTATAGAGTACAAAACCAACATGGGCCTTATTGCAAACATCTGGGCTTTTTGATGCAAAACGGAAATCTTCTAATTCTGAAATTCTGGTCGCTGGAACAGTGGTGTCGAGCGACACCATCCTCTATGTCGATCGACACGACCAAATTCTTGGTGTCGATCGATGCTATGATCAGTGTCGATCGACACTGACTTAAATTCTTCAATCCGAACTTGCGATTTTGACTGCTCATTCCATTATGCTCCAAAATGTTCTAGTAAACACTAATAAAGCTCTAAGCGTCCTTGTACCTAATAATAAACACAAAAGACTCCAAAACACCAAAAGACTCTAAACAAAAGGACTTATATCATGGTCTAAAACGGGTAAAAACCATGATATATCATAACCCTACTACATATTACCAAAGTAAATTATCTAGAAATCAAATATTTATTTTGGAGAACAGAAAAAAAAAGCATTTTATTTTCCCATCTTTCTTTTTTGAAAAAACAGTAGAATGTCACTTGAAAAACAAAATTACAAAAAATCAGTTAGAAAACGTCACTATTTTTTTTTTTTTGCTAAACAGAATACGTCACTTTTAAAACCTAGATTGTTGGCTAAAAAACGAGTCGAAATATAGTTCAAATACACCCAACAAAGAATATAAACTCCCTACCTTATCATAGTCTGTTACCTGAGAAAACGTCACTATTAACTTAGGTAACATACTATGATAAAGTAGGGAGTTTATATTCTTTGTTGGGTGTATTTGAACTATATTTCGACTCGTTTTTTAGCCAACAATCTAGGTTTTAAAAGTAATTCAAACGGGTTAAAGAAAACATATATATGTGTGTATAAGTAAATAGGTATTTGATAATTATCATACACAACGTAAAAAAGATGAACAAGATTTTGGTAGAACAGTCTATCTTCATTAGCTTTTCGGTTAATGTCGAGTGGTGGACTGGAAAAGTATAAGAACTATGTTTTTCATGTTTTTATATTTTTTGCCATAAAAATCATTTTCTAGGTTTATAATTCATCTTGTAAACCTAAAATTTATTTATTTTAATGAAATATTAACCATTTAGAAAAGAAAAAAAAATGCGCAAGATTTATGTCAAAAATATAAAGAAGATGTAAACAAAGTTTTGTAATTACAGAGGGGCCTTTTCAAATTCGAATTCACAAATGGCCAAAAAACATAAATGGGCCAAATCATATGTTATGGCATTAAAGAAGAGAAAAAACCTAAAATCCCATAACCCTATGAGCAAAATAAATCAACTTATCCAAAGAACCATCATCAAATTTCCTAGCGAATAAGTAACATTTGCTACTCTTTTCCTCGTTGTACACACACCCTTGTCTATTCCTAAGCTTCCTTAAAAACTCCCCCGACACCATCCGCCGTGTAAACTTCTTTGGATGCGGTCCTCGGTGTGACCAATCCGTCCACGTCAGTGTCCGGTTCGCGTTCTTCCCCGGAAACATGACGTGGACAAACGTCGCCAAGTAATGCTCATCAGCATAACATCCCCAACGACAATGTTTCTTGAACAAAGGAAAGTATGTTGTGTCCGAAACAACGGCTAAAGCCACCTCCCGGTCGATTTCAAACCATTGAGAGCCTTTTCGCCAGTTGCGGCGGCTTATGAGTGGTGACATGTGGCGATTGTAGCGGCCGCGACCCGCTGGTCCGGGAAGATCGTAGAGATCGACGTATGAATGTTGAGAGTTTATGAGGTAAGAGTAAATGGTAGAGAAGTTGAAGAGAGGAATGTCCGATTCCGAGAGGAGGACGAAGCGGTGGTTTCCGGAGTCGAGCACAGCGTTGGCCAGTAGCCGTCGCTCAGCCTCCACCATGTTTACCATACCCCATTCGACTTTCTACAAAAAAAATTTAGCCAAGAAGTGTTAGAGACTAATGAGTCGTGGTAAATAAGTATTGTTAATTAGGAATGTAATTGGTTAATATAAAAAAAAATATATATGTCGGTATGAATAATAGACTACTCAACGATTTTATTTTTATATAGTATTATATGAGATGATATCTAGTGAAAAGAAATTTCAGAAGCATACGTAGACATACGAAATAAACTAAAATACGACTATTTTTTTAACCTTTTATTGAGTGGCTATCTATATCCATTTATATATAAGTTAATATAACTAAAGAGAAACAATAATGTCACTATTAATCACATCACGTGATATATACTCAAGTCGGGATATAAAAAGTACTTTTGTTTTGATGCATATAAGTTTTTTTAACGAAAGATATTTCTTAAAAGTTTTTTTTTTCCTACATACACAAACAGTATGATTCTTTTTTTTTTTGTCAACTTTTCAGGCTTGGGTAAAGTATCTCTTAGACTAAAATCAATCTCTGTACGAAGAGACACATGTAATCAGGAAGAAAAGAATCAATCAATGGATATGCAGAGGATATAAGAATTACCCAAGGAAAGAACCAAAACCAACTATAAACAACCTAGATCCGGACTAACCAGAACTAGAACAGAAGAAGAACTGAATATTATTGATCCGATTACAACAGAAAATCAAATCCGATATCACCGGAAAAGATTTCCGATTGTAAAACAAAACAATCCGAACAAAGTCGGAAAAACTAATCGGACAAGCCGAACCTTAATCCGAAGAAGATCGGAACAACGAAAGCTAAATATATACAATCCACGACGTCGGCACAAGCCGAACGCCGGGATTAAACTCTTGTTTCTTTTCTTCTTTGTTTCTTAGAGAGAAGGAGGAGAGAATAACAGTATGATTCTTGTCCATGAAATATCTCCTTTGTCGTATGCTTAAATATTCTGGACTTTTCTAATTTATTCGACACATATCATAATTCACAACCGAAAAATGAAGACCCGGTTTGAAACGTATATAGAGATTTTTTGAATTAATATATCCCTTTTCCATTTCAGCCACATATTAATGTACTTGTAACTTGTCCATTTCAGCCACATATTAGTGTGCTTGTCCTTTGTTTTTGCAATCGTAATTAACAACGCTAAAACGTGACGAATTGAAGAACAATTATTCGTTAAATTTGTCGCACCTTCTAAGTTATACATCTAATCACCACACTAATTTCAAAGTAGATTATAAATTTCTTTTATAATTTTTTTTTTTTGCAAAAACAAGTAATTATTAGTATATATTTTTTTTTTTTGATCAAGTAATTATTAGTATCTAGTTCGACGTATTGTAGGCTAATTAATTCGACTATCGCAAATTCGCAATGACATATTATATTTTTTTCTTAAAACCTCGACTAAATTTTAAAAATTGGGAGGGAATGGCAAAATTGACTAACCTTGCTTGGAATCCTCCGGCGATAAAACGGCGACGTTTCTTGAATATCATCGTCAACGTAGTATGGGTCACTCGTATGAATGTAAATAGAGAAAAGTTCTTGATGGCCTTTGAAAAATCTCTCCCACAGTTTAGCCAAAGGAAGCTTCCCTCTCGTCAAGAACATAAACGCCACTTTCTTTGTCACGTTTAATGGCGTTTCTTGATTCTTCCAAGAAGCACAACGAAAGAGTTCTTCCTCCGTCATGTTATGCATCACGTTCTCCGGCACCACCAGAGAAGAATGACCCTTTTGCCCTTGATCGTTGACATGAGTAACAGCAACCGCTTCGTTTACAAAAACGCCTTTTTCTGGCTGCGGCTGAAGCGGTGGAGAGAAGGAAGAAGAGGAGGAAAGAGAAGATAGGCGAAATAGTTGAGGACTGAAAGAAACGTTTCTTATGTTGAAGTTTAGAATGAAAATGAGTCCAAATCCAAAACCGATAAGAAAAGAATACAAAACAAGGTTTTGAAAGAATCTTTGAGATTTGTATATTTTCGATATGATGATTTGGTGAAAGTGATGATTTACTTGTTGAACAGAGTCTTCTTGCGTTTCGTAGCTCTTCATCATTGTTTTTTTGTATGTGGGTTTAAAACATAACGAATGTTTTTATAGTGTCAAGATTATGATCGTGTTTGCATTTTAAATGACTTTTCGTCTCTGGTTTTTTTTTTCCCTTTAAAAGTATCACACGGGTTTAGGGATTTTGCTAGAAACATTGAATTGACTTGTACATAAGTTTAGGGGTTGGGTTGATTTAATTGGTACACGAATTGGGTTTTACATGAACACGTTAACTTAGATTGTGACATTAAAGATGAATTAATGCTTGAATTAAGGCAAATAGTGTCACCTATCTGTTATTTTTTATCTGTATTTTATTACTCTTTTGAAATTTCACAATCATACACAAACGAAATGGATTTGTTTTTGCAACATCAGCTCATCAAACAGGGGAATGTATTTTGAAGATAAATTCTCAGTTTCTAATCACAACAGTTTCTTCTAAACTCTCGAGCTAATAAACTTTAAGCAGATCAAACCGATAGATCATTAACGTGTTTAACATCTCTCGACTCTACATAATCTAGGGGCAAAAAGCTCTACCTTCAGTAGAATGAGATGCTATAGACAAGTTTCCGCCTATGTTGTTTTTCAAAACCCGCAACAATGTCATCGATTGTATCTTCCCATGTTTCATTTCCTTCAATCTAAAAACCACAACAATAACAGTAAAACATTGTATCAAAAGCTGCTAATGCAGATTCATTACAAAGAATTGAAAGGAAATTGAGAATATTATTGACCTCTTGACAGAGTTCCAGGGCAAGTCGGCCACCTACAGCTGCTTCGTCGTGGTTATCTTTCACCTCCAAGTTCATTACAAGGGCGGTTTTCATTAGAGGCTGTTCTCTGTTATTAAGATCTGCAGATTTGGTAATAATAATAATCAACTTGATGTGATAATGATAGTAAAACACACAAGAATGTTTGTACAACTCTCACACATAAATAAAACTCGCAGTTCCATCACATCGAGACTTCAACAGCGGGATAGAAAGCAATTTAAATTACAAGAAAGGGCAATCACCCGGTAGAAATTTCAAGTTTCGCATGACTTGTCAATGCTCTACGACTTCAGGAATTCAAATTAAAGCATCTAAAATTCCAATCTAACTAGTTCAAACCAATTCATTAAGTGCGAAAACACCAAGCATATAAGATCAAAACCACAACCTTTTCCATCTTCTTCCAATGGGATAAGTGGATAAACAAGTATATAATTCCCACAGTTCTTCTTCCTATATACTGTATAAGAGTTGTGACAACAACTACCTAGGTACTACTAAGCAATCAGGATCAAACAATGGGGAGGATTTTGATTACCTTCAAGAACTGAATCAAAAACCTTTTCTTCAAATGTCATAACCACATCAAACACACCATCACCAGCATTATCTTGCCATCTTTGAGGAGCAAGTTTCACAGACAAATTCCTCTTAAGCATCTGCAATATACCATTCCTCTTGTAACTGTAGAAACAGTTAAGGTACCACCAAACTCCAACTTTACAAAGACTCACACAACACAATATTCTCTAGAGCCATAATCTAGAGAAAATTTGCTACTTTTTTCTTGAATACTATTCTACTTTCAGAGAGAAATTTTCAAATGAACAAGAAATCAAGTAAAAATCTCATAGCACTAGAAAGAGATTGACACTGAAGCAGTGAATAAACTGAATTTAGGGATTGGAAGCTTAAGAACAAATCATGAGCAGTATACAACAACAATCACAGAAACTTATAAGGATACAGCTCAGGATCTTTGCGCCTGAGTTCATCGAACATCTGCTTATAAGGAGTTCCAAAATCGTAGACGTTAGGTTCTCTGAGAGATGGTCCAGGTAGTTTAACATGAGACCCAGTCCCGTACGAAGCAACGTCGAGCCCTTGTCTCTTAAGGAGAGCGTGAGCCTCCATACTCCGATTCTGATTCGACGAACAAACCATCGCGTACCGGAATCTCATGGCCGCGACGAACGAATCTGAGATTTTTTTTTCCGGCGACTGTTGCCGAAGCGAGTTACTAGTTCTCGATTTCAGAGATGTAGTGTAACTGGACTTAAATGGGCCTATTACTGGGCCTGATAATGGGCCTGGGCAGGGCTATATCAGCTGATTCGGTATTTCTTTTTTCTTTTATTTAGCCGATATACATCAAATTTAGCCAAATGTTTTCTACTTAAATTGCTGCGGTTAACTAGAAACAAATCGATATTTTCCAGTTAAATTGCTGCGTGTTAATTAGAAACAAATCCAACTTTGAAAAGAAAATTAAATAGTCAAAGTCAAACGAATCATTTCTTTACTTAAAAAGCTAACGACATACTCCATCCGTTCTCTTTTAGTTGATGTTCTAAGAAAAAAAAATATTTTTAAAAGATTGATTTTTTCCATTCTCAATGCATTTTTAATGAAAAATAATGATAAATTGTAAATTTCAAGACACATTAATTGGTTTTATTGAATTACTACTGGACTAAAGTTATAAAAAATTGTTTAGCACTCCCTCCATTTCATTATATAAGATTTTTTTATTTATTTTGCGAGAATTAAGAAAATAATAAATACAAACAAAATCTCATTTAATAATTAATTAAAATTATAACTCAATCAATCATATATAAGACTACAGAATTTAGAAGGACAAAAGTATCAAATCACATTAAAATCTGCATAGAAACTAGTAAAACATCTTATAAAATGAAACTAAAAAAATTCTCTTAAAAATCTTATATTATAAAACAGAGGGATACAAAAAACAAGACATTTATAACAAAGAATTAATGTGCTTTCTTAATAAGTGTGAAAATTCTAGACAATCAAACAAAAAAGAACGGAAAGAGTATAATAGAACATGTACATTGATTGGAAATCCAATTATTGAAATTTATATTTTATACTAATAAAAATTATTTCTTACTTTGTTACCAACAAAAAGAAAACATTTTTATTTAAAAGAATTTGTAACTAACTTTTTTTTATAAATGTTTTCACTTAACTACTAAGGGCAAATGGTAGAAAACATTGTATGTAATATTGAATGGATACGGCGTTTTGTAGATACTAATATCAAGACAAATGAAGAAGTGGCTATAAAAACTTGTAAGTATTCGTTTACAAAGTAAACTTTTTACCAATTTTAGTGTCTATTGAAATAGAGAGATCACTGAAGCACCCAGTTTGGTAAGGTGAGAAGTTCATTATTATGTTTGTTCCGTCTAGAAAGTAATGAGTGATTGTAGTAGTATATGTGTACAAGTCTTGTTGTTCATTTCAAGAATAAGCTGGATTTACTCAGTGGCACTATATGTAGGTTCTCTTATTGTTAAATTGTGTTTAGGCGGAAAATGAATAAAAATTAATGATTTTAAGAAAGAAAAAAAATTAATGATTTTGTCTTAATCGATAAAAGGTGGCATGTTTGCAATAAATTTTCAAGGGTGGCATATTTGAAAAAAATATTTTCAAAAGTGGCATGTTTGTAATTCCCCCTTATTGAAATTTGTATTCTTACTAAAGTAATTATTTCCTATTTAATGGTATATTTCTCTCTCTAAAATTCGCTCATTTCTCACTAGAAAAAAAGAAGAAAGCTTTGCCTCCTCAGCCGGCGTCGGATTAGCCGGCGACCGTGGCTTTGTTCATATTAGTTGTATTGTAGTTTTTATAGTCGTTTTCTAGATTTTCAAGTTTCTGATCTGTTGATCGGAGTTGTCTTTCCGTTTATCGGATAAAACGTTTCGTTTATCGGACAAATCCTTCCGTTTATCGGATAAATCTTTCCGGCCTTGTTCGGATTTATCTTCTTGTTTTAGGATTTGGTTCTCTCCTTAACAGATCCGGTCTTCTAGGTGTTAAAGTTAATCCATCGGTTCATCTTTTATTTCTTCATCATATTGAATCATCTTTTCTTATAGCGAGGATTGTATTTCTCTTGATTCCCTGAATTTGAACCTAGATGAGGTTAGGGATAGGTCATGAGACTTAAGATGTGTTGAGTTTTTTTCAGAGAAGAAGTGAAGGATTCCGGTGTTCTTAATTTAAGATCGGTTATCTGGCCTAAGGAGCTTTTACAAGTGGGATAGAGAAGACCGGATGAAATGATTGCAGAAGCGGGATGCGGTGGTTTCCGGCATAAGCTTCATTCGGCGATCACTTTTCTTATCAATTTGGAAGACAACACACGTGTCTCACATGCATTGTGGGTGGATTATCTTCTTAGATGACTAGGTTAAGTGTAATTGGGTTTAATTTTACTACTTGTAATCTCTTAATCCCCTTGTAAATTGGCCTTTTAGGTTTTTATATGAATCTTCAGTCGAAAAAAAAACATTTTAAATTAAAAAATATTGTAAATAAATGTATATTTATATAGAAAAAATAAAATTATTTTCACTTTTAACTACGAAGGGCTAATGATGGAAAACATCTTATGTATTATATTCTTACCAGAATTTACTAGTTGAACTGTTAATTACTAACAAATATCTTTTTGGTCAAAGATACAATATATGCAATTATGGATGAACCAAAATGAAACCTAAAGTCACATTATTTATAAACTCCAAACCATAAACTAATCTTCATATCTCAAAATTTTATGCGAAAGACATGGCAATATCAAAAACAACTATCTTCATCATTTTTGCTTTGTATCTCTCATGTTAGCTTCTCTCTATATCTCTCTTATATGTGTATGCTTGATTAAATCGATGGAAAAGAGACTAAAATGTGATATATGTGTTTGTAATTAATAGGCTCATTATTGGTGATGATCTATGCAACTCAACTCCACCCATCATGCTCGACAACAAAACAATGTGTTAAGCTATGCTCAGATGATATATATGCAAAATGTTTCCACAAAAAGTGTCATTGTTCGACCGGTATCGAGCTATGCAAGACCGATGATGACTGTATTAATATTATTGGTCGGTGCGGTGTAGACTACTGGTATGTTTGCCAGAAAGGAGAATGTCAATGTATTCGGTGATAAAATTATTATATTCATCACTTTTCTATTCAAATTTTTTTTTTTATTATATTCATCACATTACTACCATAATTAAACAATAATATTAGTAAAACAAAAGTTAATTTTTCCCAAAACAATTATCACTTTTCCCTCTCTAAAAGCTCCTCCTTCTCTCTAAAAGCAAATAAAAAAATTGAAGTGATTGCCCGGTGTCCGCTTTGGCCGGTGCTGTGGCTGTATATACGGTGTAGATTTATGTCGCTTGTGTCGGTTCCCTGACCTGCCTTTCCCCCGTGTCTTGGTTCTGGCTCGTTCTCCTGTTTTGCGATATGAAAATTTGTATTTTCTGAACTCGGTGGTTGCTCCTTTCCGGGGATCAGTCTTTTCCTGCCCATTTTGTAGGTCGTTCCCAACTCCTTCGTCCTCCTCCAGTTCCATGAAGCTTGATGCCTTGTGCATGGCCTACAACGTGTTTGATCAATTTACCATTAGTTCCTGTCGGAACAGGGTTTTTTGTGAGCATGGCTTTTTTTAGGGCCTCTATAGCCGCCTCATAAGGTACAATCATTCACGAAATAGTTATTCTGAAGCGTCTTATGAATGATCACAGTGACTCTCCAGGTTTTTGTGCTGGCGCTCATAGACTTACGGCCGAAGCTTGCTTTTCGATGTGCATGGAATAATGATTCAAGAATGTTCACTACAAGAAAACAGGCCATTTGCCACTACCAGAAACGTCACAAATTCGTCACTAATAAGGGATTTGCGACTACTTTGCGACGAAAACAAGTAGTCACAAAAAGCTCGTCGCTAATTTGCGACAGTGTCAATTCGTCGCTAATTTGTGACGGATTTATGACGGATTTAGGACTCCATAACTCAGTCGCAAATTCGTCGCTAATTTGCGACGGTTTTGCGACTCCACATTTCAGTTGCAAATAAGCGACGCTTGTGTGACTCAGACATGTAGTCACTAATTAGCAACGGATTTGAGACTGTCTTGTGCGTGGCAAATAAGCGACTAATTAGTGACGTTTGATTATGCGACTGAGTTATGACTAACTATATTCGTCGAAAATTAACGACTAATTAGCTTCTAATTAGAGACTATACTGTTGTTGTCACATTTTGGGTTAGTCACATTTTAGTCACCAATTTGCCACTGATTTGACACTTATATGCTACTAATTGTTTCTTTGTTTTGTTTTGAATTGTCTAAATCGAATGAATAACAAAAACCTTAAAATTAAAAGCATACTACATAATCAAGCATTTAAAGTACAAAAGGGTTGAAACCAAAGTACAAAAAGTATTACAACATGCTAGTTTTGTTTTGTTTTGCTACTGGTTTGCCTCCTTGCAGATACCTGTTATGGTTGCTTCTGGACCATAAACCTCGATTGGGACACCGATATCATCTCTAAGAGATCGCATTTTCGCAAGTCCCTTTTGGTAATTTGGTCCTCCTCTCCTTACAAATATATGCATCCTTGCTGCTTTCAGCTTTGCTTCCTGTTTGACAAATATAATTCCAACACAATATGAATATGCTTTAGCCAGTACAGAAGAAAAACTCAAATTTTTCTTGACGTACCTTTTCTTTAAGAGCGCGGATTATGCCATTGAAAGTAGCGGCAACATCAGTGAAGTTGGCGATTCCACCTTTACTCACAAAAGCTCTGCTTTTTCCATCCGGGTTCGCTGTAGCACACTGCAGTTATATTGCGTTATTATCATTATACATTCACAAGGAAATAAACTTCTTATGAACAGAGTGGAAACACTTAATCTTTACATCGATAACAACTCTGGCGTACTGCAAGACCTCATCTTCTTTAGGTGCTCCACTGTATTCAGCATAGTTTCCAAGTTCAGATGCGTACCCGAGATCTCCAACCTATTTAAAGAAATTTTAATGTTCGATGGACTTGTAAGGGAAACAAATGCAGAAATGAATTATTTAAAGAACATACGGTGTCCGCATAGATGACACTTGCTCCTCCTCCAGCTACCATTGTCCAAATCCATCCCTTGGGATTCAGAATGGTAAACTTCAATGACGCACTTGTCTACAACCGCAAATATGGCATTATAAAGAAAGCTCTTTACTAGCCACATAACCGGTTATATTAATGTTAAAGACGGTTTTACCTTCTCATCGAGTCCGTGGATAAAGCTTTCCGTGGGACTCATTACTCTTCCAAATGGCATAAGAAACTCAATGTCACCCCATCTGCAAGCTCGAGGAGTTAATCATGTGCACATTCTCATACTTCTTTAAGCTCAAAGATTTTGGTAATACGGTAGTCAAACTTACGTTTTAAAGTTTTTGAAGGCGGCTGTATCATCAAGCTCACCTCTTATATCCAGAGGATAAGGCCTTCCATCAACTAGTGTGAATGGATTCATCTCCAAGAAAGTGAAATCAAGATCTAACACACCAAAGATAAAACAAGACTTAAAAGGCTTAGTAAAAAGATGATTTGATCTTGTTTACCTAGCCCTTCATTTTGTCCATCGATTCTCCTCCAAAAGATGCCCAATCACAATACAAGCACATAGAAGCAAAAACCTTTTATGCATTTACATGTTCTGTAATCGTCATAACAAGCAAAAGCTCAATCTTGATGAACTGAACTTGATTTGACAAACACAATTTTTCAGAAAGACCAAAGAACAAATTAGATCAGAGTGGATAAATTATTAGCTCTAATCATTCTCACAGCTTTCAAAGAGTTACAAACTTTCCCAAATAAGAAAATTCAAGAAAACGTCTCACATAAAGCATCATACCTCGTTGGTGAAGTAGAATCTCCGAGCTTAGAAAGGATTTAGGCGGGATAAAATTGGCTCCGGCTTTCAATTCCAAGCCCTAATTACAATTTGCCTGGTATACCGAACAAATCAAAATCCAATTAGAAACAAACAGATGAGAATCTGGAGAAATAGAAGAATCCTAACCCTTCTTTGACCATATTTGCATCGGGAGTCGGAGAAGAACGCATGAGCTTAGAGACGAAGTATTGGAGAATACCGATGAGAACCATCACGATGGAGAGAGGTATCAAAACCCAGTCTCTAATCGCCGTATAGAGAACTAAATCTTCCGCCATTGATCTGCTTCGTTTTCTCTCACTTTGAGATTCTTCTTCAAATTATCATAGAGGTTTTTGTTTAAGGAATGGGATTGGAAACAAAGAGATTCAGTGAAACCACGGACCACAGATCTACCTACTCCGGCGTTAGATCCACCACGACCGACCATAGATCTAACAGTGGCGCCGACAGTCCACCACCACGGTTAGATCCACCATCACGACCTCTAGATCCAGAGTTTCCCCTACCACCTCTAAGTCCTCTCTGTCCACCGACTTTATCTCGCGCAGGCATGACGAAGGTGAAATTGAAACTTTGATGAAGAGAGGAAGATTGATGAACATAGAGATCGAAAGAGAGTAGAGAGAGAAGAAGGAAGAGAGGTTCACTCGTTGAATTGAAGAGAAAGTCGAGAAAGAGTTAGAAGTTTGGGTTTTGGATGAATGAAACCCAAAAATTTTTGGGAAAGTTTTTAGGGGGAAAGTTTCTGCCAAAAATTTTCAATATTTTACCCAAATAATTTGAAATTCCAAATTATAAACCCAGAAAAATTTAGTCGTTAAAACGTCTCAAAGTAATCTTTAATTTATGATTAATTTGTGACGCTTTAGAGGGTGTCACAAATGAAATCCCCAAACCCTAAACATTTAGACCCAAAATTTGTTCCTCTACCATTTTCCTAAATAAAATGATATACCCATTATACTACCACTAACAAAGCAAATTTAAAAAAACATCAACTTAACTTAGTCTTAGTTTAAAACTTCTAAGTGTTATAACCTAAAGTATATAAAATGTTGGTTTTCACATAAATATTTTTTTTTTCAAGTTGATATACTCATTACAACCACATCTTAGCTACTTTTCATTGAGTTTAGTACAAGCTAACTACAACTATGAATCATAGAAGCATATATTTTCGGTTTTATGTGTAGTAATGTAAAATGGAGTGGCAAAGTAGTCACTAATCAGTCGCAGATTTGCTTGTGCGTCGCAAATGTGTCGCAAAGTAGTGGTATATTTGTGACTATTTTGTGACGTTAGTCTAGGGTTTCAGATTTTTAAAAACCTTTTACAAAATCAGTGACTGATTAGTGACTCTTCTGAAACCCTAAACCTTATATGTCACTAAAGAGTCACAAAATCGTCACTACCAATTTTTTAAAAATTGTTATTTTGAAACTCTAAACCCTATATGGTCACTAAAGAGTCACAAATTCATCACTAGCAATTTTTGTAAAAATTGCTATTTTGAAACCCTAAACCCTATATGGTCACTAAAGAGTCACAAATTCGTCACTACCAATTTGAAAAAACCAATTTGAAAAAAATTGTTGTTACCTACATTTAAACATTTGTGACCCTTTTGTTACGCTCTTATGGTAGTCGCTAATCTGTGACTGCTTTGATAGTAACAAATCAGTCGCAAATTTGTGACCACTTTATCTGTCGCTAATTAGTCTCTAATTTGTGACTACTATACGACTATATGAAAACCAACGAATGTCTGTCTCAAATTCGTCGCTAATTTGTTACGCTTTTATGACGAAGTTGATCTGTCACAAATTGGCGACTATTTGCGACTGATTTTGGTGTCGTCACAAATTGGTCACATAGGAGTCTCAAAGTAGTCGCCAAAATTAGTGACTGATTTTTCAATCATAAACAGTAGTCACTAATGGACTGTTTTCTTGTAGTGGTTGCTAACAACTAATGGAAGTTGTCGATCTGGATCTTGGCATGATGCTTTATCGGTGTATCAAAGATTTGAGCCGTAAATGAGGTTTATTTGGCCTCCTCTAGGACCCGATCGAGCTCAGGGACCGAGCTGATCACGAGGTGCATCCTTGATTTCATCGTGCGTATCGTTTCTTTCATAGAGGCGATTTCAGTGTCTTTCACGTCGTCAGGGGTCATCAATGTTATGAAGGCAGCGGTTCAGGCCCTGGTGGGGTGATGCAGCAAGGTATGTTCGTCTGGGAAGAGGTTACGCTCCAAGTGATCATGTCTCGTAGTGGCCACATAATTAACTTGTGGCCCGATGGTTCGGATACTTTCTTCAGATCGATTAACAAGGAGGGAAATTTTGTCCCTCATCTCTTGATTATCAGTCTCTTGCTTGTCGTATTTCTCCATCAGGCTTTTTAGCACGATGGGGATGTCGCCAACAATGGGTGGTTTTTTCCGGTGATGGCGGGGTTGCTTCTCTTTGGTACTCTATTTTTTCCTCCTCGTTACGGTTGACCGGTTCGCTGTTGTTTTCGAAATTTTCGGGATTGCCGTCTTCACCAGTCGCGATATTCATCACATTAACGGCGGATTTAGTCTGCTCTTCTGTGCCCATCATTGTTTTGAGAATTCTCTTATAAATAACTTAGAATTGCGCACCCAAAAATCTAAAGGCTTCACGGTGGGTGCCAATTGGAATTACCGGAGTTGCGCAAGCAACCTTGGCCAACTCCAAACAAGTGGGATTTAGATTCTTTGGGCGAAACACTAGAAAATCTTAAGAAGAAATGAAGAAATGTTTCTAATGGTGTCTTATTACTTAGAGTTGCGGATCTTCTTGTGGGCAAAATGTGTTACATATTTATACCCTTTGGAGTCGGCCAAATAAACCCTAGAAATGCATGGAAAGTATCCTAATTAAGAAGATTTGATAAAAATTCTGATATATTCTAGATTTATTCTCCGAATAATTATGAGGTCGGTGGACTGAGGTAGATTCAGCATGTAATTTTCTTAATGGACCTAAAAAAGCTTCCTACAGCCCGTCTCGCTGTCTCTAGACAAGTATTCGGGTCGGTTCAGTACTGGCAGGGGTCAGGTCATGGTAACGAGTGCTAAATCCGATACCACCACTACCCATCACGATATGTTTAGATGATATAAATGCGAAATGTGTGCACAGAAAGTGCCATTGTATGACTAGGATCGAGCTATGCAAGACCGATCGTGATTGTATTAATATTGGTCGATGCGGTATAAACTACGCTTATGTTTGCCTTCACGGAGAATTTCTCCGATGATTAAATTTTTATATTCATTACAATACTACCATAATTAAATAATAATATAAGTAATAAACCAATTTATAATTTTTTCTGTTTGCGTAATTCGTTGTCTTTGTTTCACAGTTACGACGAATATGTTTACATGTATTCCAATCGCAGTATGTTATATATTAAACTCGTTCATTAATCTTTTTGAACATAACATAAGGTATACAAGTTTTTTTTAATTAATGGTTAATTCTATCCCTAAGAAGCTTTACAAAATTGAGGATTTTAATAATTACACATTTTAATGAAACACATTAGATGATAGCATATGGCGCAATCATTACATTCGAAAATAAGGTTATACGTAATATGATTAAAAAAGAGATAGTATAAATGTTCATATGGAAATCAAGGAATAAAAGGGCGGAAGGACGAAAAATATCACTATTACATTCATAGATGAAAACCTAATTATGGTCGATGAAGTCCATTTTGGAAAAATGAGTAGATTGCTAGTCTTTTGAGGTATATTATTTTGAACTAGTTAACTTAACTCAATTTTTAGTATTTTGATCAAAAATAAATTTTTTAAAACAAACTCTATTTTTAGATTGTGGCCCGTATTTTCCATTTCTTTGGATACGTTTGGTGAATTACGTGCTAGTATCTTAAATTTTTCATTATCATCGATTTTACACTCTCGTAATAGTTAAACCGATTGGTTGGTCCGATCAGCCCGTTCGAGGATGAATTTTCTTTTATATGCGATTTACCTAACGAATTGTCAACATATATTTTAATGATATGATCAGTTAACAAAAAAAATTATTATACATATATAATATATAGGGTAAGGCATGCAATGAGTATACATGTAATCGTAATGTCCCGAATTTATATATACATGTATATTTTCTAGTTTGGAGTTATTACTTATATCATGTATCATCTTCGAATTTTTAGCAATCGTCACATAAGTCTGAATATTTTTCCTTCAAAGATGAAGTATTTTCTATTGTTCCAAAAAGTCCTCAAGTTCAGCACAATCTGTCACTTATTCAATTCGGTTTGTACTATTATCAAAACTAAATCGAACCGAATTTTTGTTAGGTTCCATTCGGCGACATTTTTCTTAACCCAAATCAAACCGAATAGACCGGAAGAGAAAACCGAATCCCCCATGCCTCACGAGATGTTCCAAGAGGAAAATTCTTACGATAAGATACTCTTTTTGCTTTTTGACTTATCGTCCAATCAGAAAGTTCCCAATACCATGCTTTGACTTGACTTTAGGAACTATTAGCTAGATTTGACTTCTTGACTTTGTCTTAAACTTAGTCCCATTAGTTATTATTTTCAAAATGTTTTAAACTAGTCACTTAAGCTATATCTTATTATTATCTTTAACATTTTGTTTCTTGAATTGTCTATAATCTAAACTCGTAGTACATATTTTAGTTAAAAGCAAACATGTTTTCAACAAAAGAGGAAAAGCAAAATTTTAAACGGAACTTATACGTATTAAACACGTATGTAGTAGCCCATGACCCCATGCTGGGTCAACGATATTGACTTCCCCAACGACTTGTTTACGTAGCATTAATCCGTCGTATAAGTCACTCCGCAACAACCAACCCATCAGACCACAAGCTTCTCTTTAATTTTTCACTAAGAGAAACATAAATAGCAATCAGCCACGTGTCGTCACTAGAGATGGTTCACCGTCTTATTAATGGTTTCATGGCGTATCTAAAGATGTGCGGTGGTCAAAACGCTTCCGATGGAGAAGAAACCACCGAAGACGGAATAGATCGTGGCATCTTCTTCGATCTCCAAGAGCTTGAAATCGCGACTGATTCTTTCTCCGACAAGAATCGTATCGGACACGGTGGTTTTGGCCCTGTCTACAAGGTAAACTCTATAGACTAAAAATACGTTGAACAATTTGATGTAACAAATTCTTTTGATTTGAATATAATTTTGCATTCTTTTAAAAGAAAAAAAAGATAAAAATTTCTCTAATAGATAGACCATAGAAAATTTTGTTTTTCTTTTAATAATAAAAGTGATGTTTAATTGATGATACGACATTATTGTGAATAGGGATCGATGCCTTGTGGTGAAGAAATAGCTGTGAAGAAACTATCGGTGAATTCAAGACAAGGGTCGAGAGAATTCACGAACGAGATTAAGCTCTTGCTTCGGATTCAACATAAGAACTTGGTTTCGTTACTAGGTTGTTGCTTCCATGGTCCGGAGAAGATTCTGGTTTACGAGTATCTCCCTAATCGGAGTCTAGACTATTTTCTCTTCGGTACATCTCTTAATTTCAATCACGAATTGTCCAAACAAACCACACAAAACTGTACCGAGTCATCGGTTTTGTTCTGTTTCATTTAATTCGAGTCAGTTTGGTTCAATCATCGATCTCTATGTAATTTCAGATAAGATCAATCCCGGTACACTTAACTGGTACAATCGGTGGCGAATAATTATAGGTGTGGCAAGAGGACTACTGTATCTACACGAAGAAGCTCCGGTTCGGATAATCCACAGGGATATCAAAGCAAGTAACATTCTTCTGGATAATGACTTGAACCCAAAAATTTCGGATTTCGGTTTGGCCCGGTTATTCCCAGGCGATGGCACTCATACCAATACCTTTAGAATCTCTGGTACTTAGTGAGTACATATATCTAATCCCACTACAATCTCTAATATCTAAAAGAAAGAACAATGTGAGTATTGTACATGTATATCTAAGGGAGCTTGAGTGTTTATGCAGTGGTTACATGGCTCCTGAGTATGCATTGCATGGGCTTTTATCTGTCAAATCGGATGTTTTCAGCTTTGGAGTCTTGGTTTTGGAGATAGTTTGCGGAAGAAAGAACCATGATCCTCGTCTTGGACCGGAAATGGCTGATCTCTTGAGCTATGTAAGTGAAAAATCTTGCCAATAAACGGTTCGGTTTAATTTGCACAAACTAGACTAATTAACAAATTAATTATAGGTTGCCATTGTAGTCGTTAGGATATCACACGTTGGAAATAGTGATGATTCAACAAAATATATATTAGAGACATAAGAATCTCTAATCATTGATAAATTCATAATCTCACATGGTACTAGAGTCCATCAAACCTAACCGATCCAAAAAATGAGATTCTGTCCGAGATAATTGAGCTGAAAGAGCTATTATCTCGAATGAGCCTGTTAGAATATCCTACATTGAAAATGAAGAGATTCAACACTTATATATAAGAGCAATGAGTTTCTTCACTCATTGTTATTGAATTTTGAGTTGGAAATATATAATCTCGAAGTAGTTAGATCTTTATTGTCATTAATTATATCATGCAATATAGGAAAATGAATCTGTCCCAATATTGATTCGTTATGTAGTTTTGGTCGATGAAACCAATGTGTCATGGTTTTGTACCAAACCATACATCTGTATCTTCCATACAAAGGCTTTGTTTATATTCGGTACAGGCGTGGAAAATGTTCCAAGAAGGCAAAATTCTCGAATTGGTCGATCAATCTCTAGCAGGAGTATACAACCGTGATGAAGCAGCCTCATGCTTCATTTTAGGATTATTATGTTGCCAGCAAATCACGTCTAACAGACCGGATATGAGCGCTGTTAATCTAATGTTGTCGAGCAATTCATTCGATTTGCCTAAACCGGGTCATCCTGGACTCCAAGGTCGTAGAGGAGGCGGCTACACTAGTACAAGTACCGGGACCGGTACAGGAGCTGGCTCGAGAAGTTTGGGATTAATAGGGAGCGAATCAAACAGTTTTAAAAGTAGAAGAAATAGTGGAAGAGCTTCTGGAGCAAATAGCCTCGTTGAGGAATACTCGAGGACTTCCATTTCGATGTCTTCTTTCGCCGAAGGAAGATGAAAATATTAAAAGATTCAAAACATGTAAATCCAGCCTTATTTACGTGATATACAGAGACTAAGAGAGGACTTTTTATACTATGTATATGTTTATGGACCGTAATATATATCTGAGATCTTACAAGTTTTTGGAACACGTTTGATATAAATTAGCAAAAAAGTCATGTGTTTTTTGTCTAACAACATACATTATGCGAGTTTGAATTTGAGTGGTGCTCATGCGTAAATATTATGGGTGCAAAAAAAAGATTTGTTCGAAGTTTGTTTTAATGTAACGTTTTCTTTAAATTTTTGTAGTTTGTATAATTGAGTCGAATTTAGTGGAGTGGTTTTAGGCAACCAAAGTCTTTTAGAGCTAGCTAGTTTCAGAGTAATAGATTTCTATAAGTACGATAATTTCAACTTACAAGTTTCCATGTTCCTAATGAGGAACAGTTTGGCACCAACCTAATTATTGACTGTAGAGCTTTTTGTTTCCTTAATAAACCATAATTAATGACAACAAGAACAAGAAAGTTTAGTTTCACAAGCAAACAAATGGAACGACCTGTTTTTATTAGATTTTTCTTCTAAATGGTTTAACTCAGTTTCTCTTCCAAACATTGAATAATGGGATCATCATCCATTGTGATAACTCAGTTTCTTCTTAGTATGATAAACTAACTACCAAGCCGAGCAAAATAATCAACTCGGCTTATTGATTCTCTTCACAACCTATAACTTACAAATAGCATAAATCAACCTAAATGAAAACTTTAGATTTTACCGAATAATATCTAATGAAATAGGATTTGTTCTGTACTGTTTACAGGTACAATTTAATTTAATTTTTACAACAAAAAAAAAATGTGATTAGAATAATGGACCAGAAATATGATAACGTGTTTGCTAAAACTTCGTACTGTTTACAATCTCATTCGGGTGTTTACTCAAGGATTCAACAATTTTTTGTAAAAATGTATTCAAACAATTTAATGTTTCCTTCACGCACGTTATGATATTTCTGGTCCGTAAGTTTGTTAGCTACAATAAGTATAGCAATGCTCAAAGTCAAAACAACAAGAAAGGAACCTAACTTGATCTAAAGTTAAATTCCAAGACGAAAAACGTGTTTGATCAGCATTTGCTATGTAGCTAAATGAAAGACTTTGGAACTTACATTGAATAAAGTTCGAGCCTTTTTAACCTACCTAAACCTAAATTATTAATAGTTGGTCGATAAAATTGTGTAAAGAGAAATGCTGTAAAGTAGCACACTTTAGAAATTATGGCCGATAAATTCTTATGTAAAACACCAGGTCAATTCTTCAAAAAGGCAAAAACCTTACGTAGCCAACATTAAAAAAAAAAAATTCACTAGCCAATTAAACAATGAGGAAAAAAGATCCACTTTTTCATAAGAATTGTACATGTAGTAGTCTTGTTGATATGGGATGATTTGTGGTATCTTGTATCTCCTGCATAGTCATATGTAGTTTCGAAGAAACATTCAGAGTATTGAAAGAGTTCGTTTTGTTTAACTAGTAGTCTAGTACAGGTATTATTTATGAAAATATTCGTTTTTTTTTGTTCAACATTATGAAAATATTAGTTTAAAGCCATTTTACTATTCAAACTAGTGAATATCATCAAACCAAACTTTTTTTTTTGTCATCCGAGTTAAATTGATAATAGGAGAAGCATACAATGTAAGGAATATATTATAATATTTCCTTCTCCTATTATGTGGTCTTATAAAGATTTTTTTCTATTGGATTAATGTTATTCCATAATATATTTGGTAACCAATTAAATGGAAATAATGGAGTTAATTCATAAATCTCTACTTTGATGGACGGTTGAGATTAATTCTAAGAAAACTCTAAAGAGGAATTATGTCCTCTCTCCGGCCTATAAATATATGTCTTTAGACCATCATAAAGGCATCATAATTAACAACACCTAAAAGATAAGTTTGTGGGCAAGGGGAGGGAAACCTAACTCCTAACTTAGAGATCAGGCTTTCCGTCTTCCATTCATGAATTCATTCAGTAAGATCTCTCCACTACAATAAACAGAGGTACCCCGATAATCTTCCTCATAGATTCTATTATGTGATTAACCTAGATGTTTAAAGGTCTTAGGGTTCATGTAAATTATAACTTACATACAAACAATCAAACAAGCTCACAAGAGATTGGGTTAAACTGAAAAAAACAAAGATAGTTAAAGGATTCAAGAACCTTTAGCCGAAGGAATAGAGAACCTAACTCGAACACCGAACAATAACAATGCATCGAAGAAACCAAATTCCCAAGAAACATTTGATGCCAAACTCTGCGCCAAGAAACAAAAGCCGGATGAAACTACGACAGCACAAAACAAGCTTTACCGACAAACAGTCCCAAGTCACTAAACCGCAGACTCGAACAAACGCACAAACGAGGCTCAAAGGCTAAGCCTTTACCGACGCTGGGAAACCCGCTACCGAAGGAGACCAACACTAACACTCGGACACTTGCAAGCATAACTTTAGCCATCATTAAACCAAACTATCGAAGGTTTTTTCTTATACTAAACCGCTAAAATGACGAAAACTATATTTCCAATGAAAGTATAAAACCGAAATATACAATTAGTTATATAAATAAACAAAACCGATATAGCCATCTTTTATCAAAATTTCGTACTATTTTTATTGTTATTTCATTCACTAAAATAGATTAGGGGAATATAGAAAAGCATCAAATGGCATCAAATTGAAATAAAATACTTTTGAGATCCCAAGTTCAAGTTCTTCCCCCTTGAGAAGTTGCCTTAAACGGAGCTCGTTGGTCCCATTGCCAAACAGTGACCCACTTTTCTCTATTTGGATATATCTATCACCTGATAAATTAAGTGGGTCCTATTCCAATACAAAAATCCCATAACTCTCACTTTCATTGGCCCCTCTTAAAATAAAATTAAAAACTTTAAAAGTTTTCCTACACCCACTTTATATTCCAATTTTTTTTTCTAAAAAGAAAAAAAAGTGCCTATATATAAACGGAGTTACTCGCATGAAAAACAACCGCTCTCCACTTTCACAAAAAAAATAAAATATATATATATATATATATATATACTTTTGTTAAAAAAATCAAAAACTCAATAATGGCCAATCTCTCTTCTGATTTTCAGACATACACAACAATGGATGATCCCATAACTCAACTAGCAGCACTCAACAACACTCTTCATCAATTCCAAACTATGATTACTCCTCCTTTGTCTTCTTCTCTCGACTCTCTTTTCTTTCATCATCAACAACAACAATTTCCAGATCATTTTCATGGAAAATCTATAGAGAATAATAATTTTCCTCAAGGGATTTTCTTTCCTTCTAATATTGATCACAACTACGAGTCTTCTTCACAAATCGATACCAAGAAGAGAAAAACATTAATGGCAACTGTTTCTACGTCGGAGAATAGTGTCTCTAATCAAACCCTATCAAGTAGCTCTCCTCAAGTTTCCATAAATGGAAATATTTTGCCCAAAAATGTAATTTAGTTCCAAAACCCTAATTTCACCTAATTAATGAAACTCTCGATTTTCATTAGTTCTAACGATTTTTTTGTTCTTATTGAAATAACAGATGAGTTCTTCAAGAAAAGGGAAGAGATCTAAGAATAGAGAAGAAGAGAAGGAGAGAGAAGTTGTTCATGTTAGAGCTAAAAGAGGCCAAGCCACTGACAGTCATAGCTTAGCTGAGCGGGTAAAATTAATTTCCTTAATCATATATATTGAATTTCGAACCTTAGTAGAACTATGAGTATTTAAAGAGATTTTCATATTGATTTTCAGATTCGACGTGGGAAAATAAACGAGAGATTGAAGTGCTTGCAAGATATAGTCCCCGGATGTTATAAGGTGATTACGATGAGAAACTTAAATGATATTATTTTGTTTTTTGTTACTCTTATCAAATTATTTTGTTTAGACTACAACAGTTTATTTTAGTCTTTTTTATTGAATATATATTTGGTGATGCAGACCATGGGAATGGCTACGATGTTGGACGAGATAATAAATTACGTCCAGTCCTTACAAAATCAAGTCGAGGTATAATTACATTTACAGATTACCTAATCATTTCCATTTGTTTCAATAATTACTAATTTGTTTATTTTGATGTGGTTTCAGTTTTTGTCTATGAAGCTTACAGCAGCAAGTTCGTATTATGACTTTAACTCAGAGAGTGATGCTGTGGATTCCATGCAGGTACCCCTGAATCATGAATTTTTAATTATTTTCTTTTAAATAAGCTTCTTAATGTTTTATAATTGTGTTCTTGATCATGTGATTAATTCTATTCAAAATATTGGTTCTTATTTGAATATTAATAAATATTTTGCAGAGGGCAAAAGCACGTGAGGCAGTAGAGATGGGGCAAGGGAGGGATGGTAGTACTGTCTTCCATTCATCATCATGGACCCTTTGACTTTTGTTTTTTTCTCTACTTTCATTGTTTTTCTATTTTTTTTTTCTTTTTTTGGATAAAAATACTTTAAAAGATTGATTTCAATAATTTGGATGCCAAATGATATGTATACTGTGTAATGTCGACATTATAGATTTAATAGATATTGCAATTCAATTAGATCGGACAGTGACACATATTTTATGGAGATCTTTTGTGTTCTGGTATAAATTTTCAGAATTAGTTTGGTGATATAAGAGTATTTCAGTAATCCATGTTTTATAACATACACACTAACTCATACAGATTTAAAAACTGTAGGTTTGAGTTATCAAATTATGACTATAATCTCAATTTTCACTACAAGAAAACAGCGAGAAACCGACGGAAATATTCGTCGGAAATCTGTAGGAAATGGCATTTTCCGACAGATTTCCGACGGATATATCCGTCCGTTCTAGATTGTCGGAAATGATAATTCTGTCGGAAATCCGTCACAAATTCCGACAGATTTCCGATAGACATATTTCCGACAGAGTTCCGACAGCTCGCCGGAATCCGGTGAGCTGTCGGAACCCTGTCGGAAATAAGTCTCCGGCAACATGTCGGAACGCAGTCGGAAATACACCTGTCGGAACTCAGTCGGAACAATATTCCGACAGATTTCCGACAGGTGTATTTCCGACTGCGTTCCGACAGGTTTATTTCCGACTGAGTTCCGACAGTGTATTTCCGACAGATTTCCGACTGATTCGTAGAAATTAGTAAAAATAAAAATAAATTTAATTATTATTAATTTAATATAAATTTGTAATTTAAAATTTTAAATTATATAAATTGAAATAAAAATATTTAATTTAAAATAAAAAGTTAAATTGTATTACAAAACGATTGAAACAATTTAAATCTAAGCGGTGGGCGGCGGCGGCGGCGGCCGGGGAAGCAAACCCGAGGAAACTAACTGCGCCATCATCTGTTGCATCGCCTCCCGGTCCTTCTTCGCCTGTTCCCGGTCCGCCGCAGCTTCATCTTGTATCTTCAGGACCGTCGTCTTCAAACTTTCAATTTCGGCCTCCTTTTCCTTCATCTGGGCTCTCAGCTCGGATGACTCGCTGTTGTAACAAGAAGACCCCGATGATGCTGCATCGTCGGGAATACCATAAATCCGCCCTTTGCTCTGCGGAGCAACCTGGGGAAGAAATTTCAATTAATGAAAAAGACTTGATAAGTATTTTAAATTTTACATACCTTTAAGACGAATTGGTTGATGATCTCGTCCGGGGCTTCGGTGAGGGGAGGGGTTCCTTCCGTTTGTGGCTGAGACAGAATATAGTCTTCTTCCATTATTTGGACGGCATGCTGAATCTCCCGAGCTACCGGATCCTGGACGACACCATCCTTGTTGGTGTGTGCTGCTACCAGAAGTTCAACGTAGTTGGGGTCCCGACCCAACTCCTTAGCCTGCAGTTGTTAGATATTTTTTTCATATAAATGTATAAAACTAAAAAAAAATTAATAAAAATCAAAGAATGGCATAAAAAACATACCATATCTCTAGCCTTTGTCTTCTTGCTGGTAACTCCGAGGTTGTGGGTGGCTTTACCCTTGCCCTTGCGGTCGCTGTTCCGGTTGCTAGAGTGATATGAAGAAATCGCCTTGGTCTCTTGTAGTTGCCAATAGGCGATGAACCCGTTCCACAATTCCGGCTTCTCAACCATCTCCTTTGGCACCTCACCGTGTAGCCACTTATCCTTCCACTCGAACACCTTGTGTGAGTAGTGCCTTCCTGCGTATGAGTCGAAGTCCCTCCTGACCGTTGCGGTCAAGTGTGGGTCCCACTTAAATTCTTGCTGAAAAAAGAAAAATTAAATTAAAAAAATAATACTTTAAATGAAAGTAAAAATTGTGAAAACAGATGACTTACCGCAAATGTGTGAAACCACAATTCTTGATCCTCCGGTGGTATTTTGCCGTACGTTGGATACGGAAAGCGGAGCAAAGAACATTCCATCTTGTTGAGGGACTTCGAAATCCCGCTTCGAGAATCATCAAACCTAAGAAAAAAAAATTAACAATATAATTACATTAGTGACAATTAAATTAAATTAGTAAAAAAAAGAAAAAATGTAACAAAACTTACCATGTGTCTCTACCGATCTGGTCTGGATGGAGCGTAGGTATCCGCCCTCGTCCAGGAAGACCCACGAAGTCCTCGACGCTAATCTGGGACGGTAGTGTGGCGGCTGGTGGTATCTCCGGCGTCTGTACAGGTGTAGACGACGGTGATGGTGCACACGTCGTAGCCGCATCAGGTCTACTCTGACGACGACGACGACGTTCGCCGCTGGCCCCGCCGCTAGATGCTCGGAAACCACTATAATCCCTATATTTATATATAGATTTTAGGGATATAGATTTTAGGGATATAGATTTTAAATTTTAAAATTTTTAAAGTTTTAATTTTTTAATTTTTTTAAAAATGTAAGAGATTTATGTGTTTTTTTTTAAAAATTTAATAAAGAATTGTAACCATTTTTAAATTATAGAATTTTGTAGATAAATCATATTATAAATTTTTATAAATCCTTTAAAATGCTATTTTTAAATTATAGAATTGTTATTTTTAAATTATAAAATTGCTATTTTTAAATTATAGAATTGCTAATTTTAAATTATATAATTGCTAATTTAAAATTATAGAATTGCTATTTTTAAATTATAGAATTGCTATTTAAAAATTTTTAAATTATAGAATTGAGATTTTTAAATTCTTAAAAATCAAATTTTTTATAAATTTGATTAAATCAGTTTATAAAATTGTATAAATCCTTTAAAATGCTAACAATTTTTTATAAATCCTTAAAATGCAAACTATTATTTATAAATCCTTAAAAATGTTAATCCTAATTCATAAATTTTTCAACATTACCAAAATGTTTTTTATAAATCCTTAAATTTTTTATAAATGCTAAGTGTTTATTATAAATCCTAAATTTTTCAACATTACCAAATTCACAAATCAATTCACAAAATCAATTCACAAACCAATTCACAAATCAATTCTCTAATCCTAATTCACAAATCAATTCACAAACCAAAAGGAATTAGGAATTAGAGGTTTTCTTACAAATGTGAAGGAATATCATCCATGACTGGAAGAGAAGAACGAACGCCGGAGAAGAACGCCGGAGAAGAACGACCGGAGAAGAACGCCGGAGAAGAAGAACGCCGGAGAAGAACAAACGCCGGAAATCCGGTGGGAGAGAGAAGAACGAACGGCGATCCGGTGGGAGAAAGAACAAACGCCGGAGACCCGGAAACGTCGGGAGAGAGGATCGGCGGCGGAGGAAAAAGGCGGCGGCGGCGGCGGCGATTTTGGTGGTTTTCTCCGTCGATTTGTGTTCTGAAGAACGAAGGGGATCTGTTTTATTCCCAGAATTTCCGACAGCATTAAAACTGTCGGAATTCTGTCGGAATCCAAATAATTTAAATGACCGCGTGTAATTGGACCGTCCCATTTCGCGGTAATTATTTTCATTTCGCGGGTAAAATTTGGTATTTCTGTCGGAAATTTGTCGGAAATTTCCGACAGAAATCCGACAGTTTTGTGGTTCTGAGCTTTTTAACGATCCGTTTTCGTAGGTACAAGGTCATAATATGATTGGATCCTGATTTGCAAGATAAAATACTTGGTAATGGTCATTGTTACTTTCAAATTCTAAACAGTTAGTATCCTCGTTTATTTCCCGTAAACATCTATTGTTTAGTATATGTAACATCATGTTCTGTATAACAACGATTAATTGATTTTCTCTCTTATATTTTACTTTTGTTGTTAGAATTGTATGCCGGGAATGTGTCTTATTGAAATTTTAAAATTTGACCTTAAAACCCCAAATCTGTCGGAAATCAGTCGGAAATATATATATATTTCCGACTGATTTCCGACAGAAATAATAATTTTATGAAAAAAAATTATTATTATTATGTCTGTCGGAAATCAGTCGGAAATATATATATATTTCCGACTGATTTCCGACAGATTTGGGGTTTTAAGCTTCTTAACGATCCGTTCTCGTTCATACCATTTGATAGCATGATAGGATCATGATTCCGAAGATAAAATACTTGATAATGATCATTGTTACTTTGAAATTCTAAACAGTTGGTTTTTTAGTATTTCCCGTAAACATCTATCGTTTTATATAAGTTACTATATGAAACCCTTTTGGTTGAAACATGACAAAATCGCAATTCATGTTCTGTATAACATCGACAAGGTTACTTACTCTCTTATATTTTACTTTTGTTGTTAGAATTGTATGCCGAGAATGTGTCTTTTCGAAATTCTGAAATTTGACCTTAAAACCCCAAATCTGTCGGAAATCTGTAGGAAATATATATATATATATATTTCCTACAGATTTCCGACAGATTTGTGGAAACACGTGTCGTAATTTAAGGTTTGCCTGATATAAAGCATCTGTCGGAAATCTGTAGGAAATATATATATATTTCCTACAGATTTCCGACAGAAGCTGCAAAATATAAAAAAAAAACAGAAGAGACAGTGTCGATCGACAACCCCATACCGTCGATCGACATGGGTTTTGGCAAGATATACTCAAATGGAGTTTTGATCGGAAGACTATATGTATCCATTTCTGTCGGAAATCTGTAGGAAATATATATATATTTCCTACAGATTTCCGACAGAAAAACAGATTTTTTTTAAAAAAAATTAGAAAACAATGCATATGAAACCTTTTTATAATACAAACATATAATGTAACTACTCTGAGTTCGATTATGATCCTTCCGAAGGAATTGTGTCTTCGTCTTCATCAAATTCTCCAACTTCTTCTTCTGATTCTCCAACATCTTCTTCTGATTCTCCAACTTCTTCTTCTGATTCTGAGTGTACTATATTATCACCAAATTCTGTGAAATCAACAAAAAGGTCCACTGCGGAAGAAATTGGAACTGGATCCATCGGAGTAATACTAGTTGGTTGCATAGCATCGTGCTCAGCAACTCCATATAGTCGCCCTCTTGGATTAATTGGAGTCACTGTAATCCAAGGATCTCTTCGATGTGTTACCCTAGGGTAAGAAATATAGCATACCTGAAAAAAACATATTTAGTTTAGGCAATTGCAAAATCATTATTTATCAATAACGCACGTATTATAAAATTTTAAAATCAAACCTGGTCTGCCTGTGATGCTAGGATGAATGGGTCATACTTTTGCAGTCTCTTAGAAGAATTTACTGAAGTGACGCCAAATTGGCTCACCTGAACACCTTGTGGATGATTTGGATCATACCACTCACACAAGAAAACAATGCACCTCATGCCCAACAATCCTGGATAGCGTACTTGCAATATTTCTTTGAGAATCCCGTAGTAGACTACATCACCACATGTAGCTGAAATACCGTAATTTGCAGTTGCCCTCGACCTTTCTTCATGAATCCTAAATGCAAATCCCCTAGTGCAATATTTCCCGTATGAAGTTGCTTCGAAGCTTGGGCCAGAAACTATCTCTTGTAACCATGTTGGAAACCTTTCTCCATTCTTCATTCCTTCAGAAACCTGATATAATAATTTACACAAATTAAGTATTAATTAATGCACTAATTTTAAGATATATAAGCGTTTTTTAAAAACTTACGTAATATTGCAGCCAATTTGCAAACTCGGTGTCCTTAGTTTCTCCAAGTTCGTCTTCTGTCATATTCGGATAATAGTGACGTATTGATGCAATGTAAATCCTGAAAGCAAACAACAATATATAACATATGAAACCTATATATTACTTAGGTATATAAAAAAAAAAGTATTTAAATAAGTTCTGTTTTTACCTTTCGTACTCCGCCATCTCCTCACAATTCGTTAGGATATACATATGTAAGTGACTCCACTCATCTTATGATAGGAAGCGTTTCTTCCTTCTCTCAGTCACTCGGCCAACTTGCGAAAACAACTGAGGGACCAGCGCGTGATACATGACTCTCTCACCTCTATCATCATGACGAGCAGGACGTCTACTCTTCGTACGAACTTCCCGTGGAAGGTAAGATTGCGCAAACTGTGATGCTTCTTCATTGATACTCTGTGCGACAATAGAACCTTCAACTCTCGCCAAATTTTTGACCTTCTTCTTTAGATGGAACATGTACCGCTCAAAAGGATACATCCAACGAAATTGAACGGGACCACCTAGTTCGGCTTCGCGGGGGAGGTGTAGGGGAAGATGTTCCATAACATCAAAAAAAGACGGCGGAAAGATCTTTTCAAGATTGCAAAGGATCACTGGTATATTGGCATCTAATTTGCGGATCCCCTCAACTGTAAGTGTCCTCGTGCATAAATCCCTAAAGAAAGCACCAACAGCTGCAATAGCTTCGTGGACTGTTTGAGGAAGGAGATGGGTAAAAGCAAATGGAAGAAGCCTCTGCATCACTACATGACAATCATGACTCTTCATTCCCATAAACTTTAGGTTTTGCGAGTCTACGCAGTTACCCAGATTAGCTGCATATCCATCAGTGAATTTAACTTCGTCTTTAATCCACCGGAAAAACGCTCTGACCTTTTCTTTTTGCAATCGGTACGGAGGAAAAGGATATGTGCCATCGGGAAGACGTTCAAGATAATTACGGTTGCAAATCATTGAAACATCCATCCTAGACTTCACATTGTCTTTTGTCTTTCCCGGGACGTTTAACACCGTATTCATGATGTTGTCAAAGAAATTCTTTTCAACATGCATCACATCGAGGTTGTGCCTTAATAAATGATCCTTCCAATACGGCAAATCCCAAAATATACTCTTCTTGTGCCAGTTATGAGCTTCCCCTACACCACAAAGAGGTTCATGCCCATTACCCCCACAATCAGGAGTCCTATCAGCACCAAAATCTCTCAACTGCTCCAATATAGTACGACCGTCTATCTCATCAATTGGAGCATCAACCACTTGGTTATTTTTCTTAAATAATCTTTTAGACCGACGATAGGGGTGGCCGTCCGGTAGAAACCTTCTATGGCAATCAAACCCACATGGCTTTCTTCCATTCCTCAATTGGAAAGCGTCAGTGTCGTCATGGCAAAACGGGCATGATAATCTTCCATGAGTAATCCATCCAGATAGCATACCGTATGCTGGGAAATCGCTAATAGTCCACATAAGGACCGCACGCATATGGAAATTCTCCCGCCGTGAAACATCAAACGCTTCGACACCGTGACTCCATAGCATTTGTAACTCATAAATCAATGGCTGGAGGAATACATCAAGTGATCTCTTCGGATGCTCAGGGCCGGGAATTAGAAGGGAGAGGAATAAAAATTCTCGACGCATGCACACACCAGGGGGCAAATTGTACGGTGTTAGGATTACGGGCCACAAAGAATACTGCCTTCCATGCTTCCCAAATGGGTTGAAACCATCCGTACTTAACCCGAGGTACACATTTCTTGGCTCGTATGCAAAATCCGGATTCAACATTTGAAAATGTTTCCACGCTTTTGCATCTGAAGGATGTGTAATCTCTCCATCTTGACGATTCTCTGCATGCCATCTCATTTCTTCTGCCGTTCGCGCAGATTGATATAACCTCTTTAACCTTGCTGTCAATGGTAAGTACCACATACGTTTATATGGAATTGGAACTCTGCCACCAGTATCCTGATACCGTGGTTTACAACAAAATCTACATCTTCTCCGGTCTTCGTCTTCTCTCCAATATAGCATACAATTGTCGATGCATACGTCTATCACCTGATACGGCATACCAAGACCAGCTACGAGTTTCTGTACCTCGTAGTATGATGCAGGTGCCTGATTATCTTCAGGCAAAATATCCCTCACAAAATCTGCTATCACATCAACACACTCTTCCGCCAAATTGAAGTCCGTCTTAAGGGTCATCAGTCTACTAGCAGTTGATAAAGGTGAATGTCCGTCTCTACACCCATGATATAATGGCTGCTTCCCTGCGTCTAACATTTCCAAAAATCTTCTAGCTTCTTCATTTGGTTCTTCTACTCTATCCTCCCCTATTACGATCGATGGGAAATTCTCTCTAAACGCATCATGAACCATCTCAGCGGTACCTACACCAAAATCTACTTTCGTTCTATGTTCGCCTAAGCTATCCGTTCTATGTTCGCCTAAGCTATCCGCAACATATGGTGCACTGCTACTACTACCACCATCATAATTAGTTTCTCCATGATAAAACCAAATTTTGTATCCCGGCATAAAACCATCCCTATACAAGTGATGCCAAACTTGTTCTACCTTAAAATTACGCGAATTGCAACAATTTAAACATGGACATTTTATTACCTTTCGATTCCCGACAACCTCCACGAACTCGCATATACCTCGTGCATAATTTTGATTTAATGCTTTCGACTCCGGATCATACATCTCTTCATCCATCCACGATCTATAATATCTAGAAGATGACATCTCACTCTCTTAACGATTTTTTCTAACAAATGTTTGATTGGAAGTTGTTGTTGTTGTGAGTGAATGAAGATGTGTGGAATCATATATATAAAAACGCTGACCGTAGGAAATCTGTCGGAAAGACAACGGATATAATAACGGCTATAATAACGGCTATTTTTCCGACAGATTTCCTACAGACATTTGAGTGTCTGTAGGAAATCTGTCGGAAATTGTTAACGACAATTTATTTCCGACAGATTTCCGACAAACCGCCGGCATCTCCTCCGGCGTCGACGTCGGCTAGTTACACCGTCCGACATTCCGAGCGATTTCCGACGGTTTTATTGTCTGTCGGAAATAATTCCGACAGATTTCCGACAGAAGTGAAAAATTTTAGTTCCGTTGGTAAGCAGTCGGTAATCTGTCGGAAATTTCCGACAGAATTAAAGTCTGTCGGAAATGCTGTCGGATTTGCGGCTGTTTTCTTGTAGTGTTTTCTGTAGAACAAAAAAAGTCTACGTTATAATTGTAATTTAGGGTAAAAAGATTTTTTTTTTAAAAAACACAAAAAATTGCAACTGTCATACATTTTAATTAGTAAGACCCATTTTTTTTAACATTATGATAAAGTGCCTTTAAAGTTGTAGAACTATCATCAATCAAACACTTTAGACAATGGTAATGGGGAATGTTTTAATATAGGGAATGTTATAATGTATTGTTCTTGTTATTATTATGATTTTGTCAGAATTGATATTGTTACTTTAACATACGGTTAGTTATATAATTTTGAATTGAAATAAGACTTTTGAAATAGTGGATTCTAAACCACTCTTTCTCTTTCTCTCTCTAGAACTCTCTCAAGAAAGAAGAACACCAAATTTCCGTAGATCTAGCCCGGCGTTTGGTTTTCGCCAACGTCGAGGCTTGTATATACGGATCTATGTTTTCGGCTTAGACCGATTACCGTTTCGGCATGACCGATCTTTTGCCGGCTTGTTCAGATGTTTTTTCCGGTTATCGGATGTTTCTCTTTAGTCTAAATCCTCTCTCAGATCTTTATTTTCATATCTGGTTGATGTTGAATGTTTTTCTTTTTCACTGGTTATGTTTGATTCTATATTTTCTAAGAGAATAAATCTTTGCTTCTTAATTGATGAACCTATGTCATAGGTGTTATGCAAAGTCTCTCTATGGGGTATAGAATTGAATTGATCGATCAAGCTTCGGTATTTGGTGCAGATTCAGTAGGATTTGAGGTTTTCTCTATAGGAAAATGTCTCAACGAAGATTCTGTTACTATTTTACTTGAAGTTTGTTTGTGGTTTTACTTTGATCAGTGATGAAGAACAACATTTCAATGTTGCCGGTGTTTTGAGAGCAGGAAATTTAAGGGATTCGACTAATTAGTGATCTGGAAATTGCTCAAAATTGTTGGAATTTTCACCCTCTGGATCCACCGGAATTTTCGTCGGTAAAGTTTTAGTCGGCTGAAGGTTCTGGATAACCCAAAGTGGGCGAGAAAGAGACCAAGGAGACATGTGTTTCGATTTGTCAAATACTCTTTTAGTTCTCTTTTAGGCTTCAGATTTTATTTGTTTTGGGTTAATCAAGTTCGAATCCTATTGTACTTTTGGCTTTTGTGGCGTTCTATTAATACTAATATGGTTGACAAAAAAAAGTGGATTCTAAACCAACCTAAACTAATTTCAAAAGTAATTAAAAAAAGTAGAAGCCCCTTAGCCAGTGGTCAAGGGTTTAAAGGCTTTTACATGGGTTCAAATTCTAGACAATACAAATTCTTGCAGATAAATGGATGGCACTTTTCAGAAGTTTCAAAGTCATCCAGGGAGAGAACAATTCCTCTCATTTACCTCCTTTTTATTTACCAATCAAAATTGAGTCGTAGGAACCACCAATTTAATTAAATTATTTAATACATCAAACAAATTAAACAATTAATACTCTATTATCTAACTAAACAAATTAGATAGATCTTAAACCCCAAACTCAAACCATGAACCCCAAAGATATACCCTAATTTAGGATAGTTAACCCAAAAATAAATTCTAAACCCAAAACTCAAACATTAAACCCCAAAACTATACCCTAATTTGGGAATAGTTAACCCAAAATAAATCATAAACCCCAAATAAATCCTAAACCCCAAAACTATATCCTAATTTGGGAATAGTTAATCAAAACCTAAAAATTTAAACTACAAATCCATTGAAAATCAATTTTTGTAGTTTAAATTTTTGGGTTTGGGTTAACTAATATCAAATTAGGGTATAGTTTTAGGAGGTAGGGTTTGGATTTTGGATTTAGGAAATTTCTGTAATATTAATTATTTTTATTTGTTTAGTTAGATAATGGAATATTAACTATTTAAATTTGTTTGATGGAGTAAATGATTTAATTCAATTGGTGAACCTTACAACTCAATTTTGATTGGTTAATAAAAAGGGAGTAAATGAAAGAAATTCACCCCTAGGGGTGAATCCCATAATTGTTCCTAGGGAGACCATGTTCATCGTTGGGATTGTCATACATGCAGAGCCGTTAGTCGAGGAGATTGTCCATCATGGAAGATATGTCGTACATGCAGTGCCATTCGTCGGGGAGAGCTTGTCCATCATGAGAGATGTCGTACTTGGAGAGTTGCTGCATTATGGAGGCCTATGTAAAATCTGTTCACCCTAGTCGCATAGACAACATGTAGTTGAGTATCATCATAATAGGATTATATCAAATAGATCAAATTAGTCTAATGATGATTGCAATATCTATATGATAATTCATACGATAAAAAAAAATATATATTTTATTATTTAAACTACGATAATATAAATTGCAATAAAAAAATCAGATTCACGATCTTTTCAAAAGTACTATAAACCAAGTGGTACTAGTCTAACTATAAAAATGTTCATGGAAGAAAATAAATTATTTTTCTAACCTAAGTTTGATTCTTATTGGGAACACGTTTGCTTCCATTTGTCCGGTCAAAATAGGCTACTCGACAGCTGCATTCATTATAGAAAATTTGTCAGATGTAAATACTCGAAACACTCTCTATTATAAAAAAAAAAAAGTCTTACGAAAACTATTAGATAACTTGTTGCATTGGCTAGCAACTAGTAAAAAGTTGGACACTACATTTAAGAAAATGATTTAGTTAAAAAAAAACTGCCTTAAATCATTAAATCTAGTGTTAGAACTATATTGTGACATCTTTCTAATTGATTCAAAAAGATTTCATTTTCCTAAAGTGGGCTCAGTACTCTCTTCTTAAGACAGAGTCTTTGACTTTATCTTTTTTTTAGCTTTGATCGTGTTTTTACGAAAATCGAAGATAGATCTGTGTTTTTCTTTGGAAAGATAAAGGTTTATTAGGGTTTGTTCATCGGAAATTCTGATTCTCCGATCGGTGTAAGTGGCTGGAATTTTATAAGATTCGTCTGTGTAAGGGGAAAGAAGTGTGGAATGAGTATTGATAAGGCGATGGAATCGATGATGTTGGATGACGAAGATACACCTTTCGTGTTGCCAGCTGATATGCTCAAATTAACCTAGAGCTAACTCTCTCAAATTAAGAGATCAATGTAGTACTTTAGGTATCGAAATCCACAGGGAATCAGAAAACACTATAGATTTATGAGTTCGAATTATGTTAAGCAAGATTATAAGAATGCAAAAACAAAGCAATAAAAACTGTTGTAAATCAATTAGAGAAAAGCGCTAGGCACAGGAAAATCTCCAGTGAATCAAAATTGCAGATAAATCAATTGATAGGATTATTAAAGCACAGTTCTTGAACATGAACACGAAAGTAAAACAAACCAGCTTCTGCTGCGAATATTATCTATGGATAAATCCTAGAAAACCAAATTCCTTTGCGAATTCTATGGATCTAATCAAGCATTAATTTCAGGTTCAATTGTTCACAAAACCCTTAGCCAAATTCCTTTGCGAATAGGAATTTTGCTCATCAAAGACTAGATCAGGAATTTAATCAAACTCTCGTTTCTATTAATTATCCTAAGATCAGATTTCAGTTCATGACGCTAAAATCAGCAATAAAAGCAAGTCAAGATGAAGAGCATTCTAATGATATTATCCTAACAATCAGATCAGATCAGCAATTTATCAAACACTTTCGAATAACCCTAAACCTAACAAAGGAAACTACTCAGACATATCGAATAATGAAAACATGGTTTTATTAAAAGATAAATCAAAGAGTTAAGTAAAATAAAGCGTTCGTCTAAACAATGACTCTAAAAACGTATTTATAAAGTTACAAAGTCGGCCAGAACATAAAAGTAAACATCTGGAAACTCCGGGCTTCGAACGGACTTCTGCGATTAAGAACTGGGCTTCTGCGAACAGGGTGTCGATCGACACTGATAGGTGGTGTCGATCGACACCAATCTTCAAAATCGGATTCTTTCCTTCTCATGTCGTAGTGTCGAGCGATGCTCAGTGGTGGTATCGCTCGACACAGACTCCAAAACTTCATTCCATGATTGCATCTTTGCCGCTTCATTCCGTGATACTCCAAAACTCCCAGTAAACATCTTTTAAGCTCCAATCGTCCTTGTACCTGAAAAGACTCTAAAACCAACACAAAACATAACAAAGACTCTAGATATAGGACTTATATCATGGCTTAAACAGGGTAAAAACCATGATATATCAACTCCCCCAGACTTAGCTTTTTGCTTGTCCCTAAGCAAAACAGTGTAATCACTCCTTTAGGAACCACATACCTTTGCAAAGCAAATCCGGTGATACTTCGATGTTTCCCTAGAAGCTTAGCAGTCCTCCAGATTGAATCCAAACCTCTTAGAGAAACTCAGACTTTCAGTCGCAGGCCCCTTAAGTTCAATTAGATGCGGTCTCATCGAGGGAATATCGATCGCTGGACCTTCTAGATTCTTTCGCTTCCTTTAACACTTTTCTTGTGATGGCGGGTACCTCAGCAGAGGGTCCTTTACCACCAAATGCCTATATGAATTCAGGCTTGCACTTTTCTGCAGATTTTTTTATTTCCTTGGCATCTCTATGATTTCACTAGATCAGCGCTCACTACTGTTGTTCTATGAGGCTTTTATGATGGCGGGTACCTCAGCAGAGGATCCTTTACCACCAGATCTAGGACAGTTGTACTCATCATACGGGAAGAAGTTTCAAGAGCGGTCCTTCCTCGCTTTCAAGTGTTTGGAAGCTGAATCAAGCCTTGCGATTAGCCAACGCCCTTGACAAGAGATTAAGATTCATTAGGGCGGGGTCTTTGACATCCTTTCTGGCGTTCTCCAGAAATTTGAACTCGCTCCGTTAAACCGATCCACTTCCAGTTACCCACCTCAGTAAAACCAGCCAACTTGCATTGGAATGGTCCATGAGTGTTGTTCAAAGCAAGTCTAAAAGAGAGGTTTTGACTCTAAAAATTTTAAAAATGACTCAAAAAAAACACCAAAAGAAAACACAAAAGTTAGCGACTACCTCCCCCAGACTTAAACGACACTGTCCCCAGTGTTATTAAGCCTGAGATCGGTGAATAAATAGATAGAAAACGAAACGAAAGAAAAAAAAATCAAGTGAGAATTCGTACCTGGAGGCAATGTCAAGCGACACTACCTTAGTGTCGCTCGACACTCGTAAATCTGTCGCGTCAAACGACTGAAGTTCTTGTTGATCCGAACATAATCCTGCTTGGTGTCGAGCGATGCTCCTGTTGGTGTCGCTCGACACCTTCGTATGAAGTTCATTCTCACTTGCGTTTAAACGTTCGATTTCCTGAAAATCAAAACCAAAAACAAAAACCAAACGTAAAACTGTAAAAGAACATAAACTAAAACGTAAATAATAAGACTCACAAATGGGTTGCCTCCCACTAAGCGCTTGTTTTAAGTCCGTTAGCTTGACTGTGATAGGACTTAGGACTATGGTGGATCTTGAGGAAGTATCGGACTTCCTCTATCCTGAACGGAACCGGCAACTTGTTTCAAACGGACCTTCTGGGCAGCTCCCCCAGACTTATCAGAAACAATCTCAGGAAAAAGTTTCATCGTTCTCTCCATCATTTCCTGAAGAACTGCTTCTCCTTGATCTTTAAGCTCAGGAGAAATGATGATTCGCATCTTTGCGAAAGGCTTTGAACTCCTCTTAGGTTTCACCTCATCTTCTCTTTTTCCTGCAAGTTCATTAGAAAAACCAAGCTTTCGAGGAACTCGAAGCTTGCATGAGCGCGTAACTATTTTTTTAACACTAATGAAATCGGAAGAGATGGTATTAAGTACAAGGGGTTCATACCTGGGCTCTTCCGGAGGTGTTTCAAGAGATGGTTCTGTGGTGACTACTTCCTCAATGATCGTAGCAGGTATGTCTTTCGAAGGCTCCTTGATTGGCTTGTCTTCCAGCGATGTATCCACAGAGAAAGCTTGACCATCTATGGTGGATTTCCTTCTTGTTGTCTCCATGTCAAAGTCCATGACAATATCACCAAGATCAAGCTTTATCTTCCCTTTCCTCACGTCGATTTGAGCGCCAGCAGTAGCTAAGAATGACCGTCCTAGGATCAAAGGATCTTCAGGCTCATCTTCGTACTCCAAAACTACAAAATCCGCTGGAATAATGCAGTCCTGAATCCTGATTGGCACATCCTCTAGAATTCCTTTTGGGAATCTCCTCGACCGATCGGCTAGAGTAAGAAACATCCTAGTAGTCCCTGTCGAGATGGAGCAATTAAGCACGAAGTTTCCTGGATCTGGCAGCTTGACAGGAATCCTGCTTTGAATCATTGCGGTTACTTCTTCTGAGACTACTATGTCCTTCTTTTTTTTCTTAGGCACTGGGACTGTGTTCAGAAGAATAGCTCTGATATCTCGGGTCAGCAATGCTCCTTCCTCAGGACTAATACCATTTGCCACCATTCTCTTGACATATCTCCTTATCGCAGGTGAAAGCTTGACTGCATCAACCAAAGGCATCTCAATCATGATCTTGTCAATCATCTGCTTGCAGAACGCTTCTTCAATCTCCCGCTTGGACCTTTTAACTTTGGGGAAAGGAACCTTGGCCTTGTGGACGTTCTCCTCAGAAGCAATCGCGATAACCGCAAAATCAGGCTCTATCTGGACGGGGTGTCGCTCGACACTAGATCTTCTGTCTTGATCTCAGATAACTCCACAACTGGTATCGATCGATGCTCTGTACCGGTGTCGATCGATACCTGCTCTGCTGTACCAAAAATCTAATCCAATTCTGCGAAATAATCCTTCGTCTCAGTGTGAATAGCATTGCAAGCGCTCCTTGGGTTTACATCGGTCTTCGCAGGAAGGAAACCATCTTGTCTCCTAACAGATTTAGCAGTCTGCGCAACTTGTGTATCCAATTGCTTCATATGAGCACTCAATGACTCGAATTTCCCATTAAGGTCTTGGTAGACTGAGTCCAACTTCCCATTGAAAGTAACTTCCAACTTCTGTTGTCCATCTAGGAGTCCCGCAAGCATAGTTTTCACCTCGTTGTCTTGCTCAGGAGGTTTCTGGTAGGACGAGGAACCATAGCTTCTGTTGAAGTTGTTGCTCTGAAAGGGCTTCTGATAGCCTTGCTGACTTCCATACTTCTGAAATCCTGAGCCATTGATGTAATTCACATCCTCTCCTGCTGTCTCAACTTCCTGGGCAAACTGAATAGACTTCTTGCCCACAAGGATACTTTTCATAGAATCCAGCTTCGCGTTCATCTCAGACAAGTGCTTCCCGCCATCTTTGTTTTCGCCCAACTGTTTCCTCTCAAAGTCAGCGTTCTTCGTGCTGTTGCTAGAAGCCAAGTTCTCGATGAGAGTGATTGCATCTGCTGGGTAGTTGGTATTGAAGTTACCACTACTCGCTGCATCCAGTGCCATCTGATACCGCCAGTCTACTCCCCTGTAGAAGATGCCTAACAATTGAACGTCTGTGAAGCCATGGTGAGGAAAATCCCTCTGATAGGACTTAAGTCACGTCCATGCAGCCTTAAAAGCTTCTGTAGGACCCTGCTTGAAAGAAGTAATCTTTGTCCTCAGCTCTTCTGATCTCGCATCATCAAAGAAGTTGTTCAGGAACGCGTTCTTTGTGTCCTCCCAAGTAGTAAGCGATCCAGGCTCAAGCTGCTTCAACCAGTAAGAAGCATCCCCACTAAGAGAGTATGGGAATAACTTGCAGAAAAGATAATCGCTAGACACTCCTTGAGCCTTGATGCTGGAGGCTAAATCCTCGAAGTTCTTGATGTGATCCATCGGATGCTCATGTCGAAGGCCATGGAAAGGATGTTGAGCTACTAGTGAGTAGTACGCAGGCTTCAGCTCAAAATCATTCCTCTGGAAAGCTGGAGGACGAATCGCAGCTCGATTCGCGTAGAACTGATCAGGCCTGTTGAAATCAGCTAGAGTGCGGTTCTGGACAGGGCGTCGATCGACACCCTCCTGGTGTCGATCGACACCTGGCTGTCTGTTGCGTCCAGCGATCTGATTCCCTTGTTGCTCGGCGTGAATCCTATGCGGGTGTCGAGCGACACCAGCTTGATTTTCGAACACTGCTCCTTCGTCAACTGGCTCGACAATCTCCTCGACGATCACAATACCATCGTTGTTAATCCTCTGCCCTTCGGCGTTGTATCTGAGACCTGCCGGATCACGCAGAACTCCATCCTCTCCAGGAATCAGTATAATACGTTCTTGAGCAGCCATTCTAGTTGTTCTTCTGTTCTCACGTTCCAAACGCGCTAGTTCCTCGAGATTGTAACCAACTAGTTCCTCGTGTCGATTGCTCCTGGTATTGCGGTTTCGCATGTACCTGAAACGCAAAACAAAAAGAAACTAGCAAAACAAAAATAAAAACAAAAACCTAGACAAAATCCTAATAAAATAAATCTAATGGTCTAGACTCCCCGGCAACGGCGCCAAAATTTGATATGCTCAAATTAACCTAGAGCTAACTCTCTCAAATTAAGAGATCAATGTAGTACTTTAGGTATCGAAATCCACAGGGAATCAGAAAACACAATAGATTTATGAGTTCGAATTATGCTAAGCAAGATTATAAGAATGCAAAAACAAAGCAATAAAAACTGTTGTAAATCAATTAGAGAAAAGCGCTAGGCACAGGGAAATCTCCAGTGAATCAAAATTGCAGATAAATCAATTGATAGGATTATTAAAGCACAGTTCTTGAACATGAACACGAAAGTAAAACAAACCAGCTTCTGCTGCGAATATAATCTATGGATAAATCCTAGAAAACCAAATTCCTTTGCGAATTCTATGGATCTAATCAAGCATTAATTTCAGGTTCAATTGTTCACAAAACCCTAAGCCAAATTCCTTTGCGAATAGGAATTTTGCTCATCAAAGACTAGATCAGGAATTTAATCAAACTCTCGTTTCTATTAATTATCCTAAGATCAGATTTCAGTTCATGACGCTAAAATCAGCAATAAAAGCAAGTCAAGATGAAGAACATTCTAATGATATTATCCTAACAATCAGATCAGATCAGCAATTTATCAAACACTTTCGAATAACCCTAAACCTAACAAAGGAAACTACTCAGACATATCGAATAATGAAAACATGGTTTTATTAAAAGATAAATCAAAGAGTTAAGTAAAATAAAGCGTTCGTCTAAACAATGACTCTAAAAACGTATTTATAAAGTTACAAAGTCGGCCAGAACATAAAAGTAAACATCTGGAAACTTCGGGCTTCGAACGGACTTCTGCGATTAAGAACTGGGCTTCTGCGAACAGGGTGTCGATCGACACTGATAGGTGGTGTCGATCGACACCAATCTTCAAAATCGGATTCTTTGCTTCTCATGTCGTAGTGTCGAGCGATGCTCATTGGTGGTGTCGCTCGACACAGACTCCAAAACTTCATTCCATGATTGCATCTTTGCCGCTTCATTCCGTGATACTCCAAAACTCCCAGTAAACATCTTTTAAGCTCCAATCGTCCTTGTAACTGAAAAGACTCTAAAACCAACACAAAACATAACAAAGACTCTAGATATAGGACTTATATCATGGCTTAAACAGGGTAAAAACCATGATATATCACCAGCTCTTCCTGAATTCAATTCCAGTGAGCGGAATGCGTGGAGTATAATGGGGCGTATTCTCAATCCAGATAAGCAAAGAGTTTCGAATGTGGTTTTTGATTTGCCCCGAAAACGGCAAATCAAGGATAGTGTTTGTGGGGTTGTTTTATCGAAAGATAGATTTCAATTCATTTTCAAGCATGAATTAGATCTAGAAGATGTTTTGAGGAAAGGGGTTCAGTGTTATAATGAATGGCCGTTAGTCTTGGAGCGTTGGGTAGCTAAGCATGCGCCGAATTTCTTGCAATTCATAGAGGTATGGACTCAACTAAGGAATATACCGATTAATCATACGACAGAAGTGTCTATCACTACCTTTGGAGAATTTTCAGGTCGTGTTGTGGAAGTAGCTTTTGATCCGGCTAGAACAAGAAGTAGAGAGTATAAAAGAGTTAAAGTGAAGATAGATGTGTCAAAGCCCTTGAGGAGAACCAAGCTAATCAATATTCCGGGTGGAGAGTTTATCACAATCAAGTATGATTATGAAAGAATTCAAAGAAGGTACTATACATGTCAAAGGATAACTCATGATCAAGCTAAGTATCCTATCTTTTTAGAGAGTAAAAAAAAGAATAAGGGATCAAAATAAAATGTTAAGAAGAGTGATGCTCAGCGTGGAAAGCAAGTCATGTTTTCAGAAGATCCTTTATTTGGAGTTCTTTTGGAGGATCAGGTTGGTCTTGACCCGCAGACTCGAAGAGTTAGAATTGCAGAGTAAATGTTAGAAGAAATGAGGAGGTATATTTTGGTTGATGATGGAAATAGTAAAATAGTCAGAGGGGAGAGGGTCAGAGCCTCTATTAAGGACCTGGAAAGTGATCTTCTTGGTCAGAGATCTATGCTCCGTTTAGAACCAGCCCCTGTTATTTCTAAGGATTTAAATAAAGGCAAGGGTTTGGTTTTTAGATTTGAAGAGCAGAAGAGGTTAAATGCAGAAGAGATAGAAGGAAAGAATTCCAAGAGATTGATGAATGAGGCTATTATAGCTGGGAGAGCTATGGGTTGGAGTCGGGTTCAAGTGGATACTCAATCTGAGCAGGTTACAGTAATTTTGTTGATTCTTTCTCCATGGATATTGCTTGTTCTACGGTTAAAAGAGCTGTATCTGTGGATGCTAGCTCTTCCGGGATAAATAATAAGCTTAAAAATCAACGAAAAAGGCCTATTAGAGCGAAAAGAATTAAGCATATTGTAAAGGATGGTGAGATATTGGAGGTTTTTATCAACAAAACCCCTATGAAGAATTCCCAGAGAAGATCTACTCATGTTTTGGAACCAAATATAGTGAATCAAAAGGAAAGGGGTTTGGAACGAAAGAATCTTAAAAGAAAGGGTGTTGTTGGTTTGGACAGTGATGGTTTTACCAAAGGTGCTAAGTTTGCAAAAAAAGTGGGGGTCCCAATGGAGGGATTCTCCACTCTCTAATGAGTATCATGAGTTGAAATTGTCAAGGAATACGTACTATGGAGGACTTGACAATTCCCAAACTTAAGGAAATGAGAAAGAAGCATTTCCCAGATCTTTTATTTCTTATGGAGACGATACATAATAGGAAAGATTTAGTTGATTTGAAAGAATGGTTGGGATATGATAGAGTTTTCACTATCAATCCAATAGGTAAGAGGGGTGGTCTTGCGGTTATGTGGAAGAATAGCATTGAGATTGAGTTCATGTTTGCAGATAAGAACCTAGTGGACTTTGAGATGAATTATAGAGCTTTGAAGTTTATTGTTTCTTGTGTGTATGGAGCTCCGGCAGTTGATGAAAGAGGTCAAGTGTGGGAGAGACTAATGCAGATTGGTATTAATAGAAAAGAAAGCTGGTGTATGGTTGGCGACTTTAATGAGATTCTCCACAATGGCGAAAAGATTGGTGGTCCACCAAGGAAAGAAGCGTCTTTTGTGCCTTTTGGGGATATGATGAGAGTTTGTCAAATGCTGGAGCTTCCATCTTCTGGAAATAGCTTCACATAGGGAGGTATGAGATGTAAGTTGTGGATTCAGAGCAAATTGGATAGATGTTTTGGTAATGATAAATGGTTTAGGATTTTTCCTGCTTCTAACCAATGTTTTTTAGAAAAAGAGATTCTGATCATCGTCCTGTTTTAGTAAAGCTCATTTCTCCTTTTCATTCTTATAAAGGAAGCTTTAGATTCGACAAGAGATTGTAAATAAGCCGAATATGAAGGAGTCTATTGCTAATGCTTGGTGTGCTTCTAATGTTGTTATTCAAGGATCAATTGCTGAGAGAATTGGAAATTGTCGTAAAGCCTTGAGCAAGTGGAAGAAAGAGAATGTTACGAATGCTTTCGATAAGATTTTTCAATTGCAAGATGCTTTGGAGATTGAGCAGTCTTCAATTTTTCCAAGTTCTGATCATGTTCTTTTCTTGAATAGAAGTCTGGTAGAAGCATATAAAGAAGAAGAAATCTTTTGGAGCCAGAGAAGTAGAGAGCGTTGGAGGAAGGATGGTGATCTGAATACTAAGTTTTTCCACGAGTCTGTCAAAGCGTCTAGAGCAAGAAAAGGATTGATTCTATGATGGATATCAATGGTACCATTCACAGAGCTGAGGCTTCTAAAGGTGATATTGCTACGTCTTATTTTGCCAATCTTTTCAAGTCTTCTCATCTGGGTTCCTTTGTGAGCCATTTTAGAGGTTTCCAGACCAGAGTTTCTTTGCAAGTGAATGAAGTATTAGTAGGAGTTATCACAGATCAAGAAATTAAGAAGGCGGTTTTCTCTATTAAAACTGCAAGTGCTCCGGGCCCGGATGGTATGAGTGCATTGTTTTTCAAAAATATTGGGATATTGTTGGGAAACAAGTGATTCTGGAGGTTAAGAAATTCTTTGATGATGGAGTGATGCCAACATAATGGAATTACACACACTTGTTCTTGCTGCCTAAAGTTGTTTAACCGAAGAAGAGACTGATTTAAGGCCAATAAGTCTATGCTCTGTTCTTTATAAAGTTATATCCAAGATTATAGTCTTCAGGTTGCAGCCTTTACTTCCTCAGATTGTATCCCAAAATCAAACTGCCTTTTTTCCGAGAGACTTATTTCGGATAATATATTGGTGGCTCACAAGCTTGTTCATGCATTGAGAAACCATAAGGTGACTTCGTCGGAGTTTATGGCTATCAAATCAGACATGTCAAAGGCATATGACATTGTTGAGTGGAGTTATCTAAAAGGTCTCTTAGAAGCTATGGGTTTTCTAACTAAGTGGGTTGGTTGGGTGATGAGCTGTGTCTCTTCTGTGTCTTTTACAGTCTTGTTAAATGATCAGCCTCATGGTCTAATCATTCCGGAGAGAGGGTTGAGGCAAGGAGATCCCCTCTCCCCTTTTCTGTTTGTGTTGTGCACAGAAGGTCTCACCCATCTTTTGAATTAAGTTGAGATGGTTGGAAATATTGATGGGATTCAGTTTGCACCTCAGGGACCATCGGTACATTATTTACTTTTCGCTGATGACAGCTTATTTCTCTGTAAGGCTTTGGTCGTGCAAGCCAAGCACCTGCAAAGGATCTTAACTATTTATGGAGATGCAACTGGGCAGAGTGTGAACTTGGATACGTCATCTATAACTTTTGGTGCAAAGGTGGAGCTATCTGTTCAGAGTAGGGTTAAAAGCATTGTTGGGATTGTTAATGAAGGTGGTGCTGGTTCCTATTTAGGTCTTCCCGAGTGTTTCAGTAGGTCTAAGATTCAGATGCTTAACTTCATTCAGGAGAAGTTGAGTTCCAGGCTTAGTGGTTGGTTTGCCCGTACTCTGTCTCTTGGGGGAAAAGAAACTCTAATGAAATCAGCGGCTTTGGCCCTTCCTGTCTATACAATGTCGTGTTTTATGCTTCCTAAAATGACTTGTAAGAAGCTTTCCTCTGCAATGGCAGCCTTTTGGTGGAATCAGTGGAGCATAATAGGAAAGTTCATTGGATGGGTTGGGATAAATTATGTCTAGCTAAGGAGCTAGGAGGAATGGGTTTTCGTGACCTTGAAGGTTTCAATCAAGCGCTTCTAGCTAAGCATGTGTGGAGGATTTTGTCTCAGCCAAGCAGCCTCTTTGCGTGTGTTATGAAGAGTAGGTATTTTCCCCAATCTTCTTTTTTGAATGCAGCCATGGGAACATGGCCATCCTTTGGCTGGAGAAGTATTGTTTTTGGAAGGGACTTACTCAAAAAGGGTTTGAAACTGATGATTGGGAATGGAAAGAATACTTATGTGTGGTCTGATCCATGGTTATTTGATGTGAGAAGAAGAATTCCTTTAATGAAGAATTCTCTGGTGGATCTAAATCTAAAGGTTCAAGCCTTAATTGAAGTTCTTAGGAGAGACTGGAACAAGGAAGTGTTAGAGGAATTATTCTTCCCGGCTGATATTGCTATCATATCTTCTAACATGTCGGTGGTGTCTATGGAAGATTTATAGTGTTGGATGCATACTAAGAATGGTGAGTATTCGGTGAGTTCTGGTTATTGGTTAGCCAATCAAATAAATCATGCTGACCTTATCAGAGAAGCTGTGTTTTTACCATCCTTAAACGGTATAAAAGCTCAGGTTTGGACCATAAAAACCTCACATAAAATCATGTTATTTATGTGGAGGGTTTTGTCTGGCTCTATAGCGGTGGCTGAGAATCTAGCACTCAAGGAGATGGATTTGGATACTCGTTGTCAGGCTTGTGGAGAGGAGAAGGAGTCTATCAATCATGTCTTATTCACGTGCCTTGTGGCTAGATTAACATGGGCCCTGTCTGACTTTCCAAACCCTTTGGGTGGCTTTGATAAGTTCTCCCTCTTCTCTAATTTTCACTTCTTGTTTAATGGTGTTAAGACATGTCGGGGAGCTGAGGAGAGTGTGAGATCTTTCCCGTGGATTCTGTGGTTTATTTGGAAAAACAGGAATTCCTTTTGCTTTGAAGGTAAAGAGTTTGTAGCTTCTGCCTTGGTATATAAGATTATAGAGGAGTCTACATTATGGTTTTTGGCTCAGTTGGGAGTTGTTGATGCTGAGCAAAGACATCATATGCCTTTGGCGAGAAAAGACTCCAAGTGGGTAAGGCCTCCTGCTCTTTGGCTTAAGTGCAATATTGGTATCTCATGGTCAAAGCAGAACAATATAGGTGGTTTTGCTTGGGTTTTGAGAGATGATAAGGGTGAAGTGATAATGCATAGTAGAAGATCCTTCTCCGGTTTAAAGTCTTTAGGAGAGGCGCAACTCAGAGGGCTATTATGGGCTATGGAGTGTATGGATGCTCATGGATTTAATAGAATTATTTTTGCTTCTGATGTGCTGGATCTAGTAAAGGCAACTAACAAGCCGTCAAGTTCGCCTAATATTTGGTACCAAGTCTCCGAGATGACTCGTGTTTTGATCAAGTTTGAGGATTGGAGTTTGGTTTTTGAAAGTAGGAATGCTAACAAAGGAGCTTTTCTAATTGCTCGTAGTGTTACTCATGAGAATCGGTGGCAATCTTACATTGCTCTTGATCAACTAAGGTGGTTGAAAGAGCTTTTCAGTTGTGAGAAAAGCTAAATTGTTTTTGTTTTTCTTTGATCATTTTTGTGATCCTGCTAGTAGGTGAGGTCTCCTTCTACGTTGTGTTGTCTGTCTCTAAGCTTTGCTTGATGTAACAAACCTTGGCCTCTTTATAATTATTCAGATGAAAAAAAAAACTATATTGTGAACCGAAAATATTGAACCTCTCTATAAAACTATTCAAATTAGCCACCGGTTGGAAGTTTGGAACATCCAAAATAAAAATTCACATTATACATTTTTTTTTTGACGAATTCACATTATAGATTAAAATGGGAACATCAGTTTTTGACTGGGGTCAAATATACACAAGCAAAGATGATAAACTCAAACACAATGATTTTTTTTCTTTTCTTTTTTAATATACTCTATCGGCTGATCCGGTCAGGTCCGGTAGGAACACACCGAAATGCTACAGAGTAGATTTCTTCTAAAAGGACCACCACACTGCATGACCCAAGTTTGGAATGCTTTCTGACTAATGCCAGAAAGTAGTCAGACCGCCTGCATTTCTGACTTATCAAGTAGTAAACCAATTGAGTCGAGATCTAATTGATAGACTTATCACAAGATGCTCTTGTTTACGAGGGAGGAAGATCGAACCCAGGACCTGGGAGTTGTACCCTTTCACCCAAGCCGTCCTACCACTAGCCACCACCTTGCAGGCCACAATTGGATTTGGACCTCTAGGAACAAGTAGGTCTAAGTGACGAAAATACCCTTGAGTTGTTACTATCGAAGAAAAGACATAATGATGTATGTCTCCGAAACCAAACACAAAGACAAAGATAGGTTTGATGCAATTTGTGGAAGATCGTAGATTGTGGATTTCGGAAGGACGTGTTTATTCGTAAAGCAACCAAAGATATTTATTTCTTTTTGTGTGGACTAAGTAATTATCTAAACATAGCTTTTAATTTAGTTTTATTGTATAAATAAATGCATTAGTGACGGTTCACGCTTCATAGAATCTGATTGATGTTGCCTATTCATCATATACATGATTGGGAAGATCATTTGTGAAATATTAGATATTTATTCTTCTTTTAGCATTTTAGATTTTGTAATCTACCACTAGTTTGTATTATCAATATTGTGTGGTGTTTAACTTTACAATGTAAAATCTGCGTGCATACGTTTTAAACGATACACAAAAATTCTTCTAACATTCATAAGAAATTAGTAAAATATTTGGTAGGTGTCAAGATTAGTACGGTAATGATATATCGTAATAGTTTCTTTAATAGATTCCACGAAAATATATGTAATTTTAACTTAATACTAGACAAAATACCAATAGTGAAACGATAATGACATTAAAAACCGAGTATAGTAGAAAATTAAAACTTAAGTTAGAATATTTTATAATCTAAAACATGCATTGCTATATGCACGATACAGTGAAAACTCTATAAACTAATCCTCGATAAATTAATAAACTAGGTGAATTAATAAATTTTGCCGGTTCCGACTCGGGATAATGTGAAATATAACACAATTCGATAAGATAATAACTGTTATAGAAATATTATTTAAATATATGGTCCCAATAATATCATAAATTAATATTTGGTATATAAAATTTTATACAAACATAACTAAGATATATTTATATATAATTTTAGTGTCGTTTGTTCTTTTTTAAAACCAAAATTTCTTTAAACATCTATCGTTATTGGATATAATAAACATAAATAAAGAGAATAAACTAATTTAAGAAAAATATAGCTTGTTATAAAATAAAAATTTCAAGTAAAATTTGATTTTATAAGATTACGGAAAGTTTTAGTTTTTGGTAAATTAATAAATCTATAAATTAATAAAATATTTTATTACTAACATTATTATTTATAGAGTTTCCACAGTATATATTATTATATTTTCTTTTGTTCTAGATTGATAAGTACTAGTAAACCTCCAAAATAATAAGGGAAACCTTCATTGCATGCGTTGCTCTCACAATAGTTGTGCCTTAGTGTAGGGTTTTAAAGATTCATATTGGTTATTTTGAGTAATTAGTCGAAAGTAAAAGATAAATTTGAACATAAAATAAGGAAAATATATGCAATGAATATATATATATAACAAGAAGAAAAAAGAGAGATTAGATGCAATGGATGCATCCATGAAACTAGGACAGCTTGAAATGGACCATTACTTGACTTAAAGAAGATGGAAAATGTGTGGGGCTTTCTATTCATTTCCGTTTTATTGCATAAATTTATATAATAATAAGATAAATAAATAAATAAATACCCAATTTTGAATAGTTTAATTGCTTAGGGGTTGATTGTTTAGTTCAACCGGGCTATTAGTTGTACATGGAAAAACGATCCATATAGAAGAATCCAAACCCTCTAGTTATATAGAAAAATGATAAGTATATATATATATATATATATATATATATATATATATATATATATATAGTTTTAGAGGTTCTCTTTAGTAATTAATAAATCTTAAAACATATGTTTATCATAGTAAGCAGATACAAATTTGTAATTCAATATAAAGTTGAAGAGGATAATTTTGGGAAACAAATAAATATTTTGGACCAAAAGTATTCTAAAAATAGATTTTGGTGATCACATCATTTGGTGGCAGAGAACAAAAATGGGCAAGTTCAAAGATCCAAAAACATAGTGGGAACCACCAACCACCAAAGATTTGGAAGTGCCTCCATCTGATTGTGGAGGAGTTGTTAGCTCCTCAAATCTTCGAAGTTTGAAGTCTTAAGTATTAAGCCTTTAATAAGACTCTTAACCCATAAAATCTTTAAACTCCCACTTCAAGTTCAAGTAATCTTAAATACTTTCCTAATATTCTAACATATCTAATAAAACAATTGTAATAACAGTACGACAACAGAAAACATGCTTCAATATTGCATTTTCTGGATTTAAAAAATCAATATATTCGCTTAGAAGAAACATTAGTAGGTAGGCATGACCGTTCGGATATTCGATCGGGTTCGGATTGAGTATTTTAGTTTTTAGGGTATTTTGGTTAAGGGGTTTGAGAATAAATCAGATATTTCGGTTTTTTGAGTATTTTGGTTTAGAGATTTGAGAATATATTGGGTATTTCGGTTTTTCGAGTATTTTGGTTTAGGGGTTTGAGAATAGATCGGGTATTATATGTAATCGGGTTGGGTAAGGGTCGGATAATTTCGGGTTTGGGTATACCTGACTGACCATGTGATACTCCGGTTTCAGGGCATATGTGGTATATGCGGAGAGACTTAAAAGAATTGATTTGGCTACCTATATCACCAAAGTGCACTTATCTTTTCGGTCACGGGTCTTGAGAGAACTCCAGAGTTAATTGCGTTTGAGCTGGAGTAGTTTCAAGATGGGTGACCTACCGGGAAGTCATTTCTAGTATTGTGTGAGTGAGGTCAAAATACGAGAAAAGATTGTGTGGTGATTTGCAGGGTTAGTAAACATGACTTCCAGGCCTCCCGGACTAACGCACCGACAGTCGGAGAGTGTGGGCCCGCGGGCCGAGAGTGGACGTGGAGCCCTGGATAGGGCGGTCGGGACGTTAAAGACCCAAAGTATCAGAAGTTCTTCTTCTTCCTTGCCAACGTCATGTACATCTCTGTCTCTAACATCCTGATGGATTCCAGTTTCTGAAGAATCCATTTGCAAAACCCATAAATTAAACTTTCCCAAATCTTACACTAAACCCTAGTTCTCTTCTGGGTTACATCCACAAATCCATAAATTGCATAGTCACTACTCCCTCCGTTTGTTTATAAGTGATGTTTTAGGCTTCTACACTCATATTAAAAAATCACTAAATTTACCTTGTTTTTATTATTTATCCAAGACATTTCAACCAATAAAAATTCAATCTGAAGAATTTAAAGAGTCATAAATACAAAAAAAATCAATTAATTATGCATTGGTAAGTGAAAACATCACTTATTTGTAAACAAAAAATAACTCCTAAAACATCACTTATAAACAAATGGAGGGAGTATAATACAAGAGAACCAGATCAAATTTCGAATTAATAAAGACTAGAGATATGCTTGAAATATAAGGACCACACATCTGGGGATCATCATACCTCGCATCAATATCTAAATCGACTGGAACCCAAATTCATCAAAATTTTCAAAACACAAATCACAAATTCACAAATGTCAATATTATTAACCATAAATAATTCAACAGAGAGGTTCGATAATGCATATGTTACATGTTACAGAAGATGATTTGAGAAGAAGAGCCAGACGAAAGAAGAATTACCTCCGATTGCCGCTTAACCCTAACTCAATCATATTTGTGTATACGAGAGTGTGTAGAACTTCAGCTTGTTTCGGTTTTGCATCGAATTTCGGTTAATATCCAAACAGATCGATTATCCGATTTTAAACCAAAACTGATCGGGTAGAACCCATTATCCATACCCGTATCGAACTCTCTTTTTTGGGGTCGGGTATGGGTATTATGCCCATGCCTATTAGTAGGGGTGGACAAAAAATTCGAAACTGAAAAACCAAACCGAACCCGACTTAACTATCCGAACTGAATCCAAACCGATCTCTAAAAATATCCGAACAGGTCCTCACACTTAGAACCGAAAACCTAAAACCAAACCTGAACCGAACCGAGAACTGAACGGGTACCCAGAATATACAAAACACAAACAAACTTAAATAAATTTAGAGTTAAGGTCGGGTTAAGGTCGGGTATGTTTTTGTAGTTTATATAATTTTTCTAGTTTTTTCTTTGTTTTTTGATCAATTTGAATTTTGTGGATACATTCCGATAAAAATAACCAATTTATGTTATTATTTGAACTATTACAAAAAAGATTTGTAATTTTTCAGATAATTTTAGATAATTCGAATAACAAATAATTAACTTGAACCAAATAAAAAAAGTGAAGTAATTATAATTTTTTCGGGTAATTTTTGAATATTTTCGACAATTTTTATTACTTCGGATAATCCGAACCCAATCCGAAATTTTTATTACCCAAATATATATTATATCTCTAAACCTGATCGGATACCTAAATGCCCACCCCTAATTAGTACACCTAGCACCATAAATATTTGTTCTAACAAATAATATCCCCAAGTTTTTCCTTCATATTTATACACATAAAGTGATACAAGAATTTTAGACTTGAAAGTCTGAAAGACAATGTAAACAAGACTTGAAAACTTTGAAAGTCTGAAGAACACATAAAATTTTCTCCAGGGACTATGACCAAAGTATAAAGGGATGATACTTGAACTTAAAAATCTAATTACTCTTTCTTTTTACAGAATATCCCAAACTTAACTCCGACCATACATTCAAAAGCCAAAACCTCTGCTCTAAGTTTTCTAACCAAGGGACCAAGCAATCGTATCAGCATCACTGCCTGAGAATCTGTTGAAGCTGAAAGACTTGGTTTCTCTGTTCTGGTGGCAGCAGATTGATCTGCTCTTGCGTAAGACTCATCACCTGTTGAAGCAATGCCTTCTCCATCTCTGCAGATATCTGCGGTAAACAAGAAACACACAATCAGAATCAAAACCAAAAGGATTAGTTCTGTCGATTGGCAATTGTCATTTCAACGGCAAATGACAAATGTGCAAGCATTTAAGGGACAAGGAATATTGAAATTGATTTTTGGGGTTTCTAAATGATACAACTACACATTCAACGACATGAGAGAAAGTAGATTACCGGTGCAGGGCGAGCAGGTGGGCCGCCTCCAGGACCAACTTGGCTTGGTGGAGGAATCGGTCCTAAGCCCGGGAGATGAGTAATGTTTGAGCTCTCTGATTGGCCAGGCATCCAAGAAGGACCTCCTCTGTCTGCAGCCATCGGACCTCCTAATTGGTTATTGTTGTAGTCTCCACGATATTGCCCTCCTCCCTGAAACAATGCACAATTTCCGTTTGGATTATTTATCATCTTAAGCATAGACATTAATTTAACGCAATCAGATCTCAAATCAGGATGGCAATAAACAAAGAAGAGAAAAACTATTGCTGGAAGATAAAAGTTCCACGATATTGCCATCCCAAATCGGATTAAGAATAACAAAAAGAAATGTTGAAAAGAATCCTCATTAAAAGGACTGAGATAAAGTAACATAACTGCATAGTCAATCTGCAAAACCACGAAACATATCGCCTAAAGGTATAAGAGCATACATACCTGATACGGTGACTGACTAGGCAGATGTTGTTGACTCTGCGGGAATGGAGGTCCACCAGAAGCAGGGGGTCTGTTACCTGACTGTAAATTGGCTCACATCACGAGCTATAGTTAGTCAAAAACATAAATCACGATGAGGGAAACACAAGAAAAGGTAATAGTAACTCATAATTCTGACTCACATGATAAATGGGTTGAGAATGATGCTGAGGAGGTGCATTATGGTGCTGAAACCCAGCATTCGGGCCAGTCTGAGCTGGTCCATATTGATGATGATACGGTCTAGGCTGTTGTTGAGCCATATGAGGACCTTGACTCGAGTGCATTGGTTGTTGTTGTTGCAACTGAGTCGAGGAAGCTGGTATATCAAGATGATGAAAAGGAGGTTGTTGAGATGTCTGATGAAGGGAAACCGGAGGAGGCACGGTTTGAACTTGAGAAGACTGTGGATGAGACAAAGAAGTAACAGCAGGATTCATATGTCCCTGGCGCTGAGGATGCGAAAAACGAGGCTGCGATGGAGCATTATTGATTGCAGAAACAGGAGGCGGAGGTGGAGGCATTGGCAACAGTTGTTGCGTTGGGTGTTTTCTAATCGGAGCTTGTTGCTGCATTGTAGCTACTGGCTCTTGTAAGCCGCCTCCGCCTTGAACAGAAGACATATGAGGTTGAACGTTTGGCTTCAGCGGGATAGATTGATGAGGTTGTTGCACGACTTGCGGCTCAACTTTCGGAAGCTAGATAATTCAGAATTGTAAATGTAAGATGCTAAAATGAAACCACAAACAAAATTGTTTTCTTTTAAAGTTACAAGCAAATACCACTTGTGGAGGCTGAACCATTCCAAGCATGATTTGTGCCTGAACATTCAACAAATATAGCATCAACATCATCATATACAGGTCTACACAGTCGTATTAGCCTAGGCCTAACCCTAAAACATTGTTCATGGAATGGAAACGACTCAAAAACCCTAATTTAGAACTAACAATGCGAAACCTAAACAAAATTACTTGGTAAGAAGCTCCAAATCAGAATCGTCTATGCTAATTAGACCGCACGAAATGCCAATATGAGAGAAGATTAAGAAAAACCTGGAAAAGAGCCTTCGTCAAAAGAGGGTTACGAATCAGAATCTCCCTCGCTTGATGGTGGTTTTGATCAATTAGAGCCTGAACAATCGAATTTCAATCGATCAAAGACAGAATTGGAGATCGAAAATCGAAAACCAACTGTTCTCGTTTCAAATCCGTAAAGGATAATCACTTTCGAGAAAGAATTGAAGCCGATAATCGGGGAAGTAGAGAAGAAGAGAGAAAGAGAAACCTTCATTTGAGACATAATATCGTAGAGCTGACTCTTAGTCATTCCGGCGAGATTTGCCGGTAAACCGCCGTCTCCACCGATTTGCTTACCCGCCATTGTCGTCGTCGTTGTCGCTAGTCGCTACCGTGATAATTTGAGTGTGCCTGAAAACAGACCTGAAATCTCACACAGTATGGGGCATATATGGTTTCAACCCGACCCGACTCTTTTACTCGACTATATCCAGCCCGTATCTTTTTGGCCCACTAAGAAAATTCGACCAGAGCTGTAACTGTTTGATTTTTTTTTCCTTTTTCATTTGAATTTTCCATATATTACCAAAGGGATTTGCCAAAACCCAAAGCATTTACAAGACAATTCCTATACCAAAAGATCCCATACATTCGTGGTCACAAGGTTCCTAAAGACCATATCAAACATTTCTAACCCAAAAATGAGGAAATATTTAAAACAGAAGAATAAATACTCTCACTCACAAAAATTTGATGTAACCAAGGAGGAAAACTAGTAGTAACATACGAATGGATATGTTCCTCTCTTGTCACACTCCTAGCATTGAGAGGTCTTCCTATGTTTGCTTCCTTTGTTTCCACTTCTAATCACCAAACCTTAGGATTTAGGATTTAGGATTTAGGAACCTTTGTTTCCATGACACTTAGGATTTCTCCTACATGGTATCCAAAAGAGGACCACACCTTTGGCCTGCACCCACCAAATCCGTAAATTCAAGATCTTATTCATTCTATGGAAATCCATACTCTCTGCTGCCCACATAAGTACTTTGAGCTTTGCTTCTTCAACATTTTCACCCAAACCAAAACATCTTCTACTATGCAGGATAACCTCTCCAAAATTGTTTCTAAGGACCCACGATGCACCTATCATTTTCTTTTTCTTTGACCAGGGAAACCCCACATTACACTTAACCCATCATCTGGATGTTTACTCTAATTCTTCTCAGTCACCACAATATCTTCCTCTTCTATTCTTGCAACATTTTCTTCTAAACATTGAGCCTCCATCCACTTGCTCTTTCCTCACAAGCATTTTTTACCACCTCCAAGGCTGAAAACAATTTTCCTACAAAAAAAAAAGTCATTTTTATTCTTCCATATGTACCAAAGCAAGCATGAGATAAGTTGCCTAGAGAATATTGGGATAAGCAGACTTTTGCAGGTCTTCAAGCCAAATGAGAAGTTTTGATACAAAGCCTGCAGGTGAAATCCATACTGAGCACCTCTGGCATAACCCATACCTCTCTAGCAAAAGCACATGAGAAAAGTAGGTGGTTATATAGACTCTCTTTCTAATCCACATACTTGACATCTTGACTCTAGTCTCATTCCTTCTTTTTTTTTGATTAAATCCACCACTGCCATTGCCACTGCTTCACTTAGAGTCTTCCATAGGAAAGCCTTGATCTTTGGACTGGTTTTCAATTCCCATATCTCTTCTTTCATCGGGTTTATACAAAGTTGCATCTCAGTCTTGAGTACATCCAGATTGTTTGATAATAAAACCTTTTTTTCCTAGGAATCTTCTGTATGTGAGAAAATTTTAGGATTTTTTACACCAAAGAAGGCAAAGTATTGATTAAATTTATCATTCTATGTGTGGAGAATTCGAACATACATAAAAAAAAACGTAGAAAAGAATTTGTATTTTTTAATTGTAAATTTGTTATATGAAATTTTAACTTAAACTTAAGTGGAGTAATCTAAAAATAATTGAGACTTTTTTACCAAATCTAAATTTTAGATCCGTTTTATGTGTTTGTATATGTTTTTTTTTTTTTTTTGTTAACAGGAGGAATTTAAACCAAAACTCAAAAATTCAAAGTTCATAAAATCAAGATATATAATATTGTCACTAAAACGTCTACGGTTGACTAAAGATAATTAATGTCCGAATCTATTTACTCTTTGATACTATTTGAATGTACATATTTCTCTATATTAACATATAATGAACATAGTAGTCCATGGCACTTTTATGGTAGATCAAGTCTCGTTCTTCCTTTTTTTTTTGGACAACATTAGATCAAGTCCATTCTCATTTTTCATTTTATGAGATCCCTAACATTTCTGAAGGTTATCAATAATTTTAGCACAAATACTAAAATATAGGCATGAATTAGATATGTACATTAAATATATGAAACTTATACAACTGATCTTTGTATGTACCATGTTAATTGTACACGTAACATGCTTAATGCATTTATATAAATATATAATAGAAACATCTCTTTTCGAAAAGCAAAAGCTTAAACACAAGTTAACATTAAAGAAGCGTGTGACACGGTTTTGGCCTCTTCACTTTCATGTTGCTGCAAGATCTTCTTTTATTTTTGTTTTCATCCACAATTTTCCTATGCGATAACTTATTTATTTCACCATAACAATATACAATATTAATTGGATTCTTGCCTTTAGTAAGTCGGTAAACGTCGTACGCTTTATTTTTATTCTTTCAGGTAAAAATAGAGTCTTCGACTACATTCATCTCCCACCTGTACTGCCAATTTCAAGTTTTGTGTAAAACATTATCATAAATTTCATAGAGTGGCATAATCGTTTTATTAAAGCCACTATTCTTCATTAATATGTGATTGGTAAAAACTCATATATAGCATAATCATTTTTCATTTTCCAGCGATAGATATAGATTTTGAATCAAAAATATAATTATAAACCTTCTTGTAATGAAGTGAGGGAGTCAATAATCTTGAAACTTTCTTTGTTTGATATAATAATTTCTAATTTGGGCATTTGGTGTAATTTCAGCATGCTCTTTAAGGAATGAGTAAGCGTATAATCTTGTTTTAAGGAAATTATAGGAAGTCCAATTTTATAAACATATAATTTAAAATCATAATATTTTAAATTAATTAAGAAGAAAAAGAAGAAGAAGAGAAGCACTCAACTCAACCACTTTATATTTTTTGGGGGGTAAAACCACAAACTTTGCTTTTGATTTTGTAGCCTAGATACTCTCTCTCTCCATTTGATAGGAAGAAGAAGGAGAAAGATAAAAAGGATAAAAGAAAGAGAGAAAAAGAGATTTTAATTAAAATGCAATGTTATACAAATGAAGAAGCATTAGCAAGTCTCTTCATCAATCTCTCAACCTCCTTCTTTCTCCTCCTCATCCTCCTATACTCCGCCGTCTCCCTCCTCCTCAGCCTCCTCAACTTCATCGGCGATTACCCTCTCCTCCAAAGGTACATATATACACAACATAAACCATATGTTGTTTATTATGTAATATATACTCTTAAAATATTTTGTTCTCATTTATTATGTAATATCTTCATGTTTGGATTTTTCTTGCAAAATATGCAAAATACTTCTACAGTGATTTATAAATTTCTACTCAAAGACATATATTGTACAAAAACATTTGTTCTCAATTGGGAAAAATCCAAATTTATTCTTATTATGTAGGAATGAAGATGAATATGATTCTGCGGCGTGGTTTTCCGATGAAGAAGAAGTGGAGGAAGAGGAAGAAGAAGAAGATGAAGATTTAAAGATGTCGTGTAATACAAGTTACCATGTACTATCTAGAGATCAAAGACCGGATCATTTGATAGCTGATATAAGAGACGATGGAGAATCTTTAGTGTTTTACAATAATAATTCCAAAAGTGGGCCAAATAATCGGCATGCGAAGGAGTTTATAAATGTTCATCAAACTCATTATGAACACCAAGAAGAAGAAGAAGATCAAGATTCAAACATTTCTTCCACAGAGAATGAACACTTTTCCTCTGCCAATGTTTCTCCTTATCGCAGTGAATCATCAATAGAAGACGAAGAAGACAATGGCGTTGAAGATCTTCATGACGATCATTATGATCATGATGATGATAATGATGATGAAGAGATAGGAGGAGTGTCACGATACGACGTCGTTGAGGATTTGATTCGTAAACGACCAAACAGAAGTGTTCGTGGTCCCTCTCCTATCCAAAGGGGTTTGGTGTTCAATGACAAAAGCTACAATGGTATTATTTTCTTCTCTCTTTTCTTCATATGTTTTATTTTAATTTTTTTCTTCGCTTGCAAGTAGAAAGTTGTTTTCTTTCTTTCTACAAGTTACCAAGATTAACACGGTTTCATTGATTTTATGGAATAAAAATGACATATGATCCCGAAAAGATAAGACTTACATGCGAAGTTAACTATTAGTACTAGTATACCTTTTGATGAGACATTTAAAAAAAAAAGTATACCAATAATACTCACTATATGTTGTTTTTTATTTATTTATTTGTCAACAATACTCACTATATATTGTTATAATAGTGTTTAGTTTGATTAACATCCAATCAAAACTAATTGGTATTATATAGATAATTACGTTATGTTTCTTATATCATTTCATTTTACATTTCATTTTTTTTTTTTTTACATTTCATTCACTCTTGATGTGGAATTGCTAACATATACAAAAAATAAATACTAATGATATTATTTTTGTTATTTATTTTCTAAAACCGGTACGGGGCTAATTGTGCTTCAATTTATGTGGTATTTTGATTGCAGGAGAATTTGTCTCTAGGGGAGGAATACAAAATGTAGGCGTGGAGATGCAACCAGCATCGGGATTTGCCATGGGAGAGATCAAATCAGAGGAAGAAGAAGAAGAAGAAGAAGAAGAGAGATCTAGAGGAGAGATATTCGGAGAGTCATGCACAAATGGCTCAACGTCAAAAAGCTCATCGGAATGGAGAAACTCTGTAAAAACCGACGACCCCTTCTCAACCTCCTCTCGTCGGAGTTGCCCTAAATGGGAATCTTACACTGTCTTCCAAAAGTACGACGAAGAAATGACTTTTCTCACTAGAATCTCTGCTCAAAAGCTACACGAGACAGGTGAAAAACATCATTATACACACATACAAATATGTTTTTAGAATCACATTATTCTAAAGCTCCCGATTTGAAGATATACTGGTCTCGGTCCAGAATCTTCTAGTCCTTAAAAAGAAAAAAGTTTTTAAGAACATGCATGGTAAAATGATATATAATATGGTTTGGTTTTGTTTTTAATCAAATAATTTATTTTGTTCGTAAAAAAAATGTTTACTTAGATAATGAACATAAGAACGACACTATCACAAACAACTATAATATATGAATTATCAAGAAAAAAAATTACACGATTCAAATTGTTTAATTTCTTCAAGATCCATTTATCCCACTTGAACGCATATGTATCTAATAAGTACTATTGTTATGTTTTAGCAGAATCGTTGAAGTCAATCATGGTTGAGCCAAGATCGATCTCGGAGAGGATCGTTCAGAAGCTATCATCAAATGGACACAAGAGAAAACAACAATACTCAACTAGTAACGGGTCAAAACCAAACCCGTACGTGGAACTAGAATCAGCGTACGTTGCACAAATGTGTCTAACATGGGAAGCTCTAAGTTGGAACTACAAAAACTTCGAGAGAAAAAGATCATCCACGCAACAAATTAGCGGCAGTGACATCGGATGTCCTGCGGTAATCGCTGACCAATTTCGTACGTTTCATATTTTATTACAAAGATACGTCGAGAACGAGCCTTATGAACATGGAAGACGACCGGAGATTTATGCTCGAATGCGAACTCTTGCTCCCAAATTGCTTCTTGTTCCCGAATACCAAGGTTAGCATTGAGAATATGTTTTTAAATATGATAATTAATTACTCGAGGATAGATTCGACAATGTTCTTAATTTATTTGGATGTAGATTACGAGGAGCAAGAAGAGAAAGAAGAGGAAGAGGATGGTTTCAAGTCGAAGATATCATCAGCTTCGTTCTTGATGATAATGGAGGAATGCATAAGAACATTCATGAACTTTCTCAAAGCGGATAAAGAGAAGCCTTGTCAAAAGATCATCAAAGCCTTTTTCGGAAGAAGTAAACGAGGCTCGGTTGATCCAACCCTTGTCCATCTCATGAAGAAAGTCAACACAAAGGTTAATACATATTTCACTATTCTTTTTAGTGTTATAGCTTTATAACTCAAAAAGTAGGTTAAACAAAGTTTTCCTAAAATTATCATTATTACCTTGTTATACTTTTGTGTGAATTGTTATAAGCAACATTACGTTTAAATATTTTTTTTTCTTATATATGTTTTACCGCGCTAACAGAAAAAGGCGAAGCTGAAAGATGTGCGTAAAGGAGGGAAATACATGAGGAAGAAGAGGATGAATATAGAGGAAGAAATGGAGATATTGATGGGTTTAATAGATTTGAAAGTAGTGTCAAGAGTTTTGAGGATGAGTGAAATGAATGAAGAGAAGTTACATTGGTGTGAAGAAAAGATGAGCAAAGTTAAGATTATTCAAGGTGGAAAGGCATTTCAAAGAGATTCCACACCACTTTTTTTCCCTCCACATTGACCCCACTATTTTAATCAAATCTCATGAATATACCCTTTATTCTTTCCCCACCCACAAATCTTCTTTCTTTTTTGATTTTTTTGTTTTTTTACACGTCATATTGTAGGAGATCTTTTAGACAAAACTACGAATAAAGAGTACCATAAAGTTTTCGAATAAATAGATAGGGATATACTGTAGATTGCTTTAGTTCTTTATACTTTTTCTTTGCTTTTCCTTTTCTAGTTCTATATCTTTTCTACTTTTGATTACTTTGCTTATATTATATTTTGAGGCTTTATTTAGTTAGGTGATTATAACACTCAAGGAATCACAGCATTAGGTATATAATTTTAAAGAGGAAAATCAAGTTACTTGTTCTAGGGGTGGGCGTTTCGGTTTAATTTCGGGTTCGGTTTGGGTTTGGTTCGGTTCGGTTTATTTGGTTTTAGTAAAACTCTAACCAAAGCCAACCAAATTTAATTCGGTTCGGTTTTGATTCGGTTCGGTTTTAATTCGGTTCGGTTTAGTTCGGTTTGGGTTAAGTTTGGTTCGGTTTTATTTAAACATAAATCATAAGTATTGTATTGTATCTAAAAAAAATCAGCATAAGTCACACATATTGTATGTTAGTTTTAATACGTATTGTAAGTTAGCTTTTAATACATAAATCATACATAAATTATATTAAAAAATCAACATAAATCATACGTATTGTTTCTATATTACTATTAAACATAATTAACTAATAAGTGAAATAAACATATTGGGTTTTCGGTTAAACCGAATGAACCGAACCATTTGGGTTGAGGGAAAACTCATCCAAACGGTTTGTGTGTAGACTTTGGTTCGGATTGGGTCGGTTTGAGTTCGGTTGGGTCGGGTCAGTTCGGTTCGGTTCGGTTCAGTTAAAATGCCCACCCCTAAAGTCTTGTTCCATATTCCGGATTCAGATAGAATTTTAGAATATGATTAGTAATATAACGAAATAAAGAATCATAAGTAGAGATTAAAATATATGAAATTGATTAGGTGAGTACTGAAATTTTTATTTTTTTTTGCAGAAAAGGTGAATATGTAATTGGTAAAAATGCACGTGATTTTTTTGTTTGTTTGTTATCCATGCTTTGTGTGTTACTCGATCAGTTACCAAATCACCAAAACCAATAAAAGTATCCTTGAGAATAAGGAGATTCATGTATTTACAAAATTTGTACATACATCACAAATTATTGGAAAATTTGTAGTCCAGTTGAATATATTAAGAGAATACGTAAAAGGTTTCTGAAACAAAAAATACAAAATGATATATGCAGTGTTACGTTACTTGTAAGTTGTAAGGGAAGCCGTAATTTACGCCCACCGTTTAGAAGATTTTGCCAAACTAGAAGCGCTTCCTGTCTTCTTAACGCCTAAAACACATCAATTATAAGAAAATTCAATGTAATTAAAATCTCATAACTAAACCTAATTTACACCAATTAATCATTTTAAAATCTTCAAACTCTAATCTAAATTGTATGTATATATATAGGATTTCAGTTTTTGCTTACTTGATGACGACAAGCCTGACGTAACCTTAGCAACTGTCGATGTTGTTCTTGTAGCTACTTTTCGAATTTTATCAAGTGGTCGTGTTACAGTCGATCTTGAAGTCATCGACTTAGCTCTGCAATTAAATCCGCCATTAGAAACATTTCAATAGCCCAGGTTCAAAATCCCCTTTGAACAAAGGATTATTTTTTAAATCGGAATATATAAAGGCTGATTCCAAAGAGATTAAGAACCAAAGATTCATAATTCCCACAGTTTAAAAAAAAAAAAAAAAAAATTGATTTATAACCTGTCTGAAATCTTGGGTGGTTTTCTAGCAGCATCCATGGATCCTGGAGTTCCGACGGAAGCAACATCAGCCGTAGCTTCGCTTAGTCTCTCCTCGTACTCTGCTTCTACGGATGACGTTAAACTCTCGCCGTCAGTAACGGAATATCTTGATTGTTGGGATGAATCACCGGCTTCCGAGTTTATATCATCGGTTTGTCCAAAACTCTTTCTTCTCATCATTGGTTTCTGAATTCTTTGAGTCTGTTGAAGCCTCTCTATCTCTTCGTCTTTTCTCGCTATTGTATCCTTAAGCGACGCTAACTGTAAAAACCAACAAAATGATTCAATGTTTCTTGAGTTGCAAAGCCGACCCTGAGTTTTAGAAGCCCGCAAGCTATAGAGGAAATAAAAAGACCGTTTTGCATGTTTTCATACAAAAATATGCCGTTTTGTAATCAGAACCGACTCTGTTTTAAAAAAGCCGGAAGCTAACTTTGGACTCAAGGCCGGCCTGAGACGAGTGAGAAAGTGTGTTTATTTACCTGTTCCATTAAGTCTCGAACATCTTTTCCATCTTTACTACTCTTTGCAGCACCAAGTTCGACACCAGAGACACGTTCCGCGAATTTCAATGTACTCATTGACTCTGAATACGAATTAGCATCGGGATTGAGTTGTACAAACATTAGTGTTTTTGCTCGTCCTCCTACAATGCCACATTCCATGGAGAAAAAGTTATATGATATTTTCTCGAACATTAATCTTGTATTAGAGAATATCGATTTAACTTAACGAACCAAGAGAGCTTTGGAGGATTTGTGTTAGCTTGCTGTTTCTATAAGGTATATGAGAACTCTTTGAAGCAAGAGAGAATATCACATCTCCGAGCGATGATAGCGATTTGTTTATATGTTGTGCTTCTCTAAGTCTGTCTCCTTTAACTTCAGATCGATCTACTCTTTCACTTCCTGCTAAATCCACCAAATGAAGATTACCGTATAAAACAGAACCAGTCTTTACATCTTTACCACGAACGTGGACCGTGACAATGCTGCATATAGAAACCATAAGGTTCAATGTAAGAACATGTCAAAGACATTAATTTTAATCCAAGTGATCGAATAAGAACCTGTGTGAACGACTACTTCTTTCATTCAAGGCAGTAGAACCAACGGCTCGATTTTGGAGTCCAATGTCCATTAATGTAATTACATCTGAGGTTGATGTTACAGGATACATGCTTGCATCAGGAACAGCTAGACCATTTTGTGTAGTTGTAGAAAGGATCCCTAGTGTGTTTCAGGTCAAGGAAAAACAAATAAAAGAAATTGCTACACTAACAGTGTGAAGATAAATTAGACAAAACAAGCAACAAAAAGGATATTTCTTTTGAGAATTTTCATCAGTTAGCAAATCAAGCACTTGTTCATTGTATATCTCCACCATTTGTACCCCAACTTCATAATTTATGTTTCCTTTTCTTGATTGAGAAATTTTAAAGAGATCGTTTAGCGCGCGATAATTAACTCCCCAGTCCTCTTCGCTTGATCCGTCTGGACCGCTCTGAAAGAATGGTATAATGAATGTAAAAAAGGGAGTTAGCGTTATTAGTATGAAATATGTTTTCCAGAAAACTAGCAATGAAGACTTTTACCATTGTATAAGTTTTCCCTGATCCTGTTTGGCCATATGCGAATATACAAACATTGAATCCGTCAAGGACTGACCGAACCAACGGTTTTATATCTGTAAAGACCTCGGCTGCAAGAATCAAGAATATAAATTAGATTTGATGTTTCGAGATGAACTGTGTATGCGAACATATCTCACACAAAACTGAAATGAAAATGAAGAGATAGATGAATACCTTGAGTAGCATTTGGACTATAAACTTTATTGAACCTAAATTGGCGAAGACCCTCTTTCCCGGGCCTAGTGGGATTGGTAACTACCAATTCTCCATCCTCACCAACGTACTCGACCACTGTGTTTGGTTCACCTTGTCCAGGAAGGAAAGGCCTCACACGGCAAAACACTCTGATATTTCCTGCAAGTCACAACAATAGAAGTTATAAATAGGCTGCAAAAAAAATTGAAAATTTAAATAGAGAGACCTATGTACCTTTTAGCTCTTGAAGTTCATTGAAAAGCTTCCGGTTTTCGGTTAGTACAGCGTGATAGTTTTCGGCAGCATTGCTAAGTTCAATCAGTTTATTTCCTACAGTGACAGAATTTGATTTAGAAACACTATACAAAATATTAAAAAAGGTTATGAATACAAAAAAAATATGGTTAAAACATTCTCACCTAATTGGCTAAACTGTTCTGTATAGTTTTCTTGAACCTTCAATATTTCTTGCTTGATGGATCTTGAATAGAATCTCAACTCCTACAATATAGCGTAATTAGCCAACTATATATTTTTAAAATGGTTATTCTAGAAAATAATTTGTATAAACATATATACCTGTAGTGTCTGAGACTGGTAATCAATAAATCTTCTATAAGCAACTTCTTTCTGACTCCAACTTTTGAGTTTTGACTCAGATTTTTCCTCCATTTCTTTGACTTTACTCTTCCAAATGACAATATTTTGTTCAAGCTCTTGAATCTTTCCTTCAAGGCTTGAATTAGCAGTTTTTGTTACATTTTCCATATGTTGAAGCTCTTTTATCTTTTCCTCGAGAGCCTTTTTAGCCATATGTGCTTCTTTTCCCATTTGTTCGAGCTCGTTGACCTTTTCCTCAAGCGTGGTTTTTGCAGTATTTGCCGCTTTTCCCTCTTGTTCAAGTTCCTTCAGCCTGCTCTCTAGTCCTGTTGTAGCCACCATTGTTTGGCTTTCCATTATCGAGCATAGTTGTTCGTACGCTTTTTTAGTTGTCTCAAGTTCTTTCCTTAACACAGAAATTTCGAGGTTGAATTGATCGTTTTCTTTCGAAAGTTTGGCCATATCTTCCTCCTCGTTTTTCCATTGTTCTTCCCACTTTGCCTTTTCAGACTATCATATAAGAAAATTCCCATGTTAAGGTAAATTTCAATGTCACACCAATAAAAATTAAAACATGTTCTGTAAATTCGGTTAATAACGCAACTCGCGGTATAATGTTACGGACCATCGTTTGGCTTTCCATTTGCGAGTATTGGTGTTCGTGTTCTTTTTTAGTTGTCTCTAGTTCTCGCCTCAACGCGGAAAGTTGGATGTTGTATTGATCATTTTCTTTCAATAACTTTAGCATATCCTCTTCTTCATTTTTCTTCTTTTCTTCCCAGTTGGTCTTTTCAGTCTATCATCATACCAAAATATTTCAAGCCAAAGTTTAATTTCATTGTTACTAAAATCAGTTCCTCAAAGTATGATGGTTACCTTTATCAATCGAAGCTGTTGTGTAGCAATCTAGGAAATAAAAGATGTAACACATATTAGTGAATTTTGTGAAACAAGATCCTAAGCAATTAGTCTCTTAGAGCCTAAACTCTTAAACAAATGATTACCTCATTTTCTTCACCACTTCCTGATGCTATGGCTTCAAGGACTTTGATCCTTGACTGGTATTTCTCCTCGCGGGTTTTGAAAACATTGTTTTGCTGCACAGAAACAAAATGAAATCATGCGCAAAACTAGAAACTGAGCATTGCTATCTAGTAAACAAAATCATACAGTTCTTAGATGTTCGGCTTGAGTTGATATACGTCGCTCAATCTCTTGCACAACTTTTCTCAAGAGGCACGCCACACGCTGATCATTTCATAAGCTTTTATCAAAATATTTCCCAAGCAATAAAGTACAAAATAAAGTATGGTATATATTGTTAGTACCTGAGGGATTTCGCCATTCTTTCTTTCGATACTTTCATCAAGAATTCCATTCACAACGCTTAGAAGTGACTGCGTAGGAGCGTTCTGCATCAAACACATATAAGCCGATGATATTGTAACGAGACTAGTAAGCCAAAGCCAATGAAATGTAGATATTCATTAACAAGGTAAGAGGAGATACATCTAAGCTACTTGATTTCATCATTTCAGAAATCTTTGAAGCTTGAAGATCATAACGACCCTGTTTCATTTGGAAAACCTCGTGAAACTTGTGTCCTCCATGGTGCATTGATCCAGGGGATGATGGATCTGCAATGAACACAAGACAATAACAAAAAAAACAAAACTCACACTAATACTAATACACATGTAGGAAACAAATGCATTACCAAAAAGACATAAACAAAAGAAGTACCTAACGCGCCAGAATTGGCGAGGGCTTGCTGAAATTTGGACTCTGCGAGATTTTTATGCTCTCCGGATAATGGAGAAAATGGAGAGAAAGGACTACGAGGAGTTGTATCTCTTTTGGAATCTGTCAGATTTCTATGCCTTTCGTCTCCGGATAACGGAGAAAAAGGCGAAAATGGACTACGTGGAGTTGAATCTCCATAAGGGCTGCCTGATTGATCTCGTATAGAATTCATGATGCTTCAAAGGTCGAAAAGCAAACTTATGGAAACACTTGATAGACCGAAAACTGGCTCATTCCTTAGCAACAATTCCTGCTAATTAATTGATTGTAAAAAAAAAAAACAAATTGAGCATTAGACAAATTCACAAAAAATATTTGAGCATTAGACAAATTCACAAAAGAAACACATTTAGAAAAGCAAGCCAAAAAAAAAAAAAAATCTCCAACATACGAATCAAAAATCAAAACAAAACCAGAAATGGGAAACGATCAAGCGAAATTGGCAACTTCCGATAATGCTAGAAAAAAAGGAAAAAAAAGAAGCTATAAACGAACTAACCAGGACATGAACATAAATGAGACATTGGTGCAACAAAAGAAATTGAAAACTAAGTCAAAACGTAGTTTAAAGTCGCGATCATGGCAAATTAAAGATATGAAGAAGAAGAAAGCGATCATTTTTCTCCTTACCTAGAAAAATCCCAGAAGAAAGAAATTTTCTCGGGAAAATTTAGGAAACGCGCGTGGAAGAGGTCCAAGAACCTGAGAGAAAACAGAGAGACGTGATGGGAATGTGGGTTGATTTTGATTTATTATTTTACTGATTACTAAAACTCGATTATATTTTTTAATCATTAGAAAATTATAAAGGTTTAAGATTTTTGTTGTTGTTTTTGTTTTTTTGGGAGGGGGTTATTTGGGGTTTGTTGTACGGAGGGAGAGAGCGTGAATGTAGGAAGAGGGAAGTAACAAGTCTCTTCGTTTTCTCCAATCGTTTAACGGGTTTATGCCACGTGGCAAATCTCCGGCTAAAATTGGTGGAAAAAACATTATAACAAATGTTTAACAGAAACTATAATATTGAAGTATGAAACGATTTAACTTATAGAAAAGATGATTGGTTTGGGCAGCACGTCGTGGTTGTGGCTTGTATATTTTAAACTTTGGATCGTTTACAATATTAAAGAGAATACTTTATAATCAAAAGCATAGATTAAGAAAATCAATATTACGTAGTGATAGTGATTATTGATAAATTGATCATCTTATCGAACTTCAATATCATTTTACAATATTAAAAAGAATGCTCTATAAATAAAACCACAAATTAACACACAAAAAATCATTATTTGTTTACACTAAACCACTGGTCGATAAGAAAACAAATGATCTATCATATCTTTAACCAAACAATAAAACGTATAATCTCCTGATTTGTATAGGCAAGTCGCTTTAATACCACAATCAATTTCTTTCTTTAAATGTCTAGAAGTCAATAACTTTGTCATATCTTTCGGTGATTTTCTTTTCTTTTTGTTAGATGCACGATAATGAAGATATAGTATAAAATTTGGAAATGTTATAATTTCGAAAATAGACTCGTTACAAACATAAAATGACTACGGATAAGAGGATTAAGAATCTATCTATCTATTTACTATATAAAACTTGGCCAGCACTCTCTAGAAAAGACATGTGGCGAAGAGAGAGGCTGACACGTGTCTATGATTTTCTTTTTATTTAATTTTTTCAAAAAAAATTGTTATTAGTTATGTCATTCCGCTTCTTCGTTCTTCGAACCATACGTCTTCCACTTGCTTCAGTTAAATCTATAGTGAGCTCGAAGAGATCAAAGTAAGAAAGTTTAATAGAAAACTCGATTTAATGTTAAGAATCTGACAAAAGTATTGTGACAAATCGAGATCATCACTTACATGTTGGCTTTGTCTAGCTAGTTCCTGGAAAGTCGTATATTATTATTATCATTAGTCAGTGTGTCATTATTTCACAGCTATTTATACTTATTTAAAGTTTCAATAATTTGTATGCATCCGTATTTGTTTATACAAACTTGAAGTAAGAAACTAAGATTAGTATTATATGCACTTTGATTAGCTGCAAATGATATATTATAGTATTAGAAGTCGTTAAATCTATTCATAATTGTGCTAATATATTGCATTTATTTGATTTTATTTATTAAAATTTTTAACCCTCTTATCCGTAAACATTTTAAATTTTAAGGAGTCTACTTTCGAAATTCTATATATTCCTAGCGGCGAACCATCAAAAATATATTCCCAACGCATTTTTAAATCTTTCATGTATTTGTTTGTCTTATTGGAGATTAGTCCCACGTAGTAGAAGAAGAAAAAAATCCTAAATCAAAAGCATAAAAATTAGGGTTTTCTGCAAAAAAACCATGAAAGTCACCAGGATTTGCAGGAATACCACTGAGGCCAAACAAATGCAGGTCAACTATACCAACTACGGTCAACCCGCAATATAGCCCTCTGTTGAATCGATTACGTGGCAAAACATGAGGGGAGAAGGAGAAGATAACGACGCGTAAAACGCAACGTTTTTGTGATAGAAAACGGCAAGAAGTGTTAAATAACATGGCGTTCTTGGTCTACAAACGACAGAAAGGGATTTTTTTTTTTTGGATTTTCAAAATGGTAAGTGAAACAATCGGGATGAAATTAGATTTAGGGATTCTAAGGAATTTGGGAGTGAAATAGATTTTCGATGAGAGAAAATGAGTTGAGAAAAGAGTTTGGGGGATCGTATTTGGGTTTCTGAGTGAGTATTTCATTTTGATTTTGATTTTGGGTGAACTGGGAATTCGAAATTAGGGTTCGTTCGATTTTTAAGATTATGAAATTGAGTCGGGTAGTGAAATAGAGTTGGGAATACACTTTGGGGTTTCGAAATTGGTAAGGAAAGCGATGGTTTGTTGAAGATTTGGGAAGTTGAATTGATTTAGGGTTTATTTCAAATCGAATTGGGGAAAAGATCTCTGCAAAAAGCTTGTTCTTCGAGCATCGGTTTTGGAGCAATGGAGAATGAACCGTCGAGGTACGTAGTTGTTATTTTGTACTTCTTTTGAATTCAGTTGTTTTAAATTTGTTGAATTTTGTTTTATAAATTTGTTGAAATTTCCTTCCTTTTTTTGCAGTTTCGATTTATTCTTGTATGTTGGAGGATATTGGTCAAAGGATGATAGGTATTTTGGTGGAGAGGTATGTCAAATAGGAAAAATGGCTAGTGATGGTTTTAGGCTTGTAATTGTCTGCTCAGTGATAACGGAAATTCTAGGTTATAGTGAGAACATGAGAAAAATGGCTTGGTTTCCACCAAACTGTCAGATGAAAGAGGATATAAATGATGATGTTATTTTGAATAAGGTGGTGGTTAATGTTGTTGCAACAGGAGCTATGACATTATATGTAGTTAGGCAGGATGATCCCTATATTGGTAGGCGTAAAGCTATTGAGCTACGTATAGAGAAAGAATTCTCAGATGATAAGAGTATTAGTTCATTCTCAGATGGCAGCAATCGTGGTGTTGCGAATGAAGAGAATGGTGAGGAATGTGGTGGGCATATGAATGAAGATAATGAGGATGGTGGTGAGGATGTCAATGAAGAGAATGATAAGGCAGATGAGCAAAATAATGTTAAGAATGAGGACGGTGGTAAGGATGTCAATCAAGAGAATGATGATACCGAGCAGAATGATGAGGCAGATGAGCAAACTGGAGAGCAGGATGATGATGGGAATGGTCAGTTTGTAGAGACGAGAGACACCAGTAGTGAGGATGAGAATGACCACACATCAGTTGTGGATGATTGCTCTTATAAGAAATTGAAGTTGGGGCAGCAGTTCAGATCAATCCCATCATTCAAGAAGGCGATTTTAAGATATGCAGTGAGGAAGAGATTTGACATAAATTTTTACAAGTCAGATAGTAAAAGAGTGATATGTATTTGCTCAGACAAGAAATGCCCTTGGAGGATTTTTGCTTCAATCAATAGCAGCAGCGTTAGAGTGGTTATAAGATCGTTTCAGGAGGAGCATACTTCCAGTTGGCAAGGTAAGGTCTCACTCTTGACCAATGCTCGCATTGCTGAGCTTCACATAGAAGAATTTAGGCTTGATCCAAACATCTCTGCTAGGCAGCTACAGAAGAAGCTTCAAAAACGGAACATTATGGTTTCAGAAACAATTTGTGAGAGGACAAGACTTAGGTGTCTTCAGACATTTGGCCATGAGCAAGCTGAGTCATTTGCAAGACTCTTTGACTATGTTACCATTTTTAAGAAGATAAATCATGGATCCACAGTGGAGTGTGAGGTTAGGCAGACTAGGTTCTATGTGGCTTTTCATGCTCTCAAAGATGGATGGAAGGCAACTTGTAGAAGAATTATTCATGTAGATGGAACATTCTTGAAATGGAGAATGACAGGGATGCTTTTAGTGGCATGTGGGAGAGACCCTAATGATCAGATGTTCTCAATAGCATGGGCAATAGTAGATTCAGATATTAGACCAAATTGGCAGTGGTTTTTTGAACATTTGTCTGAAGATTTGGAGCTTGGTACTGGTAACGGATTGACTATGGTTAGTGACCAGTGTAAAGGGTTAGTTGCAACAGTCAAAGGTGTTCTGCCTTATGCAGAACATAGATTATGTGCTAGACATGTCCACGCTAATTGGAAGAAGAAGTACTCAGGAGCAGAATATGAGGACTTATTTTGGGCTGTTGCAGATGCATACTACCCATAGGCGTTTGAGAAGAGGATGGAGGAACTAATGATCATGTTGCATATGATGATCTGAAACTCAACAATTTCTGCCCTTGGTTAAGGTAATATTTACTGACAGCATTTTCTACCTTCTTACATTTATTTTGTTTGTGGTTTACTGACAATAAAAATATTTCTTTCTTCACTGTACAGGGCATTCTTTACTGACTGGGCTAAGTGTGATGATGTGGAAAATAACCTAGGAGAGTCCTTTAATGTTGCTATTAGGATTGCTAGAACTAAACCAGTAGTGGAGATGCTAGAAGATATTAGGAAGTGTATTATCTCCTCCAATGAAAAGAAATGCTATGAGGCAGAGAAGGTGAAAGGGGACTACACTCCTACATCAAGGGCTCTTTTAGATGAGCAGATTGAAAAGGCTAAGAATTGCACACCACTAAGTTGTGGTACAAGTGACTATAAGGTTGGCTACTTCAATGACAGGTATATTTCTTTCTAAACCTTTTCAAGTATGATTTAGATGTTTTCAAGTATGTTTAACTGTGTGACAATATTAAAACATGGTAGGTACGTAGTGCAAATGAGGAATGGTATCAGTTGCAGCTGTAGGATGTATTTCATCAGTGGGATACCATGCTACCACATCGTTTTAGCTTTGAGATTCGAGAAGCAAGCAGACCAAGATCCAAAAAAATTAATATGTGAGATGTTCAGTGCCCAAAAATTGAAGAGATGCTATAAACATGGTTTAAGGCTTGTACCAGACATTAACCAGTGGGAGAAGACTACGACTGTGAGAATCATTCCACCTCCCTATAAGCGACCTCCACGTAGACCTCCAGGGAAGAAAAGACGTAGAGAGACAGGTGAACCAACACCAAGAGCAGGGAAAGTGTCAAGGAGAGGGGCAAAAATTGAAAGTATGCAATTCTGGACTTCTGCTTTATTTAGTATGATTTTGATTCAGTTGTTTCACTTATTGTTTGCAACAACATTGTAGCTCCTGCAGACAAGAAGGTCATAACAAGCTCCATTGCAAGAACGGAACAGTTCCTCCACCTCCAAAGAATCCACCAGGAAGGCCAAGGAAAACACCTTCCCTTGCTCAGCAAGAGCAATGTCTTTCATCATCTCAACCTGTTCAACCATCTTCTGCTCACCAGTTCCAGCCTCAATTATCTTCATCTCAACCCTTACAAGATATTCCAAGCATATCATCTGCACTACCAAGAAGAGGAAGAGGTAGACCTCGTAAAACACAAGCTGATGGGGTTGTTTCTTCATCACAACCAGCTCCTTCTACTGAACCGATATATGATACAGGACCTAGACGACTACCAAGGGTCAGGATTTCTAACCTACAACTACTAAGTTTTATTATAATGGTTGTGTCCTTCTTGTACTTCTGATTATTGTCATATTGGTTCTTACAGGAAGGTGTAGGAATTTTCACAAGTATGTTCATAGGTGATGACTACATTCAGCATGGAAGATCAGTGAGAGATACAAGTGATAACACTATCTTACCCACTGAGCTGTACCAAACCAAAGAACGGAAGAAGATGACAACCAGAAGAGGAAAAGGAAAGAAATGAAATTTATATTACCTATGTGGTTTAAAAGCTTTTAAAACTATGTCGGATCTGTTAATTTTTACTCTTAACTTTGTCTTAATTTTCAAACTTAACTATGTCTTTGCCTTTTGTTAGTGTATTTGTCTTAATTTTCAAACTTAAATTTGTCTTTCAATTTTATTCAATTGCTCTCTAACTTAAAAAAACACATATTCAGTCTACTTAATACACAACTACATACTCACAACCTAACTTAATAAACACAAACACAAGTATTGATTGTTTTATCCTCTCTGCTTGAGTATTGATTGTTTTATCCTGCTCCTGGATTTCATGCCTCAAGATGGTTAGTTCCTCCATCATACACTGATCCCACCATTTCCAAGTATGAACGCCTCCATCCTACAATGAAAGAATAATGAAATCTAACTAACAAACACAATCTAATAAATACACTAACTCACAACTAAAAATGTGACTTACATCACTCATAGGACAAGTGTAGAATCTCCTTCCTGGATTTTCATAAGTTTGGGATGTCTTGATGATCGTCAAACGCCCACATACGCAACGCCTTGGAAGTCCAAAATCACCATCAGCCCGACGACAGCCACTGCTCACAGGTCTCACCGAGGATGAGCTACAACTGTAACTTACCATCTTCCTAATCAGAAAAACAACTAAACAAATCAACACTAGACCCAGTAATCTCTAACTCAAACTCAACTCAAATACTCATAAAACACCTGACAACGAATCTAGATCTATAACCTTCTTAAACCAATGTACATTCAATTCAGACCTATGCAGCTTCGATTTCCAGAAAGTAAAACTTACCTGACAACGAATTCAGACAAAACCAACTTTAATTTCACGAGAGAAACTGTCGATTTCGAGAGAGAAGTTGTCAGAGGAGGAGAATGAAGCATAAACCAACCTATGCAGCTTTGATTTCCAGAAAGTAAAACTTACCTGACAATGAAATACCAAACCAACTTCGATTTCGAGACAGAAGATGTCAATTTCGAGAGAGAAACTGTCAGAGGAGGAGAATGAAGCATAAACCCTAATTTTTCCCCCCAATTTTATTTATCACCAGACCCAACCTAACACTATATAGGATAATAATCACAAAACCGACCCGTTTTTTTAAAAACTGAACGGTGTGTTTTTAATTCCATCAAACCAAAACGCCGAGTTTTTAATTCCGTTACCAATATAACGGTGGTTTAACAGTAAGGGCTATATTGCGGGTTGACCATAGTTGATATAGTTGACCTGCATTTGTTTGGCCTCAGTGGTATTCCTGCAAATCCTGGTGACTTTCATGGTTTTTTTGTAGAAAACCCTAAAAATTATTTATGTCATGGATATTTTTAATTAAAAACACATTGTCTACAGTATAAAAGAAGGTAGACTCTCTCCATATCAGTAATTAGTAATAGCCTAATAGGCCATGTGTACTTTGAAAAACAATAAAGAAAAGTTTCTCAAACGTTTCAACTCATCTGCATTCTCTTCATCTTCCATTGCAAGGGTTTAATACTTAGCAATAATTTTGTTCGTCTGCATTTCAAAAGCATAATGTTAATTTTTTTGCGCCTCTTGTGCAAATGGCAAATTTAAAACTGAAATTGAATTATTGTTTGGATTCCCAATATGAGTAAGCATCAGAGCCGTGATAATACTGGCGAATGCCATAAGCGAATAAAAATATAATTTATGTTTATAAAAAAATCCGTTTACCATGAACTTCATTGTCATATAGTAAAAACAAATAAAAAATTAACTAGTAATTTTTCATTTTTTTATTTTGAAAATCATTTACCAAACTTTCAAAATCAACATTCTAATCAATTCTCTTTCAATAGATAAGATATCCAAATCATATTTTACTGGAATAAAGAGAATTTTTTTTAATCTCTAATTAATGTTATAAATAAATAAAATTAAGAACGCCCTTAAACTTTTTCAAAAAACATTGATGCCCTTAAATTTTTTCAAAAAAATCTGATGCCTCAAGCAAATGTTTAAATATTTTACACTGTGTCACGACACTGGTAAGCATTAGTCTATAAACGATTAGGTGGTTCCCATTAGTTTGAAAAAATCAAATAAATGCAATATATTAGCACAATTATGAATAGATTTAACAACTTCTAATACTATAACATATCATTTGCAGCAAATCAAGGTGCATACAGTAGTAATCTTAGTTTCTTACTTCAAGTTTGTATAAACAAATACGGGTGCGTACAAATTATTGAAACCTTAAGTGTAAACAGCTGTGAAATAATGATACACTGACTAATGATAATGATAATATACGACTTTCCAGAAACTAGCTAGACAAAGGTAACATGTAAGTGATGATCACGATTTGTCACAATACTCATGTCATATTCTTAACATTAAATCGAGTTTTCCATTAATATTACTTTTCTCTTCGATCTCACTATAAGATTTAGCTGAAGCAAGTGGAAGACGTATGGTTCGAAGAACGAAAAAGCGGAATGACATAACCAATAACAATTTTTAAAAAAAAAATTAAACAAAGTGAAAATTATAGACGCGTGTGAGCCTCTCCCTTCACCACACGTTATTTTACATTATGTCACAGCACTGGTAAGCATTAGTCTAAAAAACGATTAGGTGGTTGCCATTAGTCTGAAAAAATCAAATAAATGCAATATATTAGCACAATTATGAATAGATTTAACGACTTTTAATACTATCATTTGCAAGCTAATTAAGATGCATACAGTGCTAATCTTAGTTTCTTACTTCAAGTTTATATAAACAAATACGGGCAGGGGGAAAGCTACGTGGAGAAGAAGGTGGGCAGCGAACGGTTCTGTTAACCAAACACGTGATTTAACCCGCACAAAACCCGTAAATTTAAACCGAGTAAATTTGGTAATTTCACCAATGGGGTAACGGAAAAGCTCAAGCGTCCGACTTGCTGCGAAATCGATCGCCATGAGCGGCGGATACAAGCGGAAGAACACAGTGCGGCACTCAATCGCCGTCGCCAAGCGGAAGCGATCTTCGATTCCGGAACCATCGGTGGACCTATACGAGAAATCGAATCATCACGAGTCAATACACCGACCACTCGGAGCCGTAACCCTAAAATCCCACCGTAAATCTTCTCGCCGGCGGCGAAAAATACTAAAGGAGAGGATTTCGAGCTCCGTTGATCGCGAATGGGTGTTTTCCTCAAACAATTTCGTAAATCTCAAAGGTATGTGCATTGCAATAGGATCCTCGGAATTTGGATGCTTGATTAGTATCAATCTTTGTGTCTTCTGGAAATTCGATGATTTAGTAATGAACAAAAACGCAATAGTAATGCACTTATATGCTTTATTAGCTTCTTCACAATCCTGGAATGTTAACTTGTGTGTCAATGATTTTTTCAGATAAAGTGGTTATAGTTTCATACAATTTACTTGGTGTGGACAATGCGTCGAATCACATGGACTTGTATTTCAACGTTCCACCGAATCACTTAGAGTGGAATAGGCGGAAACATCTCATATGCAAGGAGATTAGTCGCTATAATGCAAGCATCTTATGTCTTCAGGTAACTTTCGGGCTTTATTCACTGTATTGGATGATTAACATGAAAATTTCTATGTGTATGTTATGAGAAGGTAAGTAATGTTAGTCTCTTGATGAAAGCTTTTCTTTCTTATAGTTGTATTCTCCATATGAGTTGGTTTAATGTTAAATTATCGTATTCAATCTTTTGCTATGGTTCAGTAGAGGATTACTCTCATGTTTAGAAATGGGTTCGCTTTATTAACAAAGAAATAGAGGAACGGTCTATATCCAACTAGGTGTAGAGAATGAGACGTTTGTCTGGTTGCATTATCATGTTTTAATTTCACTGCAGGAGGTTGACCGCTTTGATGATCTAGATGGTCTTCTTAAAAACAGGGGCTTTCAAGGTGTTCACAAGGTATGTATGACATATAGAGACAAAAACTATATAATCTCATATGCATCGCAGGTGCGTTTCTAAATATATATTTTTTTGATAGAATCGGACTGGAGAAGCGAGTGATGGTTGTTCTATATTCTGGAAAGAGAAACTGTAAGTTCATATTCCCGTTTAGCGTTACTTTGTTTGTGGTTGGAAGTCTGGAGTCAGGAATCTAGCCATTTGAACTGTTCAAAGGGAATACTCTCTACTGTAGTGTTAGAAGTAAATTTTTCCAGTTATAACTAGTCTGTCTCAAATGTTTCAAAATTATTCATGATAGGTTAACATTGGTGTCACTTTTGACTATAGCTTCACAATATGTCGTTAAAGCTTTTGCTTTCTAATGGTTCTTAGTGTTGTATATTTTGTTTTGAACATTTTTTTCTCCTAGTTTCACCATTAATGTCATTGTTGTGCTGTAAATGCAGATTTAAACTTCTACACCATCAAGAAATAGAGTTTGATAAATTTGGCCTGCGAAACAATGTTGCTCAGCTTTGTGTTTTAGAGGTATGCATTTGAAGTAATTATAGGACAACAGAGTTAGGGTAATATGCATCTTGATTGTGGGGATTGTTTTAAATTTGTCCCTTCTTTGCAGGCATGCTAATTGCTTCATATGCTTTAGTATCAGTACTTGTCAATTAATTAATCTGTTTGACCCTGTATTTTGGAACAGATGAACTGTAAGGACCCACCATCTAAATTACGCGTGCAATCTTCAGAGTATGTCTGAGTTCTGTTCTGATTCCTGTATTGGAGAGAAGATCCAAGATACTGTTAAGATCTTTATTAATATCTATGCCCACTTGCGGTGATCTGGTTGATTTGTAGGAGAACATCTACAAGTCCTCGAAGGCTCGTGGTTGGGAATATACATGTCCTGTTCAATCCTAAGCGTGGGGATATCAAGCTAGGCCAGGTATGTATTGCTACATCCGTACAAAGTTGGCTTATCCATAAAATATGTAGAACATTGTTCTCCTTACACATCCTAAGTTTCTAGAAATGTTGATGCTTTAATTCATGGCCAACTCTCTGAAGAGTATTTCATGGTATTCATCAGTACTTCTAGATGAAACTTCTTGGACATTCCAGAAGCTCGCTCATTTTTTGATATTTGGAATGTCACAAACTTTTAGGTAAGACTCTTTCTGGAGAGGGCTTACAAGCTATCACAGGAATGGGGAATTATTCCAGTGGCAATTGCAGGTGATCTGAATAGCACTCCAAAGGTGATCTCGGCCAAATTTTGGGTTTTTGTGTTGTATTAGTTATTGTTTTGGCTGAAATTGTTCTGAAACTTATTCTCAATTTGCTGGACAGAGCGCAATCTATGATTTCATAGCTTCAGCTGATGTGAGTAACTCAGAGTTTCATTGAGGGTCCTGGGCATTTTCTTTTACATTTCGCCTGGTCAACTTTTTTTTCCTTCCTTTGCTCGGAAAGTTTGAGTGAACTCTATGTATTCCTTTTTCATTTTGGACAGTTGGATACACAACTCCACGACCGCAGGCAAATTTCTGGTCAGTCTGAACTTGATACAAAGGGAAGGCCATTTAGAAACTATTACGCAGTTAGGTAATTGGATATTGGCCGAGATGCTTGGTTTCTATATAAGTAATGTATCCGTGCTGTGTCAATTTAGTCTAAGTAAACAACTTCCCCATTTTTTCAGTTCCATCTCCGGATCACAAACCAATGTATGGAGCCAGGAAGAACTACAGCTTGCAACTGGTGGTCAAGCGACTACGCATGTTCAACATCAACTGAATCTTCACAGCGCATATACTGGAGTTCCTGTAAGTGTTCTTGTTTCTTGTTCTCTATTGCTTGAGCCATTTGATCTGTGAATTATGTCCTCTCAGTCGTTAAACTTGGCCAGATGCATCAGAAAGAGTTCAAATCTGCCTGCTGGAAAACTAATTTAAGTATCCCTTGGAAAAAAAGATCGGTTAACTCAGAGCAGCTTTAGAAACTGTTGGTCTCTTTGATTCTAGATTATAACAAATGTATAGGGAAAGCACCATTTTGTAGTTTTTTAGTATGCTAAGCTGTGAGACCTTGCAGGGTACTCATAGAACGAGAGATCAGCACGGTGAACCATTGGCAACAACGTATCATTCCAGGTTCCTAGGAACTGTTGATTATATATGGTAAGTCTGTTGTGATACGCAGACATTTAATAATTATCAAATGTGAATCATTGAAAGGGATTTTTGATTGTATATAGTATGGTTTTGATCTATCTACAAGTTATATTGTGACATTGTAACTATAATCAGAGGTATTGAACCAGGCACACCAAAGAACTTGTTCCTGTGAGGGTTCTTGAAACCTTACCAACTGATGTTTTGAGAAGAACAGGTGGACTCCCAAGCGAGGTATTCATAACTTCTTTTCTCTATGCTACTATTTTTTTAAAATATTTTTTTAACCCTTTGCTTTCTTGAGTTACTTCTCTCATTTTCAAGACTGTTAGTAAATCCCTGTTCAGTTTGAGAGGTTCAAAACCGTGACCGTTGAAAATTTGCAGAAATGGGGAAGCGACCATCTCGCTATCGCATGTGAACTCGGCTTTGTCAGCGAGTGACGATGAGACCAAATAGTTAAACATTACAAAGCACTCCAAACGGAGCCACCCGAGTTTGTCTTCCCTTGAGGTCTTCAAATTCGTATATGATCATGGAAGCGTCTAAGCTGGAGTTTTGATCAGCTTAGGTAGACATGTAACAAGTTCTGCTCTGTTAATTGCTTTATTAGTTTAAAAGTGTTAATTTTATTGTTTTATTACAGTAATGCGCTAGTGCAACACACGATTTTATTGGCAAGCACCTACCCGACACGTTCACCAAATTTTCTGGTTATTAAAAAGTTAATACCAGTTTTCTGGTTATTTAATAAGCGAATACCAAAATCCTATGCTACAGGACGTGTACCTATGAGGAACAAGGACCCAATTTTGCTTCAAATAATCAATTAAGTGTCATAAGTAAGAAAAAGTGTCCTATGAATGTCACCATTGGTGATGCTCTTACGTTACGTACAAAGCCTCTCAATCTGTTCATTCTTAGCTCTCCTCAAGTGTGATTTGATGATGCAACATTAACCAAAATACCACACGGTACTATCAAAAAGAGTCGTAAGCATTTTCTCCAAGTGTAATAACAAAATTGGCCCATTCACAATAACACATCTATTTAAAGAGAATTTGCATTGTATACACACATTGATTCTGTTATTTAGGTCCAATACAATTGCACTGTCGTATTTTCGATAATCCAAAACAACCCTTACTACACGCAAGGGTATAAATTAAATATTGGCAGACTAATAATGTTAAACATCGTACACCAATCTCTTAGCCATGTTCCCGACGTTGTAGCCGAATAAAAAAAAAATTTTATTTAATTAAAAGTGGTAAAATATAGTGGTACAACAATGTTATTAGCTTAATGTTTGCATACTTAGTAATTTATGTGTGAATCATTAATGTCACGACAACTTTTGATTCGTACTTATATATTTATACTTTTATTTTTAAGTTTGGGTTAATAATTATATGGATAGGGTATATTTTTGATGGTTTTTAATTGATGTGTTTTGGTTAACAATTATAAAATTAGGGTATTATTTTTTTGGTTTAGAATTTAGGGGAAAGGGGTTATTAAATTTTAGGTGGGAAATTAAATCCTTAGCAGCTATTGATAAAAGTCATAGATAAATGTTAGAGCTAATATGCACAGAGGTGTTGTTCGTCATTTTACCTTCAATCGATAAAGTGAGCTAATATTTTATTTTTGACCCATTACTTTACTAATATACGAACATGATTTTATTTTCACCATTACTTTACTAATATATACAAACATTGTGTTTTCTGGGCTAATTCACTCCTATTTAAATCGCTCACTTTTCATCTTCTCTTTAGTTCATCAACATTTCCCAGCAAAAAAAAAAAAAAGATCACTAAAAAAAAAAAATATATTTATGACAGTCAACGACGGAAACAACAATCCGACAAAAACCCATGTATTAATCTTCCCCTTTCCGGCACAAGGCCACATGATCCCTCTCCTCGATTTCACACACCGCCTCGCCCTCCGCGGCGGCTCCGCCTTAACAATCACCGTCTTAGTCACACCAAAAAACCTTCCTTTCCTCTCTCCTCTTCTCTCAACCACCACCGGAAATACCATCGAAACCCTAATCCTCCCTTTTCCTTCTCATCCTTCGATCCCTTCCGGTGTCGAAAACGTACAAGACTTACCTCCTTCGTTCTTCCCTTCAATGATCCACGCGCTTGGTGATCTCCACGCGCCGCTTCGTTCGTGGATCACTTCTCACCCTTCTCCTCCTGTTGTCATTGTCTCCGATTTCTTCCTCGGTTGGACACAAAACCTCGGAATTCCACGTGTCGAATTCTCACCTTCCGCTGCAATTGCTTGCTGCGTCATCAACACGAACTGGATTCAGATGCCTGAAAAGAAACCGATCCTCCAGTATCCGAATATTCCGAATTGTCCGAAATACCCTTGGTATCAAATTTCGAGTATTTACAGAAGTTACGTTGATAAAGACCCAATTTGGGAATTTATTAGAGACTCGTTCAGAGATAACGTAAAGAGTTGGGGGCTAGTCGTTAACTCGTTCTATGACATGGAAATGGTTTATCTCGAGCATCTTAAGAAAGAGATGGGCCATGAACGTGTTTGGGCCGTAGGCCCAATTCTTCCGGTAGCGAAAGGTAACCGTGGCGGTCTGGCTTCGATTCGGGTCGATCAGGTGATGTCGTGGTTAGACGCACGTGAGGATAACCAAGTGGTTTACGTGTGTTTTGGAAGTCAAGTTGTGTTGACTAGAGACCAGAGTCTTGCTCTGGCCTCCGGGCTTGAGAAAAGCGGCGTCCACTTCGTGTGGGCCGTGAAAGAGGCCGTCGAGGGAGATTCCATGCGTGGCGATTTCTTCGACGGGTTTGAGGCTCGTGTGGCTGGGAAGGGTTTGGTGATCAGAGGATGGGCTCCACAAGTTGATGTGTTGAGGCATAGAGCCGTTGGAGCGTTTTTAACGCATTGCGGTTGGAATTCGGTGGTTGAAGCGGTTGTAGAAGGCGTTTTGATGTTGACGTGGCCGATGAGAGCTGATCAGTATACTGACGCGGATTTGGTGGTTGATGAGTTGAAAGTTGGTGTGCGTGCATGTGAAGGACCGGACACGGTTCCTGATCCGGATGAGTTAGCTAGAGTTTTTGCTGATTCGGTCACCGGGAAACAAATGGAGAGGATCGGAGCCGCGAAGTTGAGAAAAGCAGCGTTGGATGCGATCCAAGAACGTGGGAGTTCTGTTAAGGATTTAGATGGGTTTATCGAAAATGTCATTAGTTCAGGACTAAACAAATGATGACTCATTCAAATATTTGTTCCTCGTGTAGTGTTCCCCTAGTATGTAAAATGTGCATGACAGCATTTATTAGCATTTATTAAACTGTTGTAAAATGATAAATTAGTGTCTCTACTCTATTAGGCCATGTGCATTCCTAACCTCCTAGTGTCCTATGTGGTGTTCTTATAATATAAAATTATTAAAACACACATTATATTTTCCTTTTACTCAACTTTATACTTTCTCTTTCATCCTTTTACTCAACTTTTATTAATTTTATATTTAAACACTCGCTCTTCCTTTTAAGAACACTCTCCAAAATATCTAATTTTAGACATTCTCTCTTTCTTTTTCTCAACTTTTATTAATTTTATATTTAAACACACTCACTTTTATTAATTTTATATTTCAATATACCCTACAAAAACCCTCTCTTTTTTCCTTTTACAACCATTTTAATAATTTTATATTATAAGAACACTACATAAGACACTAGGAGGTTACCAATGTACATGCCCTAAATCATATGTTTTTTTTTTTCAATGGTATGTTTATAACGATTTTTTTTTATATTTTATTTTCTATGCATTTGTAATTTTGGATGTCTTTGTATGATTTTTAATTATGTTTTCTGTGCATAAATAGATGGACTCTTGATCTTGATTAATCGACAACATACCTTTATAGATGAGATTTAAGATTGATTGTCTGGAACGAAGATGATAAAGAATCAATCGGAATGACGAAACTTTTAATCAAAATTAGATTCTTTGGAAAATTTTTATTGATTTTCGTTTGTGTTTAATCATACGTTGTTCGAATGATTGTGCATACTACATTTTGTAAAAGAAACACAAACACGAGGTTTTCGATTCTACAATATAGTCAGAATAGATGTTTTGCGAAATTAACCTTTTCTAACCAAACTAAATCACTATATAATTTAGTTGTAATCTTTGCAAGAAGATCAAGCAACTGTTTTTTTCAAGTTCTATCACAGTAAAAGATGCTTTAATAAACTTGCATGCACATCATTTCGCAAAGAGGGTCTTCCTAATTCTTTTTTATTTTTCTAAGTTTGATTCATCTTTCTTTAGTCTTCGGTTAACCTCTTATTTGTATAAAGATTATCTCAACTTGTTATCAACTGTTTTTATTTTTTCGTCAAAAAAAAAAAAAAAAATCAAGTGATCGATGAGTTAAAATCTCTACTACTCTACTACATGACATTTGTTGTTTTAGCTCGGATTTCACACTCTGGGCCGGTTCTCATGTGTTTTGCAAATGCACATGGCCCCACCGTGAGACCCAGATTTTCAGCTGATTTTCTTTTTATAAAGGGCTCTAAATTTTTAAATTACTTGTAAAAAAACCCTAAATTTTATAAAATTTACAGAAAATACCCTAAATTTTGGCAAAATTTTTTTTTTGGCATAAAATCCATATTTAATCTGAGTCGGGCATGTTCACACTATCTCTTTGGTTTTAATTCCCGTTTTGGCAAATGTTTTACCCAATTCATTAGCTAAATTTGGACTTGTTTGGTTGTATTCTTATTCCTAATTTGAAGTTTTAATGTATACTATAAATCGGTTTGATACAAAAAAAATTGTAAAAAGTAAAACAAAAAACTAGAGGCAAAGAAACGGGTCAATTTGAATCAGGTTGGGTCGTGTCGGGTCAAGTTTAATAAGACCCGGAAATGAATACAATTTTCAGTTTCCTTATCTTCTTCGATTCGCTTCCCTCTCTTTCTCACATATCCACACAACAACAAAACACAAAATGTCTCTCACCGTGAGCACCGGTGGCGGAGGAGCTGGAATCCGCTGCATCGACCTCACCGAATCTTCCCGTACTCCTTTCTCCACTTCTAGACTCATCAACCTCCCTTATCCATCACGAACCGGTCTACACATCGTCTCCGCCGCCAAAAAAGCCTCTTCCCAAACCGGCCGGTTCGATAGCAAGAAACGTCGGACCCTCGTACCGACGACGACCAAAGACCAACCGGAAGAAGATAACAACGGTGTTTACGACGGCGATAAACCGCCGTCTCAGATCGAAATCGACGATGTCGGAGATAGATTTGCGGTGAACACTCGTTTCAGAGGCGATCCTAAAGACGCACCGAAGTTTTACATAAAGGATCTTCCTGGGCTTGAACCTGATCCTTTTGAAGGTCCTCAATTTGATGGTTTAGGGTTCTTCGTTCAATACTTGTGGGCTTTTGGTATCCTTTTCGCGGTAAATATTTCAAGCGATCCAAAAAACTTTATAAAAATCCAAACTTTGAAGTTTTGGTTTGATGGGGTTGTGTGGTTTTGGTGTTGTTACAGTTAGTTTCCGGTGGAATTGCGGCGGGGACGTATAACGAAGGTGCGACGGATTTCAAGGAGACGCCGGTTTATAAAGAGGCGATTCAGTCTCGTGATCTTCTTAATGAAGCAGAGAGTTCGAACTCTGAAGATGTGTTTGAGTCTAATCCAACAGAAGTGGCTCCTAGTGTGGAGTAATAGTTTCAAGTTCAGTGTTTAGAAGAAGAAAAATACTGAATCTTTTGAGCTTGTTGTGTTCATAATGTTTAACCGAATCAAAATGAGAATCGATTATTAAGAAAGAAGAGTATTGTTCTTCATTGTTCAGTGTTTCCGATTTCATTTCAAGAACTGCAAATTTGGTTTAGGTAAAGTTGTAGAATTGTGCTTGATTCATAGAGAAAAGCAAAGACAGGAGAATGTAACTAAAACAGTGATGGTAGTTAAATTAAATGCAGACAGACTCAGATTATGAGAAGAGTGATGGGTAAGATCGCTGCGAGTGCGATGATGATCTCAGACTTGGAGCTAGAGGATTTCAAACCATAACCTAATCCCATAAAGCTTGTTGGTCTTGGTGCCACTTGAGCCACTGGAGTTGCTGATACAGTAAACAAAATTAGTGACACTTTTGTTGTTTCGTGTTTTCGTTTGAATATTTTGGTAAAGAAGCTTACCCGCAACGCGAGATTTGTTCCTTGCACCTGGAGAGAGTTGATGAGAACCCGTTGAGGTAGAAGGTGGTGGAGCAATAGAGGAGGAAACAATAGGCGCCTCTCCTCCTATAAACCAATAAACATTTCTCATACATATCAAGAAAACAAACGAATCTCGCAAGCTGAGTTTTTTTGTAATCTACGTACCAGGGGATGAGGAGGACGAGCAAATGGATGAATTTGCCGGAATGTCGCAAAGAGGAGGCAATTGTAAAGCAAGAGTTTGATTGATTGGAAAAGCAGGAGACAAAGTAGAAGTATTGTTAAGGAAGAGACAAAGACAAGTTGGTTCTTGGCTATAGATTTGGTTTAAGCCGTCGCAGCATTGCTGAGCCGGAAGCTGGACAAAGCCTTGAACGAATGGACCACATGGAGCCAAAGAAAGCAGCCTGGAGGCACATGTAGTAGTTGTGGTTCCTGGGACTTGAGCAAGAACGTGTTGGAGAAAGATTGGAGAGAAGAGGATCAAGAGAGTGATAAAGAGAGTAGAAGAAGCCATTTTTGTTGTTGGTGAATATGTTTTTTTCTTTCTTGTTTGTTTGTTTGAGAGAAAGTGGTGGTTTTTGGTTAGTATTTAAGGTCCGAATCAATTGGTTTGGTGTGTGATTGTGAACAGATATTGTTATTGCACACATGATGTGTGTTAAGTTTGTAAAACACTCGAGTTCTTCATGCTTGTGTCTTGTTTTTGAGTTCATTCATAATTTATGCTTCTTGTTTCTAGTTTGACCAAAACAAAATTTACAATTCCGCCATCAACAAACTCTAGTACAGTTAAGTAGGAATAGAAGTATTTGTAAAGGTTAACAATTTTAAACACAAATCGTGATCAACAAAGTCGTTGTAGTATAGTGGTAAGTATTCCCGCCTGTCACGCGGGTGACCCGGGTTCGATCCCCGGCAACGGCGCTTAACTTTTTGGTTTCTTTTATTTTGAGTCCCTTTGTCTTAAAGTTTCTTTACTTTTAGTCCTTTGTAATTTAGTGTTTTAGTTTTTAGTCCCTAGTTTCCTTATATTTCACTTAACAAGCCGCGATAAAGTGAATCTAAAAAAATCAAACTCACTTCAAGAGTTACTTCCGTCCCGTTCAAAAACCCTCCGACGAAATCTCCGGTGAAAAATCCTCTCCGTCTCTCGAATTCTCGGCAGCCATGTACGGTGGAGGTGGGTTTTCCTTACTCGCTCCTTGAAATCTCTCTTCTGATTGTAAAATTCAGCATTAGGTTTTTCCCTTTTCGCTTTAGCTCATCTGGTCAAGGTCTAAACTTCTTTTCCGTGGTGGGTTTCGCATGTATTGAGCAGATGAAGTGTCAGCTATTGTAGTCGACTTAGGTTCTCACACTTGCAAAGCTGGTTACGCCGGAGAAGATGCCCCCAAAGCTGTTTTCCCCTCCGTAAGTCGTAATTTCAAATGCTGTGCAATTAGGGTTTTTGTTTGTTTTGGAGTTATGCCCTTTTAGTGTAGAGAAATTTGAGAAATTTAGGTTTTGTGTTGATTTGTCACAAGGTTGTTGGGGTAGTAGATGGAAACCATGGAATGGATATTGACGATGCTGCAAATACGAATGCGAACACTGAGGATGCAAAGATGGAGTCTGATAAAGAAAAGAGCAAAAAGAAGCTCTTTGTGGGATCTCAAGCTTTGAATTTTCGCCGTGATCAAATGGAGGTCAGCATTTTGTTATGGACTAATGTTTTGAACTCAAAATGGTATAAAAGTTTCAGTTTTATCCATTTGTTGAAATTTCGGCGTTGTCAGATATTGTCACCGATGAAAGATGGCATTGTAGCTGATTGGGATATGTTGGACAATGTTTGGGATCATGCTTTTAGGTAACTCATATAGTTTCATCTATAATCGTTCGTTTTTAACTTCTACTTTTCCATCTATGGTTGGTTGGTGATTTCATCAATGGAAATTTTGTTTTTTCAAGGAATTGTCTAATGATTGATCCGAAGGAGCACCCGATGCTACTAGCAGAGCCCCCTTTGAACAGTCAGCAGCAGAGAGAAAAGTATGGTTTATCTGCTTATGTATCCTTTTATTTGACTCTGATTTAACATTGGAGCCCGGAACTGATTTCGTCCTATGTATCTTACATCTGACAGGGCTGCTGAGCTAATGTTTGAAAAATACCAAGTGCCAGCTTTATTTATGGCCAAGAATCCTGTATTTTCCCTCTATCTTGTTCCACTGCTTTTTTGTTTAACTGTAGTAATTACAATTCCTGTCCCTGTTGACCCCCTGTCTGATCTTGCTATGCATGCTAGGTTCTCACATCGTTTGCTTCAGGCCGTGCTACTTCTTTGGTTGTTGACTGGTAAGGCCTGCCTACATTTGACTTTACATTTTCCCATGTGGTATGGTTTGATCAGAAACATCTTCTAAATTAATCACATTTTCACCCACTTCATGTTTAGATATTCTATGTCGTCTTATGTAATTGGAACTTGTAGTTACCTTCTTGCTAAAGAGTATTCTCCACTCTTGTATTATCACTGTTTTCTCTAGTTTTATATGCAAAACGCGTCATGTGAACAAATTTGGAATATGCTTTTCATATGCATTAAAAAGAAACTTAGGCTGTTGTCCCTTCTTAACTTCATATACAGATCCCTGAAGTGTTCTATCTGTGCCTCATATGTCGTGAAAGGTTACCTTGTTCTCGGTTTATGTGATTCATGTGAGAATCACTAGTCTTATACAAATTTTATTCCTTTTCAGTGGTGGCGGATCCACGACTATTTCACCCGTGCATGATGGTTATGTTCTTCAAAAGGTAGATGTATTACTCAATTTGATGATATATAAGTTTGTGTGTATGCTGTTTCAATTGTTTGAGTTTTTTCCTGCTGGACAAAGTTGGCCCTTATTTTGTGCCAAACTATCTAAACTCTTTAGGTTATAATTCTGCATTAACATACAGACATTTCTTGGATTACTCTGTTGGATAGAGTTGAGATAGACGTTACAGATTTACCTTCTGAAGTGTTTAGATATTTTCTCTGCTTATGTCTTTCACATTCAAAAAGGAATCTAATGGATGAAATATGGTTTCCTCGTCCTCATCTGCTTTTCATACAAATTCTCATCTGTGTGGATTTTGTCAAGTTTGATTACTGATGTCTTACTATCCGCTTCTTGACGAAACTTTTATTCACAGGCTGTCATATCATCTCCAATTGGAGGAGACTTCCTCACTGATTGCTTACTGAAAAGCTTGGAGAGTAAAGGGATAAAAGTAAGTTACAACTATTGTTACAGCGATTTGGAGCCAGTTCATCTGATCTTTACTGGTTCCTTCTTTCACAGATAAAACCTAGATACTCTTTTAAGAGAAAAGAAACTCGACCAGGAGAATTTCAGGTAACTCTACGTTTAAAACCGCGGCTCCATATCTAAAAGAGAAAGACAGACGGTTTTGAGAATAGATTTGCATGTTCTCGGCACCGTAGATGTGGTTCTTTTCACTGGTAACAAAACAGAACAATCATAAGATTTATCTCATTTCACCCCTTTGAGTCTTTGCAGGTTGCAGATGTAGATTTTCCTAATACCACAGAAAGCTACAAACTCTTCTGTCAGGTTTGTAACTAATATTGGTGCCTCGTTTTTAAATTTGATTTTGATTTCTGGCTTTGCTGATTTATTTTGTTTAACAGAGGATGATAGTAAGTGATATCAAGGAATCTATTTGTCGAGCTCCAGACACTCCCTATGATGGTATCTCTTTTTCCCTGTCTTTCATTGGTCTATGTATTAGCTCTTCTTCATAGTTTAAAAGTAATTCAAGAGTTGAGTTTTAGAGATCTCATTTTGCTTGATCATTGGTTATATAGTATTATATTATTCTGGGTCATCTCAAGCCTTACTTGTTAGCAAAATCATTTTCCTGCAATTCTCTGCTGCTAAGAAGCCACATGGACAATGATGCTTGAAAGTATAATGAACAGTAGCTTGCCTAGTATTCCTGATATTGTGCTCTTTGTCTACAGACAAATCATATTCAAACATTCCAACAACTTCTTACGAGCTTCCCGATGGCCAGTAAGCTCCCGTTTATCTATTTCTTGCAGTTATTTTTGCTTCAAATGTAAATGATATGGTGCCTAAGTTAGATTAAAGACTACTCTTAATTTTTTACTATAGAAGAAGTATTCCTTTCTCACAGGAGACTTGAGTACTATATTTTGTCTATCCCAGTATCTTATTAACTTCTGGCTTACTATGCAGGACGCTCGAAATCGGTGCTGATCGATTTAAAGTTCCTGATGTTATGTTCAACCCTTCCATTGTTCAGGTATATGTACAACTTGTGGTCAATCCTGTAAACTCAGGTATACCAACATGTTAAATCACGTCACCCTTATGCCCCGAGTTGCCTCTATTTTTCTGTGGAAGACTTTATCTAAGTTCCCTCTTACTTTTTTAATTGCCAGACGATTCCTGGAATGGAGAGTTACACAGACATGCTTCCTTCGGTTCGAGGGTTACCAAACATGGTATGAGTACTTTTTTGACCTGTACAATCCCACTCCTTTTAATTAAAAAAAACAAATAACTTCCCTTTCTACAGGTCATAGAGAGCATTAGCAAATGTGACGTGGATATTCGCAGAGAGTTGTATAGTAGCATACTGGTAAACAAAAACCAATTCAACTTTGCTTTTTTCCCTTAGTTGAATTTGTAAAATATATATCAATGCAGTTCCTTCTCACATAATTGCAGCTGGCGGGTGGAACATCATCAATGCAACAGTTGAAAGAACGCCTCGAGAAGGACTTGGTAGAAGTATAGCTCTCTCTCTTTATCTCAGCTTGTAGGCAATTTTGTACACGACATGACTATAATCCGTTGGCCACTTTATCTTCCTTCTTCTAGGAATCTCCTCAATCAGCTCGTGTTAAAGTGTTGGCAAGTGGTAACACAACAGAGAGAAGATTCAGGTATGAACACATATTTACTTGTTCCTCTTTAGGAGGCTCATTTATGTTTTGAAAAAAGAGGTTTGAGTTTTTTGGTAACCTGAATGGCGATATGTGCAGTGTATGGATAGGAGGGAGTATATTGGCATCGCTAGGTTCATTCCAGCAAATGTGGTTCTCAAAGTCTGAGTAAGTAAACACATTGGATTGTTGTGTAGATCTCGACTCAAACGTAAACAGTTTTCTCGTCTCACTCGGGTTTGGTTGTTTTGCGTAAATATGACAGGTATGAAGAGCATGGAGCATCTTACATCCAGAGGAAATGCCCTTAAAGCTGCTTGAGGTGAAGAAAGAAAAAAACTTGACAAATCTACCTTGTCATCTACCTCTTTAGTAGGTTGCTAAATTCTATGGTCTTTGTTATCTTGCCAAGAGGATGAGAACCTTTGGAAACAACTAGAAGGTTTATGGCTTATGTAATTTTCTTTTTATTTAGGTAAAACACTAAAATCTTTGCATGTATGCAAGTTGACAAAAAAGTTTTATATCTTCGGCAAAGCAAGAAAACACTTTTTTCTATGTTTCTTCACATGGTTGAGATTTTCAACAATTGTACTAGTATTATTTTGTTCCTTATAAAAGAAGCATAAATACACCATAACTAAGGTCAAATATAAACCACTAATATTATATTATGATTTAGTTTGGTTGGTTATATATTTTTGCGTTTAAGTTTCCAAAAATGACCGCATTGGAAGATAGTTTTATTATAAGAGAAATAATTTATTTTTATATAATTTGCATAGTATTTGTCTGTCATTTACCTTATCCAAGTCGAATTAACGTGTCGTGGTTTGTCCCATTCGACATCATCAAATAATACATATACACGTGTCACCATTTGGTTTCTCCTTTTGGAACCTTTATAGATCCTTCTTCCGGATGGCAAGAATCGCCAACGTGACCAAATTTATCCGATTCTCCCCAAATTTTTTTTTTTCTTTTTTCGGATTTTTTGGATTCTCCAATCTCGGCTTCGGATTTCTGGGTCTCTGTGTTTTCCTTTTTCTGATTTCATAGTAAATTCCCGATCGCGATTTCAGATTTGGTCAATTTTGCATTGAAAGCAACATAAACAAGCGTCTAGATTTCAAAATCTGGGAAATCGTGTCTTTCTCAGGTGGATTGGATTCTTCTATTTGTTGTTTTCCTGGAAAATTTGCAGGAACTGAGAGAAATCGCCGAGTTAGATTACTTTTTTTTTATTGGGTTAGGATTTTTGTTTGTTTTTGTTCTGAATTGAGAGAGAAGCAATGCAACGGATCGTAGACAATGCTCTCGCTGTCACCAAAGAGTGAGCCTTTTTCTCTTATCGACGAATTGTGTATGAAATTATAGATTTTTTAGTGATTGGCTAAGTTTTTCTATTTAGAGAATCTCTCTATTGGCTTAAGTAATCGATTTCTTCTGTATTGATTATAGTGAATCTCTGTTAATTGGTTGATTTTGTTATATTTATTCAAAGTTTCTTCTTTTAATTGTTGGTTTGTCTTGTTGTTAGATGTTCTTATTTATCCTTTATATTTGATTAAAAATGGATAAACTAACTAAGCTTTTGTTTATGTTTTGGCTTTTAGTGCAGATCAGTGAAAACTATCACATATGAGTCTTTGAATAACATTGCAAGATGCATTAATGGAGTATCAGGTCTTTTGTTGACTGTTCTTCCTGGGAAGGCTAATGTTCTTGAAAGTCTCCATGGCTGGGAACTCAGGCCCACTATGCGTGGACCGCGTTTGCCTCGGTGGATGCATAAGTAATCTTTCTGAATTCTGTGTTGATGATTCTTCTGCAAACGTTAGTTATATAGTAATATATGCTAATTTTACTCGGTTTGTAATTTCGATGGCAGTGGTGTATCGTCTTTCAATGAGTTCATTCATGAGCTATCTGTGGATTCTGATACTTCAAGCTTGGAGTATTCTTCTGGAGAAGATAGTGATGGTTCGTTGCCTGCATCACCGTCATCTCATAGCTCTCGTTTCTCTTGGGCCAGCGCTTCTGCGAATCATGAAAGCCACTGGACAGGGTGGATTACTTTCCTTCTTTGGTGGTTGATATTCCCTTTACGTATCTTGCAATGGATACCACAATATATTATGCGTTTATTCTTTAAACGAAGCTCGAGAGTCCCTATGAGCCCAAGAAGGAACCAACATTCATCTAGACCTCGTATTAGCAAGACTAACTCAAGCAAAGACCATGATGTACCCAACCGAGCTACTGATAGAAGACGCGGAGTCGTTGAGGTTTGTGAATGCACTAACAAATACTTAATAATCCCTCTGGTTTAGATTCTCATTGCTGTTCAATTATTTTTCGTGCGTTAGAAACCTATTCACACAATCTTCCTATTTTGCAGGATCTTCATCTTGCTATTGAGATCTGCATAGAAGCAATATTTGATTTTTTTCACAAGGCTACTCATCTTCTTCTTTCTCCGTCGGAAGCTTTTAGGATAATATTATCATGGTTCTCTTCTTCCAGCCACAGCCCTGAAGAAAACGTAGATCACATTTCAGATGATGAAACTGTGCAAACTGCCACTGTAGGAGATAGTAATCCATCTCTTAGAGAAAGGCCCACACGCTTAATGAATACTATGAACACAGATACCCGGACGTGCCAAGATGTCATAACAGAGCTGGGGTAGGCAGTTTAGATTTCTTGTGCTTTTTTTGCCTGTTCTCTTTCTTAAGTATTTGATATTTACTCAATTTTATCTCCTAATTTTAACAGGTATCCTTACGAAGCTATTCGCGTTGTTACATCTGATGGATATGTACTTCTCTTGGAAAGGATACCAAGGTATAACTTTATTGTGATGTATTGTGTTCACTTGTGCATCCTTTCCATTTCCTGTTTTGTTTTCTCTTCCTTAGATATGCGATCCCTGATTTGTTTCTTGTGTTTGCAGACGTGATGCAAGGAAAGCTGTTTATCTGCAGCATGGGATTTTGGATTCTTCAATGGGGTGAGTTTAATTGTCCATTTCTTAGATGAACTGTGTAGTTGCAAACTTCTTAAACCTCTTGTTTTTATGTTTGCTTAAAGTATCTAACCTTGTCTTTCCCTTTCCTTCTCAACTTCTTAAAGATTTCTGTTTTGACTTGGAATATCCTATAAGCCACTGAGGTTTTGATTCACATGTTCAGAGTATATACTGGTTATGACAGATGATTAATTTTCCTTTTTTTTCTTTCAGATGGGTATCTAATGGGATTATTGGATCTCCGGCTTTCGCTGCTTATGACCAAGGTTCAAGCTTCGACTCTTTCATCCTCCAATCTTTTATTAATTCACATACCAACTGCTGGATTCTTACACTGTATAACCTTCACAGGCTATGATGTTTTCTTGGGGAACTTCCGGGGTTTAGTTTCAAGAGATCATGTGAACAAGAATATTTCCTCGAAAGAGTGAGTTCCTGATTTCAAGCTCACTCTCACTTCATATTTTCTTCTACTTTGCTCATGCTGGTTTCCTTATGATGGTAGAGACTAGAGAAAAAGCTGTTTTCATTGAGATATATGCTTACAATTTAGTGTTAATTGGTATGATCAAAATGCAGGTATTGGCGATATTCCGTTAACGAGCATGGTACTGAGGATATCCCAGCGATGATAGAAAAAATCCATGAGATCAAAACTGCGGAATTAAAACTCTGCCAGCCTAATATCGATGAGGAAGTCAATCAGGAGGAGCCTTATAAGCTCTGTGCCGTCTGTCATAGTCTAGGTGGTGCTGCAATTCTGATGTACGTCATCACGCGCAAAATGAAGGAGAAGCCACACCGACTCTCTCGACTGATTTTACTTTCACCTGCTGGATTTCACGAGGACTCCAACTTAGGTTTCACATTGGTTGAATACATATTCCTTTTCCTGAGTCCGGTATTGGCTCACATTGTGCCTGCCTTCTATATACCGACAAGATTCTTCAGGATGCTTCTGAACAAGTTAGCCCGTGACTTTCACAACTATCCTGCTCTTGGTGGACTGGTCCAAACTCTAATGAGTTACGTAGTTGGTGGAGACAGCTCGAATTGGGTTGGAGTCTTAGGGTTGCCTCACTACAACATGAACGATATGCCAGCTGTCTCTTTCCGTGTTGCGCAACATCTTGCTCAGATCAAACACACCGGTAAATTCAAAATGTATGATTACGGCAGCAGATCAGCTAACATGGAGATTTACGGCTCTCCTGAACCGCTTGATCTCGGGGAGTGTTACAGGTTCATCGACGTGCCAGTGGATTTAGTTGCGGGAAAAAAAGACAAGGTGATTCGGCCTTCCATGGTGAGGAAACACTACAATGTGATGAAAGATGCCGGGGTTGATGTATCATATAGTGAGTTTGAGTATGCTCACCTTGATTTCACATTCTCTCACCGGGAAGAGCTTTTGAGGTTTGTGATGTCGCGGCTTCTATATGTGGAACCGACACCAGTTCAAAGGAGGCTGACCAGTCCAAAAGGCATGAAGTTGAAGTTGAAAAAGAAGAAAAATGAGGTACAGTAGTGTAAGTAGCTCAAACCAAACCATGGACAATGGTCAATGCCTCATTGAGTTTGGTGTCTTTGTATTGTAAGGTTGTGTGTGAGAGCTTCATGTGTGTGTTCTCCTGTTGATTGACTTTAATAGTGTACATAATAATGTAAAAGTTTGATCTCGTGATGAAATGATCTTGTTGTGAGAGATGCTTTTTTTTTTCTTCCAGCAACCATATGATATATAATGCTTGTATTTGTCTATATTGATGGTCTCCATGACAATTATGTGATGTAATGAGCAAAATTGGTGAGATGAAGAGACCAATCAATCACTGTGTATCATTGAGACATGTATAGAGGGAAAAAAACTAGGGAAGATGAATTTGTTTTTCCAGGCATAGTTGAAAGAATGAAACAGAAGAGAAGAGAAAGAAATCAGAATCCACAAGAAAGACCTAGTGAAGAAGAGGAGGATTCATAGGAGCTCTGATGGATCTTGAAGAAGTAATGCTCTTTGCGGATTAGAAAGCAGAAGTTCCTGCATATCCTTTGGAAGTACACTGAACACTGCTCGTAAATCCTTCTTCAGTTTCTCAAACGTTGCTTCTGAATCTGCACTTGCTCCTCCTGATTCTCGCGGCTGCAACAAGATATATTTTCGATACGTCACAAGAACTGGTTCATCACAGAATTCTCAAACAGAGTTCTACCAATGAAGCATTCAGACCTAAATAAGAGAATCTAGCACACAAGAAAGATGACCATACAATTACGAGTTAAAGGGAAGATAAACATACCATGACTTCCTCATTAATGTGTTTCTCAATGGCATTGAAGGAATCCACTGCTTCCAATTCATTCATCTGAGACGTAATCTGCCGCATATCACTCTTCATTCTAGCTATCTTCCATAATCTACGCTGTTGTTGCTCCGCAACAGCACGCCGTCTTTGGAACCATGGCATAAAGTTAGGTCCTTGTAGAAACCGCCTGAAAATGAACAGTTTAGGAACCAAATATTGGTAATTCCAAAGACTATGAAACTCAAATGACGTTAACATGCTCTATATACCTATACAAATCTGGCCAGTTGGATTTCATGCGTTTAGACAAAAACTTCCCTACACCTCTCGCGGATAAATTTGAAAGGAATTCATCAGCACGGAATGATGGGAGCGAAGGAGGTGTAACATATGGGGAAGATCCATCAGAAGGAGCATTAACCTGAAAATACGGACCAAAAGGGGCCAAGAAATTCGTAGTTAACTCCAAGAAATGCCGTCGCAGAATTTCATTATTCACAACTGACATTGACTCCTCAACCCTCGGTGACATTCCAGCGTCGATAAGTCTATTCAAAATAGAAGTGTCCGGCTTTGTTATTGCAGCGTAGGTGGTCCAAACAGCTTCCTTGTGCTCTGTCATGAGACACAGAGGTCCATCTCGCCTAAGTTTTACCGCATTTAGCAAATTTGTAGGAGAGAACGTTCTTAACGAAAGCTGTTTAACGCCTAATCCTTCAGCTTTACCGGATATTCTACTAGCCGACCTGCTTGAAAAGGCTAAACGGTTTGAGTTTAAAGAAGGGGTTCCAACCGAGACAACATGAGGCATATTACGAAGCGCTTTAAGGAAAAAAAGGTTTGTAACACCCAAAACCATCGGCGGGAAAGTATCTCCTTCTCGGAGTGAGTTTAGCCGAGCAAACCCCGGATCATGTATAGTAAAATACGGTCTAAAGTCTACGCTACAAAACAGCGGCGCAACCAAACTCACAAGACAAGCAACTGCCTCAGAGCATTGGGGCGGTGTTGGCGCTATGATAAGTATAGGCTCGCCTATAAGTAACAATTCCCATAATGTCCATAGCTGCAACAAAAGCCCCCGGTAAATGCCAAAAAGATCCGCGTCATGGAACAGACCTTGAGGAACAGACTGATTCGTAGGAAGTAACGGAGCCATAGAAGAAGCAGATTCCTCGTATAAAACCCCATTTTCCAACGGAAGACTATGAGCAGGCGGCAAATTCACCTTAAGCATTGCATTACCAATCGGCAGCTCCATTAGCTTACCGGGAACAGGAGCAGGCCACATAGAGACATAACCAGCAATATGTTCAATCGCCTTATTACCAACATCGAAATACAACGGACCGATAATTTGAAGCAACGGTCTAAAAACACTCGAGTAAGGCGAATGCGATAATATCACAACAGATTTCTGTTCACCTCCTCTTTTCATTCTTTCATCATGCCTTTGCCTATTAAATACATATCCATACAAGTACCTATCACCACCAACATCTATCTCCTCGTCATTGTTCTTCTTCGGTCTACGAAACCGGAAAAAGAAAATGCAGTCATGTATGCTTGACCGGTTATGATGCTGTGAGACAGAATCAGGAAAGGAATTGAATGAAACTTCAATTTCCTCTTCTTGTGAAAGACAATTTGGTGGATAACACTCTTCTAAGATCTGCCCTTGCTCAAGATCAAACCTCATAATACAAAATGCGTGAATCCATCGTTTTAAAGATTCAGGATCAGGCTTTATACTAAGCACAGAAAATGATGGAGACCGACTCATTTCAAAAGATTAACCAAGAAATTCACATACCCATCAAATTATGTGATCTTAAACATAACTTATACTTCCCCAATAGAGAAGATTCATCAAAAAGCTTGGATTTTTAGCTCTCTCTGTCTCTCAGATTTGGTGGGTTTGCTTCACCTACCTGAATTTAAACCCTAAAATAAGAGATTCGTAAAGCTTAAAATGTTAGATCAAATCAAGACCACCCATTTGTAGCAGCTCTAATCGAATCGCCACAGCGAATACAAGAACAGGGGCGGTTCTGAGAGGCGTGTGCAAAAAATGAGAGAAAATTAGGGTTTTTTTTAGAGGAGAAGAAGATGATTTTACAAGGTGATGATTATAACTGAAAATCTGAGTTTTTTTTTTCTTATGTAAAATTTTGGCATTTGGATTCGAAGCAATGGAATGAATCATCGGAACGGAAAAGGATGCTCTGAAAATTAATGAATGATTCATGTTAGTTGTTGTTGTATTTTCTAAATTGCTTAAATGGTCCTCCATCTTTCACACTTGACCAAAAAAGGTATCATAAGTTTTCAAGGTAGGTCATAAAAGCGTTTCCTATCGATTGAACTTGGTTTCGATAGTTTTTGCTAATAAAATTCAAACATATGGAAAAAAAAAGAAAGGTGAATTTATCATGACGATAAATATAAATAAAGAAGAAAAATTATACCCAGTAAAATCAGGATACTAATAGAATAAGGAAAATGAGAGCGAGAGAGAAAATTTGTATTTCTTATTATTAAAGTTATGAACTGCCTTTTACAATCGACGAAATGAGTTTGTATATATAGAAGTGAAAAAGCAGACGTTACTGTCGCATAGTGACGATGGACTCCATCAGAAATTAATTCATTTGACAAACGAGTACGTCTACATAATAGACATTCTGTTGTTGTTTCTATTGTTGTTGACTTTCGTAACAGTATATGTAAAATAATAAACTGAACCAATGTTTACAAAGAAACAAAGATTCACTGATTCATCAACTAATCTCGAATTAGCAACGAAGAACGAACACAAATCTAAAAATCAACAAATCAAATCTATATGAATGAGCTACAATATGCTCGTGTGTTTCTATATCTTCTTTCCTTTCTTTTATTAGTCCTTAACTTCTATATATTTGCAAAAATAGCCCCAATTTCTTCAACTCTTCATATTTCCACCTCCTTCTTTTGCTATAACATCAAAAGGCACAATTTTTGGAACATCCGAGTACTCGCCATTAGCACTAAACACACAGAGATTATATGTGCAACTATGTTAAAAGAATTTGAACTCTGAACCATCAATTAGTTGACGCATCGTCTTGAGTTTTGAAGAATAGTGTGACATTTGGTGTTTGCTTCTGGAGGTAAATTGATTCTTCTTTTTATTCAAAGGAACATAGCAAGTATGAAGTAAGTCCTGAATTTCTCAAGAAATCCTAAACCAACAACTATAATGTTTTCTCTAGGACTAGAAACAGATCCAAAACACTCAATTCCACATAGATTTGGTTTCTCAGGTTTAAGCAAAAGCCAAAAAAATCTGCGGCAAATCCGGTGCGGTTATGCACAACATTTTGCTTATTTGCTTCTTTTCTTGGAAACTTGTTTCTTGTTCTTGGTCTTGTTCTCGGTCTTAGTCACAGTCTCATCCGCAGCAACCGGTGTCTCTTGTTGAGCATCGTCCGGGTAAACAATGTGAAAAAACTTTTTGGAAGAACCAACTTGGTTACAGATTAACTTAAGCATCTTCCTCCCTCTCATCCATTTCAACAATAGCTTCATATGAGTTTTGCTGTTTACTCCACTAACCCCAGCTTCCTATTATGTAACCACAATCACCAAATGTTAACTTCATCAACTATTATCAAACCATTACATTCCAATCCCTAAAGAACCCTTATACAAAATTACACAATCCACAAGCAAAAATAACATATTACCACTAATCTAAAGATCTTAATAGTCCTAAACATTGAAATCAGTAAGTAAAACGTTAGGAGAAACTAAGTATATCAAGGACTGTTTCAATTTCAGATTCAGAACCTGAGCACGGAGCCAAGTGTTGGGAACGGAGAGAGGACCATGTTCTTTAAAGAGATCGTAGAGAGAATTGGAAATGGCGTAAGCTTCTTGGATCGGAACTTTAGGGTTTATCTTTCTGACGTTTACTGCTCGTTCTCTCGACATGTATCTCACAAACAAAGAGCTACTACTCATCTCATTTTCGAAAATGGCCGTGAATCTACCGAGTTTCCTCAATCCTCCTCCTCCGCCGCCGGAGAACCACATCTCTCTTCCTCGCCGTCACTTTCACTCTCTCTCTCTCTCTTCTTCGATTTCGTTCGGCCGGAATCTCTGTTAGGTATCTCTCTCGCGTTGCATTTGCTCTTTTCAGAACAAAAACGCATTTTGGCCCAATAGGCCTGGTTAGGCCCAATATGAGTTTCTTATGAAACATTTCATCATTTCTTTTCTTGAAATTACACAATAAAAATTGGGTTAATTTGCTCACTAGCCATAAAAAAAAAAATTATAATGAGTAAGTAGCTGAAATTAACCCATGTGACATAATGATGTCCAATTTATATTTAGGTTAAATGGTTATGAGTTTAATTATGAACTTTTTTAAGTGAACATTTCATCATTACTTTCCTTGACTCCAATACAAAATTAGTCACAGATATTATACAAACAATATGGAAGAGGTCATGATTTCTACAAAAAGAAAAACTACAGCTTGAAGACATAACATCTTATCCACTATTGACATATACACAACACAATGCTGATTCACGTAAATAAAAAGAGTCAGCAAAATGTGAAAAAAAAGTGTAGAGATGGTTGGTGATAAAAAGGAGAATCAATCATCATAGTTATATATACAGTTGAATCTCTGATCGAAGAGGGTCGGTCGAGTTAGATGTTAAACATCATATACGGGGAGCCGCTCTTCGATGGTTATACGGCAAAAGGGACATTTCTTACACTTGTCTGAGCAGTCTCTGCAAGAAACATGCATAAGAAACTAAAATATGACCAGAGAGGTGTAAATTATGTCAGATTTCTATTGCATTTTGCATATTAAATTTTGTTTCTTCCTACCTGCAGAGAACACGGTGTCTACATGGAAGCAATACCACACTGATTTCTCTTTCGAAGCAAACCCTACATAGTACTTTCTCCTGTAAGACAGAAACATGCAAGTCCAAGGTATATAAGCAAACACCAACAGAGAAATAATTGTGAAAGCTAAACCCTTTCAAGTGACAAGTGATAATTGTCACAAGTCGTCGGGGAAGGACTCACATTTTGCAGTCTCTCAAATTCTTGCTGGCTGAATTTTGTGATTTCTGTTTGTTCACCAAGTGCTGCTTGAAGTCTCCACACCTGACGCAGAATTAGAATCAAATGCAAAACTTAGAACAGCACTGAGAATAATTGAAACCAAAGGACATACGACTTAAGAACCAACATCATATATGCGAGTAAGAGAAAAAAAGAGTAGAAATACCTCCTCAACAAGATCTTTCTTCGGCATTTTCTTGACTATTTCAGGTGGATGACTACAGAAGGTATTGTAACTACACACACATATATTCAACAAATCTTCAGTAGGTTAAATATAACAATTTTCGTTGGATAATATACAAGGTTGAGTTTTACTAACCCAGAGTCTTGATCAAAGTATAGTCGAGCTTGCTCCTCCCGGCTTTCTTCATCAATTGACCACCAGCCTAGTAGCCTGAGCGAGCATGTAGCTGATCAAATGTTAGGCATCAACTTGATGTGTGTTACTAATTCAGTGGCAGGAAAAATACTTATACTACTAATACTCTCTCGGTAAATTAATAGAGTTTTCCGGTCCCAAATTAAGTTTTCGATTCAGTTAGTCTCTCGATAAATTTATATTTCGACTAAATTAATAAAATATCATCGTCTCGACTTATTAAGTTATAGAGATTTTAGTGTATCTGCTGGTTAGTCTACATAATTTCTGTGCATTAAAACTGATAAAGAGGCAAATAAAGATGTTTATCACCTGGATCCATGGTGCAAAAAACCCAAGCAATCATGGGCTCTAGATGAAAACCTAAAATACAATCCTGTATCATCTTCGCTGCGCAGCAATAGAACAACCTTCTCTATTGATTTAGAAGCAGCAAATAGAACACCAACGCCTTGCAATAGGAAAAGTGGAGAAAACAGGACTGGGACAGGTATATGCTTAGCACTTTCAGGAGTCCCCTGAAAGTTCAAAATACGAGTTTACTTTTTGGTAAAGTCCAACACACAACAATTGTAAGATAGTGAGAAATGTTGTGTACCTCAAGATGCATGCAAAGGACCACTTGAAATACAATGAGGGGAATTTTCATGATATGACCACCAATGTCTTGCAAGCTACATGTATCTTGGTGCATATCGTCTTCTGAAAAAACCACAAGGCCACTGTTGCAGTCAAAATATCTAGAAGTGGTAGAAGATGACCCGGGTTCTCTGGCACGCGAGCTTCTATGAATTACTGGATTGGACCATTTTGTACAGACAAGAAAAGCAAAGCACTCTGCAATTCTGCAAGCAAAACATACACATTGATTACATTCATGATCAATTTCACCAGTAGCATTAGGGGAAATACATATTTAACAGAAAAAGGTAAAGACAATGCATACCCAAAATTGATGAATAAATCCCACCAGCCAAGAGCAGCTACATCGCCTGCTTTGAATAAAAATAAGAAAGAATTAAGATAGAATGGAAACTCAACAACCCAACAAAGACAATATCCACATGTCAATGACTCAATGAGACGTCCATAAATTCAAATTTGTAAGTGGTATATTATTTGTAAGTGGTTCACTTGTTTCACCAATAAGAAACTTATTCTTCTGTCCATCCCAATTCATACAAACATAATGACTCATTTCTGCAGAATTTCAAGGTTTTCCTTTCAGGAGAATTTGTCTATTTTTCATTGACATTAAACAGTAAACGGTCTTGCTATAAATACGATTGCGAATAAATACGATTGCGAATTCCATGAAGTAATACGCCCATGGTCGTCAGTAGGTTAAGTAAGATACTCGAATTTCAGCAAATATTCAAGCGGAAAATTGTTACCAGACAGCTTTAGAAGGGTGAAGATTGTAGCTGCCAGAAAGAACACCATGGAAATCGCAACCCAGAAATGCTGCAGATAGAAAAGGAAAAAGAAGGGTCAGAAAAGTTAATTTTGAATATGAAGTAGCTTCAAGTAAACTAAAGGAGTTCTAGCTTTAAATCAACAAATGTAAAATGACTTGCAGGAAGTGCTTCCCATATTGCTTCATCATTTATGCTATCTTCATCTCCAGGCATCAGTGCACGACACATTCTGAATATAAAATGTGATGTAGTTAAGAACTTCATATAGAATAGCAGAGAAAAAGCTAGTCCAGCTAAGGAGACAGCATAATTTACTATAAAGGTCTACTTCCTGTAATTTTTGGAGCCACACAAATGTCTTGGTTGTGCTATGATTTAGGTGAACCAATTTGTAATGTGTTCACAAAACCAAAGAATGAATGACTTAAAGAAGTAAATGGGATAAAATAATCAGGTAATAATATCTGTATCTCATCTCAATACCTAGCATTGTCCACCAGTATAATTACTTCAAACGCCAATAAAGGGAGAAAAACAATCTTCAAGCTCACAGCTGGTGGCCAAGAAGCTGCATCTCAAATATCAAAACACAAATTACATTAAACTGGTATGAAATAAAAGGATGGCTTCATTCAAAGAAAACATAAATCAACTACTTTCCCTTGTCAAGACACTAAATTACAAGAGGCTTTTTAAAAATCATATCACGACATCATCGGATTCCATGAAGTATGAATCTGTGAGTAAGTTGAGGTTATATACCATATGCAGTCTCGAGGTATACACAGAGGAGCAACTCGAAAGCTACAAGCAACGGTGTTGCGACAACAGCATGACATGGAGCCCACTGTACACCAAAAAACAATCATTACAAGCCAAAATATCACAAAATGTCATGTAAAGGTTAATCATTTACTGGAAATCATAACACTAAATGTGAATACAATTGTGCTATTAGAAGTAGGGAACATACATGACGGTTATGAGGAGCGATTGGAGCGGGAAGCGAGAATCGTCCCCTTGCAACAACAGCATGGAAAGCCCACAGAGGTAAACACACAACCCTATATAAACCAAATCAAACAATTGCAGATATTCATGAATACTACATGTATACCAAAAAATTTGATAAATAACCAAAAAAACACACACACAAAAAACAAGACTCAAAGAAAGTTTAAAGAATCTGAACCCCAAAACAGAAATTTTCTCATTACAGTCCTCTATACAGAATCATAAATTGTTTCTTCAAATAAAACATAGTACTACTTGGTACAAACATCAACACGTGACACAATCTGGCATGTTTCCTCTATACTTTAATCTCTTGTACACAAAAACAATCACACAAGTTTCCAAAAAAAAGCAAAACCTCGGATTTAATCAGTCTACGATTTTTGGACAGAGTCAAGCTCTGGGTTCGAAATTCCAAAAACCTCGTATGTTCATGAAAATCGAAATTTTTTAAGGGTTTAAGGAAGAAATCGAGAGAACTGAGTGATGAGAGAATCAAGAGACGAACCACCAAGAGTAAGAGAAGGTGTGATTGAGCTTGAGAACGAAAGCGAGAGTGAAACAGAAGAGGAAGCTATGAGCAGCCAAGGCTTGAACGGACCTCAAAACTCTCCAACAGTTCATCGTTTTTTTCTCCTTTCTCAATCTTACGGAATTAGGGTTTCTAGCTTCGCCTGCATTATCTCTCTCTCTCTGAGAAATCTCTCTCACACTACACTTAGTGTTGTTGATTGTTTAGTAGAGAAAAGGTAAGTTGAGAAATGCAGCAATGGTTTCAATTGCACACTGCTTCTCTTTCCCTTTCCCCTCTTTGACTCTTTCTCTCTTTTTTTCTCTGATTTTGGATTTTTTATTATTTCTTCCTAAACAAAATAGAGATTATTATAGGATTATATTAAATAAATGATTTTTAAATTTATTACTTTTTTTTTCGATCTCAAATCCTTTAAAAATAAAAATTATATTAAATCTTTACAAGGAAAATTTTCAAATTGCTGATATTAAAATTCATTGAGAAAAAAATAAAAACCATTCACATTTTTGATAGTTGTTTCAACAAAAAAAATTTATTTTATATGGGGATCTCTTTTGTAAACTAGTCAATTACCCTAAATTTAGTGGTAAAGAGTGTGCTACATAAGGCAATTTTAGCTAGCTGATGAATTCATTTTTTTTTTTTTTTGGCTATAGGGCAAATTAACCCTATTTTTAAAAGTTGATGTAATTTCTTTTTGTAAAAAAAATTAAGACAATAAATGCATTAGTATTGAAGCCACTCCAAATATAACTTGAATTTTTGTGGAGTTCAGACGTTCAGTTACAGCTCAATAAAAATATCTGTAATTGATAAAAACAAAAAATGTAGTCCTATTACAGGTTGATATGTGTCACATCTCTAGCTTTGGTAGCACGCCAGAGTTGAAGCGCGCTCCACGTCAACTTCACGAGGGCTATAACGTTAAAATTAAATCAAGTGCACGTTTAATCCTTAATGGACCAATCTCATACTTAATTACTTACCTGCAACGTTTATTTTACAAACAACTCAACTAAAAGTCAAATTTCATCAATTCAATTCAACTAACACCTAATAACTAATAATCATATTTTCTTTGGGGATAATTTGCTCAATAATACCAAAAAAAACTATAACTCAAAATCTAACCAAAAGTGGTATATGTGGCAAAATCATAGCCATTGGATATAGGTTTTTTGGTTAGATTTTGAGTTATAATTTTTTTGTTTGCTATTAAACAAATTAACCTTTTTCTTTATCCAAAACTCCAAATAAACCCATTCTAAACATCAACTACTCTTCAAGTTAATAGAACACATTGACATATCTCCCACCTTTGCAACAACAAAGATTTCATATACAAGTCACACACTTGGAAACTACGCATTATGCAGATATTAATAACAAGACCATAGAGACAAATCAATGGCGGATTTGGATCAAACCTTATGGGTTGTTGAACAGTTTGCTTTTCAGTTTAAGTCTGATCTTGGGAAACGGACGAGGAGCTTCTGTTGCTGCTGCTGATGATGGCTCAGCCTTTGTTTCAACCTTAACCAATGTGGCACCATCACTTGGTTCTTCTGGTATAGCCTCTGCGACTATCTCAGTCGTTTTTGTAGCTGGTTCCGAAGAGCTGCTCATAAGCTTCGCCATTTCCTTTTCCTTTTTCTTCTCTTTCTTTAACCGTTTCTTCTCTATATAAGCGGGGTCGTCTCTTTTCCTCTTCTTCTCTTTCTTTTCCTTGTCTTTCTTCTTTTCCCTCTCTTTACCAACGGAAAGTGTTTGAAGGCTTGCGTATTTCTGCTGCGCCTCTTCGACCATAATATGGTCCTGTGGTAAGAAGCTGGGCCCTGTAATTTGCTCGTTATGATCTACTGTTTGACTTGTGGAAGGTTTCCCAGACTCGGCAGTGCACTGCAAGTCTTTCCCAATAGTATCGGTTTCGCTTACTAATTTTACACTGCCGATGCTTGCAGTCATGCGAGACCCAACATCATGACATGAGTTTACTTCCTCCACGTGATTCTGATTGCTGATGCTCACTGCATCGGCTGAGATTCTCTGCGGAGCGTCTACAGAAGCTGAACTAGTTTGCCCTCGGTCTATATCATGGCGTACCACAATCCCTTGAGATCGTTCCATGGATCGTGCTGATCCCTCGGCTCTGCTGGGTGCACCAGGTACTTTGACTTTGAACCGAAACAAATTCTTCTTGACCTCGTGACTAACAGACACAGACACCACATCAGGTTCTTTTTGAGGTTCCTTTGTTGGAGGGTTTGCTTCCCTTTTAGCTAATTCTTCTGTTGGGGCTTCACTATCTGATGGAATCTCATGAACAATGGGATTTTCATGCAAAGGTTGGTTATGGTTTTCTATGTGGGGTGGTTCAAGATGCTGCGTCTCATAAAGTGGCGCTGCAACAGGTTCTGGCAACTTCAGTTCAGGAACAATGGGTACTAACATTTCCTGTGATCTTACTGGAACACCAAAAGGAGCAACATCCAGCGATTTTCCGTTGGCATCTCCAAGTTCCAAAAGTGAAGGTCCTGCCTCTGCTCCCGGAATTGAAAATACATTATTCGGCTCTATGCAGGCCTCCACATCAACAAGCTGTAACTGTTTTTCTTTGGGCACTCCAAACAAGGTTGGGGGTCTGAAAATGAGATAGACATGGAGATAATTAGAAAAAGATCAAGAAAAAATCAATCTATGCACTCAATCAAGACACTTGGAATCCAAACAACCAAATGAAGCAAAACATATGTACCCAACTACGATCCATCAGATAGAAAACTATCTCATAGCTTCAGAGGTTCGGTAAATCATCTAATATGACTCAGCATTACTTTTGTCATAGGTAGCAAAAATTATTCACTGGACACCTCACCTAGGAATAGCAGTAAACTGGGAAAAGGGAAGTACAAGGATATTGTCTATTGAAATTATTTTCACTATATAAAACTCTTTCGCTCAAGACGGCTGAGAGCTATAAAATACTCAGGGTTAACTGCTACCCACAGGTAACCAAAATGAATAAGGAAATAAATGCACCACATGAAAATTTTTCATAGTAAGAATGATCTGATAGACAATGAGTGTAAAGGCCACACATATACCTTTCAGCAAGGATTTGAAAAATGCAGAACAAGTGGTGGCGAAGAAATTCATTGTTGAATACCGCATGGCTCTTGAAAAGATGCAGCAAATCCAGAAGACTAACAGTGTCAACACGATCATCCAAGTCACATCCAACTGCTATTTGACATAACCGCATTGTGTGTACACACAATTTAACCTGCCCTGTAAGCGACAAGTATATAAAACACTATATAACTGAACTCGAACAGAAACAGAAAGCTGCTATGTTCTACCAAGAGAATGCAACCAACCTCTCAAAGATGATTCTTCTACCACATATTTCATAAACAATGATAGTGCAGAACTTATGCCTTTGGATTGGTACTCGATGTCAAGAAGTGCCCTACTTGCTTCTACCCGAACTTGCAGTATCGTATCCGAATTTCGGAAAGGTTCAATAAGTTTGCAAATGTGTTCCTGAAGTCAGTAAATTGCAAGCCTTTAATGCTATCATCAGTGATGGTTTGAGGAAAAAGTGAAAGGAAATAACTTTTGAAACTGTCAGCGATGGTACCTATCTTATACGGAGCACTTAGAAAAACGTGAAAGGATAGAACTTACGAAACTGATGGAGTCAGAAAGCTTGAGAGCAGTCTGTGCCAACGTTCGGATGCAGCTAATCGTCAAGATTCCATTGTAGCTTGGCATTAGCCTAGTACATTTATCTCCAACATGCTCTCAGTAATAAATTCTGTTAAAATCGACCAAGTCATAAACATCAAACAAGAGGTTACCTGTCAAACTGCAAGAGTCTGTCAATGCGCTTCAAAAGAGGGGCCAAAAACGCTAGACTCTGCCAGGGAAACAAAGAAACAAGACGCATTGAGCAAGAAAACATGTATTCCGTCCATAAAGCTACGTGAACCAATAAAGCTCCAAATCTTTTATAGTTAGAACATTACATAAACTAAGTACCAAATGTTTTCTTGTGTAAGTACCGTTGATAAAAATTCAAGAGTTTTCACACCTCAGCATGAGAAGGAAAAGATGAAAATGTAAAATTGTACTACTGCCAAGAAATTGTAGAGTAACATTTTACAAGATAACAACCACAGACCTGTTGACCGAATTCGAGATCACCAACTGACTGAACAAGCACAGCAAGCCAGAATACATCAGAATACGGATTTCCACTGTTGTCATTGTACTATAGAAATGCAAAAGCAAAATATCAAAATCAGCAATAATGATAATATGGACTGGAAACAAGAAAATGAAACGTAGGGAAACCTCATGTCATAATTGAAAGAAATTCCGCGTAATAAAGACTACCAGCTGTTATAAGAAGGCTACATAATAGAATCAAACAATGAAGATGTATACCTTCAGAAGCTGTAAGATAAATTCAACAGCTTCTCGAGGGCTTTTCCCCTCAGCACCCCTAACAATTGCAATGGCATGTGGAATGGCCTAAGACAAAGCAAATGAAAATGAGTTTAGATAAATACACTCAGGATACAGCATGCTTATACTACTGCAACAAAAACAATGAATGCTACTCGGGAGATCCAATACAGGCGTCCCTACTGAGACATTATATCACAAGGTTCAAAGCTCAAGAGAAGAAATGGATTCCACTTAACAATAACCCATAAAAGCCACTGACACTAAACGACTGAAAAAAGAAGAGCTAATTGTTAGAAACCATAACGCCAGGGGATACCATAGATAACCCCAGAGCAAAGCAGGCAAAGAAGTGAGAAACAAAGAATCAGACCCCCTCTTTCTGACTAATTTCCGAAAAATTTGAACACAAAAGGAAGAATCAGGATAATTTACGTCCTTAGGGTCATTATTTTTTTACCATGTTTTATGTTGGCTCAACATTCATTATCTTGCTATTTCACCACTACACCTAAATAATAGTTCGTAGCCTAATTCTTTTTCAGGAGGTCCAGTATATATACTAAGCAGAGCAGAAACAATTTCTGTCATATCGAAAATAGCATCTCCAGCTAACAGCTGAGATCAATGAGTGACACTCTATCAAGCTCATACCCTACCTCTATTCATTACCTCAAGCACAAAATATTCTGGAAAATCACAGAAGTCGTTTGGCCTGAAAGGAGAATATCAGTTTTATTAAATCTTCCTCTGGTTATCAAAGAGAAGTCCAAATATTAAAAGTCTCCAATCTTACTTGGGAAGTCCAATCTCTGCATCAAATCTTCTACTTTTATAGAACTTTATTAGATGTTGCAAACCCGCCCAGTCAGTCTCCTGCTGGAAATAGAAATGAAAATCAACAATTGCACTAAAACTCGTTTCAATGGGCACAAAAAGCAGGTGACCTTTAGAAAGGTGCATTTTACAAATGAGTTAAGGCTTACTATGCAGTTTAAACCAATAGACATACACAATGAAAATTTCAAAAGAGAAACAAATAAAACCTGGTGAACATAGAGTTCCTGATCTAATACTTTTTGTAGCAACACCTTTTGCTAAACTTCATACTATGCACTCTTTTGCAATCTCAAACTAGCTAGTTTACATCAAATTACATTAGACTGAACAATTTATATCATACCTCTGATGCTATTTTAGCTAATGCAAACGCTGCCCCAATCCGTATTCTCCAGAAGACCTACATGTTACATTATTATCTTAGAGTAATGAACATCTACAAACTGGTTTTAGAAATAAATACACAAGAGACGAACAAAACCTTGGAGTCAGTGAGAATATTATTGAGCGCATTCACAATGGAAAATGAGTGTTGTTTTAAAGTTTCCAGTGACGCAATTGCTTGTGCCTGAGCAACAACATCTCCGTCCTTCTCTAGTTGATTGACCTGATCCAAAGTCACAGAAACCCACATGTGTGAGAAAGTATAAACCTAAAGCGTAGTCAACAAACAAGTGTTCGATTTTCAGATAGCTAGAATTTACAGGTCAACACACACACACACACAATTACAGAACCACTCAGTTAGATAATGCCCTAAGTGACATAGTTCATGGGCTTTTTTGTCATGAATCAACCAAGCAGAAAGCAGTAGACAAAGTCGACCGTGATGTACACAACAGATGTTCATGCAGTATCAGAGCATATCTCTTACCCACATTTGTAGGGGCTGATGAAGGTGAATTTCAGCAATATATTCCATCTCAGGGTCAGCTTTAATCCAAGCCAAGGGAGATTCAATGCTACAGAAAGGAATATCTCAGTTTTTTTTTCTTGTGTTGCTGCAATGGATGTAAACAGACCAGGAATGCCGGAAATTGTGTATTACAGCAACCCACCTCTTTTGATTGTCTAAAGGTGCTACAGCATCAACATTGTCTTCGGCCCCATCAGGTTTCCCTCCTTTCTTTGGTTTCTGATAGCGTTTAGCAGCAAGTTTAGAATGACATGGTAACTCCAGTAGCTGCCATCTATCTCCAGCCATAGGCAACTTTGGATGATCAGACATTCCATCGAGTTCATAAACCCTTATACTCATAATACCCGGCCAGCCAACATCCACATCCCGATTTTCTGAATCAGAATTAGCACCGATAACTGATAATCTTGCATCTAGCAAAGCTGTGCATTCGCGCAGAGCAGCCATTTCAACAATGTTTTTCCTTTTGTTGTAAGACAAACCAATCCTGATATATTAAAGCACACTGAATAATTAGATAAAGTTGAATGAAGATCCAGTTATCCATTGGATTAAGTCCAGGATATAGAAACTCATAGTACAAAAATTACCTTAGCACGGGACAACCACAAGATGCAACCCATCGCTGAAAAAATTCTTTCAGAAACGGACGCTCAAGATTTCCAATCTTATTAGCAAATTGTCGGAACTGCATCTCAAAAGGGAATTAGAAAAGCATATTAGAAATTGCTTAGAGAACCTAAGCAGGAAGATAATCAGTTGATAAAGAAGAGAAAATTCGAGGAATGGACGAGATGTTTTGTATTTTGCATACTATTAGGGTATGAATTGTTGAACCAAGTTAAGATTCAAAGGCCATATCAAGTCAGAGCACTGAGACATGTCCATTTCGGTATTAAAAGATATGCTCCAGGAGCAAGGAAAATATTTAATTAAGAAAAGCTTCCAGAGAGGACGTTCCAGAATTCATGCTGACATTTTAGTGTTATCAGCTAACCCAAAAGCTTATGTTAGATGACTATCTTAGCCTAGAACCACACATATCCCAGGTATATGTACTTTACACTGAAAGATCATAATGCTTTCTAGTAGTTGGAAAAATAGCATGTTCACCAACTAGCACTACAGGAAATATGTGGATCTTTTCTAACGTCATTTGTAACAAACAAACACAGCTTATCTGGATACATAGTCATGTTACCTCTTTCGTGCTAAGGGACCGTATAGCATTGGATGGATCCTTGGCTCTAGAAATAATTTTCTGCAAAATCTGTAAATCATCGAGTAGATCTATCAATCACGTATGTAAGAAGATTGACAAAGTAATTGCCTGAAAAAACGATAGCACCATGTCCATACTTTACGGAAGGAGTCCGAGCCCATTTGCTTCTCCAACATCTGAAGGACTGCTCCCTTCAAAAATAAGTCAGTGAAGAATAATCCTTTGTCACAAACAGACGCATGCAAAATCATGTAATTTATTTTAACAAGCTCATACACTCCCTCAAAAGTATGAGATCACAGAATGATAAATATGAAACAAAAAAAGATGGCTTACTGATTTCCATGATCGTATCTTTCCATGCATCCCAATGGAATGAGTTCCATATAGGTCCTTGCAAGAAGGAGATGCACTCAAGCACATTGCACCACTATCATCAGCTTTACAGACAGCACAATTCGCCTGCACTTGCATAGAATCCCATGTTTATGACTTTGTTCAGAAGTGGTTACAGAGGTGTCTAGGGAAGAAAAGCTCAAGTAGTAAGTTAAACCTTGTATCGCCGGAAGCGTGCTTCATTGTTCCCCAAAAACTGCTTGATGAACATATCCGTTAAGAAACCAGCAAGACCATCGAGGAGCCAATCTGTTACAACAACATGGACTATAATGAGCCACAATATTACATGCTTTCACATGAAGCTGATATAACAATTCGAATGCATAGAGAAGTGCAGAAAAATGTCACAAGCCTACCATCATTTGGTGACTCAGGGGTAATATAAACTCCAAACCACTGTTTTGCTAAGGCGGAGGCAAGTTTAATACGTGTATCTATTGTCTGCAAAGACAGTTGAATATCTATCAGATTTGCGCATAAAGAACTAATAAGATGATAAAACAAAGAAAGAACAATTCCTGTTGAACAAACATAATTGAAACCTTCTACACAAGAAGCCATATTCCAATGAAGGGATAAAATGCAAGCAACAGATGAACTCAGCTTGGAAAATTCATATGAGGTGATGCAGAATACATTTAAATTGTTCAGAGACATGCTTTGTTGTACTTTTAAAAAAACGTATCCTACAAAATCTAGTCTACTGTGCCTTCGTCCTCTCATCACCTCGTATAGTAAAAATATTTACGTGCATCTATCTGATAAATTTCATGTCTGATACATTATCCACTAGCCAATTTGACAGGAAACAATACCTGATCAATAACCCTCTCATCATATAGCATGTGCGAGCTAAAGATGCTCAAGGAAGCTCCCGGAGTTGAAGAGCAGACAACCATTTCAGGAGGTAAAAAGACTTGCTTGTAGAATCCAAATGGAAATTTTGCGCTTAAATAATCCTCATAATAGCTGTAGAAGTTGATTGCCCAGTAGAAAAAGAACTATACTTAAATTCAGTTTGACTACAAGATGTTGCCAAAATACGAATTTACTGACCTATAAGCTTCATGGAAAAATTCCATTGTATTACGAAGCCTCGAGAGATCATGAGGCAAACACAAGTTAGATATGAGATAGTTGGTCTGATCTGGAAGGACTTCCAATGGTCCCGCAACTAAAGACACCCACCGCGGAGCAATAGGAATAGCTAGTTCGTAAACATACGTTTTTCGAGTAGTATCTTCCTTACACATAACCTGAAAAGTGTCAAAGTTTAAAGAACATCCCCTTCACCTTGTAAAAGTACTATAACATTGAATGATGGGATGGGACACGTAAACATATTCCACAGATTGTTTTAGCTCTCTAGATAGGTAGTGCCAACAACATAACAGAGGAAGAAATATTTTGTTTGATCTATATTCATAAGAGAACTATACTGAAACAGAAACATAAAATCTGACGATATAAGGACAGAACAATTAAAAATTTCCAGGTTTTGCAATCAGAGATAGTTAGTCTTCAGGTTAAAAGGGCCTTGGATATGGCTTCTATCCTATAGAAGCTGAAACCAAATTTGGGCACACATTTTGTGACTACATCCGTAAGTCATGGGAACCACAGATTTCTTCTAAGTGTTTCCATTCAGTTAGAAAGTTCCTACAAGGCTATCTATAAGAAATATATCTTGCACGTAAAACACCAGATCGAGAAAAAATAGTCCTTCCTCTAATCCATTCAGATATGAAAGATATACATGCTTACCTGGTAAAGTAGTTTGCCAACACTGACTGCCACAAAGTTGTGAGGAACAGTGAATTCCAAATCAAAACTGCATGCACCACAAAGAAATGAGAAAGGTAAACTGGTTGGGATACCCACTCTTGATCTCAACAGAAAACAGATGACAACAGTGATACTTCTTTATAAAGAAATACCTGCAACGATGGTACTCATCGTCTATACAAGGAAACCAACAACGGGCGCGTCTCATCTGGTTATCGGTATGTACAATATTCCCATCAAAGTGAATTCCTGATTCTATTTTCTTTACCCAGTAGTTGATCCGAATCGACTTAACATTCTGCATCATATGAGCATACGTAAATAGTTAACAAAGGACAGCTCTCACTTGTAACCCATAGCACAAAATCATCAATAGCTACCACGTTAACCGCATTAGTTAATTCTAGCATTGATCATATCCTAGAATAGATAGCCCGGTGTTCGTTATCTTTGGTCCACAAAAGAAATAACAGTGATTCAAGAAAATTTGAACAATCGAATATATGAAGAGAATCTGAACAATGACCTGTTTCGCCTCCCCGGACGATTGTGAGCCATTTTCTAAAGTCACATTATCCAGCTGTTCAGATAAATCTTTAGAAGGCTTGCAACAGTTGATCAATAAATTTGCTGTGTCTTCTCTCTTAAGAACCCCGACATATTCAATAGCCGCGGCATCAGCTGCCGTAGCAGGGTCAGAGACCGAGTTCCAGTTACTCTCAGTTTCAGAGTTCTGATGGTGCGGATAATACTCAAACACAGTAGGTTCCCCATCTACCAAGACACTCTCAATTCCCAAATTCTCTGCGTGTAGACCCACAATCCCAATATCTGGCACGCTTACTTCTAACTCTGTGTAACTATACAAAACCCAAAAACAACATAACATCAAAATGCAGCAAAAGAATGAAAAACACACAGGAATCTAATTCCTAAAGACACAACGTTGAGAAAAAATGGTAAAAACTCCGAATAATCAATCAAGACGAAAACCCAGAAGATACAATCAAATTCTGTACATAATTAGGGTTTCTTCATCACGAATTGCAATTAGCAAGCAAGAAATCACATTCGTGAATTGAGAATCGAAAGCAAGAGAGGGCAAACGGACCCGTAGATTTGGCGTTTTTTGAAGTCGATAGTAAGAAAGAGCTTCTGGTGAAGAACTTTGGCTCCGGTGTTCTCCGAAGTCTTCGCGCCGGGAGCTTCTTCGTTCTTCGGCTTCCGAGCCTTCGCCATGGTTCCTTTTTCCGTCGAGACGTTTAACCGGAGAGCAATTTTCTTTTATATACAGCCAATGGCATTGATGGTCGCTATGTTCCTCTAAATTACAGAAAAGTCCTCTATGTTTTTAACTTATTAATTATTTATCTGTTATTTTCAATGTCTTAATCTTACCCATAAATGTGCATATTGTCATGGGCTTAGTTAAAAAATAAATTCAAGCTGGGTTGGATTTCCTATCTCTCCTTCTTCTTGGTATGAAAAACTGTTTTTTTGGTGACAAAAATTTCGGTACTCTTTGAATCTGTATTTTTTTGGGTCAAAAATTACAATGTGGTCCATTCCAAAAATGGAATTCGAACTTGAAAAGTTTATAACATATTTTTAGATGGATTTCTTACGTCTAATCTCCTTTTTTGGTTAAATCAGTCTACTATTTTTGGATTCAAATAAATATAACCAATAGAATAGCTCTTGTCTCTTACAAACTAGTGGTAAGGGCATGTACAATAGTGACACCGAAGGGTCTAAAGAGGTGTTCTTATAATATAAAAGTATTAAAATTTGAGTAAAAAGAAGAAAGAGAGTATTTTTGTGGGGTATATTGAAATATAAAATTTGAGTAAAAGGAAGAAAGAGAGTGTTTTTGTAGATAAAATTAGATCTTTTGGAGAGAGAGAGATCTAATATTGGATCTTTTGGAGAGTGTGTTTAAAAGGAAAAGAGAGTGTTTAAATATAAAATTAATAAAAGTTGAGTAAATGGATGAAAGAGAAGGTATAAAGTTGAGTAAAAAGAAGAGAGAGTGTGTGTTTTAATAATTTAAAAATCACATTAGACCCTTAAGGGTGAGCATTGTACATGCTCTTAGAGTGAGAATTACTTGGTAATGGGAACACCCTTGTACTAATATTTAACACCCTTGTACATGCTAACACCCTTGTACTAATATTTAACTTTTTGGATATCAAAATTTAGTTTTCTAATGGGAAAGTGAGAATTACTTGGTAATGTCAACCCATGTATGAATATCATTATAATAATATGGGATGTTAGAGCAAGTGCAATGGTAACCCTTTTAGTGAGTCTTAAGATTAAACAATAATTAATCATAAGTGGGTGAAGATCCCAAAACAAAACAAAAGTGTCTTAAATTGGATCCATTTTAACACTTTAGATACAAAAGTGTCTTATATTGGATCCATTTTGTTTAAATTTTAATTAAAATTCATTAAGACACCAGACCATCTCCATCCATGTGTCTTAACAAGGAATTTTAAGATCCTGTGAAGAAAGAGAATGAAGAAAAGTTCTTAAACAACAACTTTAAGATCCTGTGTCTTACTAAATGGTTTGTTGTGATTGGTTGAATGTATTTTTAATAAATTAAAATTTTTTTAAAAATAATAATATTAAAATTACTAAGTTCGACTTTTTTGAAGATCTTTATGGATGGAGATGTTCTTAGTGGGATCTCCAATGAACATGGTCTTAACTATTTTGTGTATACATGCGCGTTGATGGTTGAATAAATATATTCATATATGAACAAGGGAAATGTTTTTATTAACTCATTTTTTTATCAAATAAGTACCCAAATGATTAGTCATTTGTGCATGTATTAGTGACATCATTATATTTCGGTTTGGATTTAAATTCGAAAGATCAACATAGAGTTAAGGAACATATAACGCTCCTAAAATCGTTCGGTTTAATACTGACCACAAGTGGCTCGTGTAATGCATCAACTTTGTGTTTGCTCGTGATGATTTTTTCATAGATAATGTGGAGTATGATTTTTATTTATCTACTAGAACAATACATGTTTTTATATGTTCTATAACGATGCAGATTGTAATTAAAATGATCTTATTTTAAATAAAAAATGAAAATTCGTGAAAAGAATATAATATGGTGAAAGGTTTGACTTTATAATGAACGTCAAATTTAATGAACCGTCTTCTTCCTTGAACGCAAAGGAAGTTTCTTTGTTGGAAATCGCTCTCCAATTCACATCTCTCTCTCTCTCTCTCTCTCTCTCTCTCTCTCTCTCTACACATTACACATACATATACAACGTATATATATTAACACTATATTTTCTCTTTGTCTTTGATCATTCGATGGTCGTATGATCGTTAATTAATCTCAATGACCACGAGTAAAGTCTCACATGTCTTAGGGTTTCTTCTATGGATCTCTCTTCTCCTCTTCGTCTCTGAAGGGTTATTTAGTAATTTCAGCTACACAACCATGAACTCTTTTTCTACTCCGGTTACTAACTCGCCGCGGCTGGGAAGACGAGCTCTTGTGGTGAAGAAGTTTGATTTCAAACCGTTCTCGAAAGATCTTCGCCGAAAACAACATCGGGAAGTTTCGCCGCCGGGAGGATCTGAGATCGATCCAAGATATGGCGTTGAGAAACGACTCGTCCCATCTGGTCCAAACCCCTTGCACCACTAATAATTGCCTTATATTTTTCTTTAGTTTTTTTAAAATTTATAGTAAAAAGGTATATTACATAAAATTTAATTCATAAGCTTAATATTGTTTCTTGGGGAATATATGTATATCTCTTGAATTAGTTATTCTTGGTTGTCATGTGAAATTTTTTATTTGTTCACTTTCGATGTAAATGATGATATAATCATCTTTTTATATATTTGTTATTTGAGATTAGATTGTAATAGTAAAACACCATTGGGTTTATCCAAAAAAAAAAAAAAAAACACCATGGTTAAGATGAAAACGATCATGTACACTTTTGTTTCTACGATTGAAAATGTAACCTCTAATTTGTTTTAAAAATGTATCTCCAAATTTTTTTTTTTTTTTTTGTGTCAAAACTTAATCTACATTTTTTTTTTTTTTGGGTGAATTAAGCTACAATTTATTATGGGCTTTGCTACGCAGAAGCTAGAAGCAGCGTAATCTACACTGCATTTTGAGTAGATTAATAAATGATTAGTTAATTAAGGAAAACGGAAACGGAAATTAGCTTCGTAGAGGAGAGAATATGGAGATTGATTATTATGACCACGTGAACGTTGACTTAATTTGGTTTCCGTTTCCACGTTTTATGCAAACTTTTTCTTTATATAATAGTCTAATGGAAGTAGACAACGACGAAATGAGCTCATGTGGTTATTGAGCAAAATACAATTTTATTTACGACTTCAATTAAAGTTGAAAGAGACGTTTAACAGCTCGGTTACTGGTTTACTTTGGACCATGCGGCTTTATCTCCGGTTTTCTGGTTATTTGGTTTCATCCTTAACCACACACAAATGTGCAAGTCCGTCACGACGAAATATTCGGGCGGATTTTCATTACATTCATGACAACTTCCGTGTTAGCACTTGTGGGTCTATGAGACTCTGACTATGATCCAAATCCAATCCGATGATTTGTTTTGTTTTTCTTTGTCAAGACCAATCCACTGATTAGGAATACCGATATTCTGATTGATATATTTTTTCTTCCACGAATGTGTGTGACGTTTGATTTGTTATCAGGGCTAACTTACCAATTAACCAAAAAACTAGTAATTAGTAAACGAACTAAAATTAGGCTTATGTGTCATAATTATGTCCATTAAATTTAGGTTAAATGGTTAATTAAGATTTTAATTATAGTTTTTTTCTCAGTTATTCAACCCAATTTTCCTTTGTTATTTTCTTGTCTAATTAAAAAACAATTCCCCAAATACATCTACGTGACTACGTGTGTTTTCCTTGTGTTTTTGTCTGATGTTCTATTTGATTCGATGGAGTATGGACGGCCAAAATAAATAAAAAGTTGCATGCATGGAATCTTTAATATCGAACAAACGAGAAATATTACCTTTGGCTTCTTCCTTTTCTTGCCGTGAAAGTTCCATACTTTTAGTTTCAAAAAAAAAAAGTTCCATACTTTTGATTCGTATGTTTTTTCTAACGTGTGAAGTCAGCCGTTAATATATCACTCCTTGCAAGTAAAGTTATTTTGTGCAAGTAGAGTTTAACTAGTGATATTGAGTATTCAATTTTACTCCTAAACCGGACACCATCCGATCAACAAATTTTAACTTAAATCTAGTATATACCTAATTACTACTACTAGCATAATATCAAGTTTCAAGATATGGTTTTAACAGTTTAAAAAGATCAACTGTTAAAAAGAAAAATATTATAAAGAAAATTCGAATATTAGTTTTGGAGATCGTGAATTATGGCATGAACCAAACTGTTGTCGTTGCCACGTCGATGACTTGTAAACCTAGAGATAATTCTAAGACATAATCAATCTGATGCTCATGATCATATTTTTTTTTGTTTTGTTTTAAAGAACAACGAGTTGAGCGATGCGAATTGTTAGACATTGCAAGTGGATATTATAGAGCTACGCTTGAGAAATGTATTAAAATTTTTTTTTGACAGTCGACTCTTTTATTTTTCTTTTTTTTGGCCAAATGTCAACACTTTTAATAGTCGTCTTAGTAACAACTGTCGATTTTTTTTAATAGTCTTCTTATACATTGTCGTTTACGGTTACATCATTTTTACCCGTACTTTATTTTCTTAAATATACAAATATTTTACTATTTCCACGTTGAATTACTCTGCTTCCAGGAATTGGTGTAAGACGCGCCGGCAAGAGAAAAAAAAAAGAAAGGGAATTGGTATATGTTGAGCATTATATTTGAATGAATCAAAGTGTACATATTTCCTTGTATAAATTCTGATATGTTGTATGCTTTGTTTCTCTTGTCTTCAAACTAAACAAGAGTACTTAAAAACCAAAATGGCAATAATGATTACATTTTCTTCATCTTTGTTTTGGTTCTTCTTATTTTTCTTCTCTTTCTTATCTCTCAAGATTATTGCCCAGCCTCGAGTCAACCACTTACAAACATTCTGCAACAACCAATCTCAGAGTTTCACAGAAGACAGCTCTTACGATTCAAACCGTAAAGATGCCCTCAAATATCTCCGCGCCCCAATCGGCGGCGTGGAACCCTATCTCAGCGTCACCAAGGGTACTAGCCCCGACACAGTCTACGGTATGTACCATTGCAGAGGAGATGTCAACAAATTTAACTGCGGAAGATGTGTCAGGACCGCAATTACAGAGATCTCTAGAAGATGCACTAATCAAAAAGAAGCTTTCATATACTATGAAGAGTGTATGGTTCGTTATTCGGATTATTCCTTCTTCGGACTCCTAGAAACTTCACCGAAATTCTTAACATCCTCTCCTAGTAATTTTCCTATTCAGAGTCGGTTCGGAGAAACACTTTCTAGTAGGATGGACAAACTTATTACAAGAGCAGCGTCCACGATTTTGTGGCCGAAACCATATTTAGCGCAGGATCAACAACGTGTGACTGAGTCAGATAGCTCGTATATAGTAGACTCAGTGGTTCAGTGTAGTCCTGATCTTGATCCAGAAAACTGCACCGTCTGCTTGAGAGTTGCGGTCCATGATATCGTGGACTGTTGCAGCCGGTCTCGTTCGGCTCAGAATTTCCTTCCTAAATGTCTCGTCAAGTATAACACCTCCTCTGGGCCATTCAACGTCCCGACTCCGACTCCGAGTCTTGGTGTTATAAAAGGTGACCATAGTATACATATCATTTATATATACAATTTAATTATCATTTTTAGATTTTCTAGTATGATTGGACAAACAATATTCATCTTTATCCGGGCTTGTGGTTCTATGATTTGGCCTTGTCCTTTTCTTCGGAGTGCTTGCACGATCAGCCACTTAATATAAAGAAAATGTTCTATATAATATAGACCGGTTCGACTTCTTCCTGTAAATCTAGCTAGAATATCCAACCATGAAAACACTCGTAAAAATGTTTTATATGGGGACCGTTTCAAACTATTTGTAAGTCTTGTTTATTTTTTTTTCTTTTGTTAAACATATACTTGATGTGTCAAAATATTTGTTTTTTAAAGTATGGATCTAGCATATACATATTTTAAATTTTGAATTCACGAACCTATGAGAAGTTTCATAGAAAAAAAAAAAAAATTCACGAACTTTTGTTGATATGTTTATTTTTATTTTATTTTTACAGGAAACCAAATATTTGAGAGAACTTTTACTGCAGTCATAACAGCTTCGGCGTTAGCACTTGTAGGTCTATGATCCTTTTTTATTTTTCACGACTTTGTAAGTCTATGATCAAATCTAATGATTGTCAAGACTGATTCATATATGTTATTATTCCTGTGATTTGTGTTACGAGATTTTTTATGTTCTTGTCATATTTAATCCAAACGTCTTGTCCTGTTATGTTTGAGCTAAGAGTGTTTAATCCGGATGAACCGATCTGATCCAAATAGAATCGAAGTAATTCATCTGAAAACCAAACTACATTTTAATATGTTTTAAATGGATATTTGCTTTTGAATTGGAAGTCATCTTCCGTTTTGTATGAGATGTTAAATGGTTGTGTTATGAGTATATACTATTTTTCTTGATGATATAATTAACCAAATGTAATAGATGAAATTATGTACAACATAAGGCATGGGCAATGTATCATGAAATTGTATGATATGCCAAGCATGAAACTGTTTTATGGGCAATATAGATTTTATAATCTAGTTTCGAACTTCATTTCACCTTAATTGAGACTTTAGCAACTCATCGGAAGGTCGTGCCTATGGGCTTAGCAAAGAGGCATTTGCCTCCGGACCCGAATTATATATAAATTTTGGGGTCCCTTATTTACAAAGAATTGTCATAATCTAGTGGTTACAAAGACTTTTTATAGACATAACAACCTCACTTTGAATTCAATATCCTTCTATGTTAGTGATTAAAAACCTTTTTGATGGATGATCTTATTGATTTGGCCAATAACCTAAGAAACCGTGTTTTTATTTCAGGTTCAAGTTGAACAAGTCACACGAGAGACGGAGAGGAAAGATTGTAGCGGAGGTGGCCATGGTAGATCTGGCGGGTCCGGCGGGTCTGGCCGTTCTGGTGGTCAAGGGTTTACAAGTGTTGGCGGCTTCCTCCACCAAAGGTAATCAAGGTTGAGCAGATCCATGTTTGCTGTCGCGGAGGAGAATGCGGAGAGCCAAACAGGCAAACATCGGAAGGAGCTCAAGAGAGACGCTTCGTCCATGGGGTTGAAGAAAGAGTCTCGCTCGAAAAAGAGAATGAAAAGACCGTTCCGATCAGGAGGAGGAGGCCTTACCTTCGCCGGAGACACAACAGAAGGAGTAATACATAACTTATATACTATGAAATGTTGGCCAATATATCTATTTGTAGCTGTTTTTTTGTTCGTTCAACTTCTTACGTTTAATCTCTTCTCTCTCTTTTTTTGTTTAATCAATCCAATACTTTAGGTTCAGTCTGATGATACTTTAGATTCAAATAAATAAACAAACAATGAAACCAAATAGAATGGTTTTTGCCTCTTACAAACCAAGTGTCTAGAGCCATTACGAATATTTAACTTTTTCGATATCAAAGCTTCAGTTTTCTAATGGTGGAAACTACTTGGTGATTTCAACCCATGTCTGAATATCAAATTAATTATTTTGGTATTTGTGTACCGCCTAATAATATAAAATATTAATTATTTTGTGTACATATATATGTTTTTGTGGTTGAATAAATATATGTATTGATATATGAACAGTGGAAATGTTTCTATTAACTCATTTTATTTGTTCATGTATTAGGGCATGTTCAATGGTGACATTTTGGGATCTTATGGGGTGTTCTTATAATATAAAATTATTAAAATGGTTGTAAAAAGAAGAAAGAGAATGTTTTGTGGGGTATATTGAGTGTGTGTTTAAATATAAAATTAATAAAAGTTGAGTAAAAAGAAGAGAGAGTGTTTAAAAGGGAGAGAGATAGATCTAATATTGGATCTTTTGGAGAGTGTGTTTAAAAGGAAAAGAGAGTGTTTAAATATAAAATTAATAAAAATTGAGTAAAAAATGAAAGAAAAGGTATAAAGTTGATTAAAAGGAAGAGAGAGTGTGTGTTTTAATAATTTTATATTATAAGAACACTATATAAGATACCGTGAAATCTGCATTGAACATGGCCTTGAATAAGAAACCATCGTGATACATGCATGACGCGTATTGTTCTGTGTTTCCAACTACCATATATAGAAACTTAATGTTGTTTTATACTCTGTATTTTTTTTAAAAAATTAGAATATTACCATTTACTCCAGACTAATCCTCTTAAAGTTTCAATCTTCACAAATCTTCACTGGATTTCGATCATTTGAATAAAAATATCAAATAACACTTACTATTTGTTTGGCGCTGGCTACATGTACCGTGAGCGTCTTTCATGTAATTCCCCATCAGCTTTGTAAGTTCACTTATCAGTTATCATACCAATCTTTACCATTTTAGTCTTCACGTTATAATCTTTCGGTTACGGAATAGAATTAAAAGCATATTATTCTCAAAATTTGTAGATACTAAATGTCTTTAAACCTGTAGAGATCAATATTAAAACGCAGCCGAGGAAATTTAACAAATTAATTATCTTTACGTAATTAAATGCTTATAAGTTGATCATGATTCATGATATTCTAATACGTGTATATACATATATGTATGTATGTGTGAAAATAATGGTATATTAACATGGCCAAAACTAGATAAAAGAAAGGTAATCTTGAGTGGATATATAAGGGCATGTACATTAGAGACATTTTTAAAAGTGTCTAAAAACTTTTTAGTAATTAAATATATTAAATTTTAGGATTTTGATGTCTAAAAACAGAAAAAAAATCTTATATTACTACAAAGTCCTAATGTCCTAAAATTTAGACACCTAATGTCCTAAAATTTAATATATTTAATTACTACAAAGTTTTTAAACACTTTTACAATAGTCTCTAATGTACATGCCCTAAGGATCATATTTGAAGAGATTGTTTTTGAGTTTGTGGCAACTTCTTGAATGGCGGTGGTTTGGTAGGGTATCTTCCATGTTCCCCCTAAATAATTTGATATTTATACGTTTCTTTTTTTTTCTGTTTCTCTACATAAAAGCTCATGATCATGGAACTCGATATACCTTTCATATCACGATGGACTTAATTCATAAATACATACAATAAAAATAATATGACAACTCTTTTCTAAATTGTTTCTGTTTCTCTCTTTTTGTTCCATTTTGTGGCAGTCTTTTTAAGTTTGGCATTTTCCGTTCCCTACTACTTTATATTTAATTTTTATTTTTTTATATTCATACGAGGTGATAAATCAAAACAATACCTAAAACTCTTGCCACATATTTCATCTATATTTGTCGATAAGAGTTCATGGGTTTTTATAGGAAAGATCTCTTATTTGTTCCTTTTCCTTTTCATATGAAAGGTCCGTAAGTCATAATGGTTGTGGACCATATAAATTTATAAAGGCACATTCAAGTTATATATAGTTTAAAAAAGCAGGAAAACGTAAAGAAATGACGTGGAGAATGATTTAGACGAACAAATGAGTAGAGAGGAGATCCGATTATTAATGCATTAATGTGATTGGATCTACACTACAAGAAAACATGAAAGTTGTGACGCTCAATGGCGTCACAAAAGTGTCACAAAACAGGTGTTTGCGACGCTTCTGTGACGAAAAAAGCGTCGCAAAAAAACCGTCGCACATTCGTCACAAATTTATGACGCTTTTGTGACGAATAAAATAGCGTCACAAATTTGCGACGGTTTAGGGACGAACATGAAGCGTCACACATTTGCGACGGTTTAGCGACGATAAAAGAGCGTCATATATTTGTAACGAAATTGTGACGCTCATATTCCGTCAGAAATTGGCGACACTATTGTGACGGTAAACTTCGTCACAATTGCGACGAATTTGTGACGCTTTTAAAGGATTCTGTTGTTCATAAATCGTCACAAAAGTGTCTCAAATTTGTGACTGAAAATATAAATGGGATAATTGCATAATTGATTTTTGTATTGCACATGAAAATGGTGGAAATGTAAAAGAAATTAAACTAAAACCATAGTTTACGAAAGCCAAAAGAGTAATGAGTTTACAAAACAACATAAACACTTTAAACAATGTTAAGAGTTCAAAGGATCCGATACACATCGGAATCAGACTCTGGTAACATCTTTACGATGCTGGCGAGATGGTCAGACAGAGATGCATCTTGATGAGCTTCACTTCGTCTTTTATCACACTGAAAAATCCTGCCGCGACATGCTTCTGCTCTTCTGTAAGACTACTGAGCCATAAGGTAAACTCCTATCATATTTTAGTAACACATTTCTTACTACGGATTATCATAACCAATGAAAAAATGGAAAACAAACATCAAACATATATTATAACACTTACCTCATATGTGAATGGGCCCTGCAATTTGTCAAGGTCATGAGTTCCAATAGCAACCAGAGATCTTCGCCTGAAATATATAGAAACGATCAGTGAACATCACATCATTTGCAGAAAATGGAACCTTATAAATCAATAGAAGCCAAATTTAAATGCAAGCCACGCAATGATGTTAGCTAATAACTGAAATGATGCAAGAGAGACCAAATGAGGATCTTATGACTAGCCGTTGAATTTACCGGCATATATTCTGATGTAGCTTATCCTGAAGATCAATGAAGCTGTTGTAACGATCCTCGTCAAATGTTACACCTCTTAAAACAGCACAAACAACATACGGTCGAATCTTCGATGTCTGTCAAAGGAAAAAAATAAGTTCACTAAATACATAAAGATTCCCAATCATGAAGAAACCAAAAACAGAAATCTATGATTTCAAAAGACCTTTCCAGCCAGCAACGGTTTTTGTTGCTTCAGGAAGCAACTTTACAGCTGAATCCACGGTAGTCAAGAATGCTTCATTTTCATCAAGAGACGACCTGCAATGTAAAACGAAACATCAAGCTCTTGGACTTATATCTAATACACTATCTTGAACAAATCCCAAGATCTTTTGAAAATTTTATTAACAGTCACATCATAAGGCACATAAGAAGGTTCTTCCTTACTCTCCATTTACATCATAAGGCACATAAGAAGGATCTTCCTTAGCCAGCATATTTCTATATTCCTCGTAAGGTACGTATTTCACAGCAAAGACTTCCTCTTTCAAATATACATAAGAAAGATGAAATGTAGAGGTTACTTAAGAATCCAAGTGGCATATTTAGTACTTAAAACTTATAGCGCCGTAATGGAAAATTACTCACTTGAAGAGTAAAGGCTTCTAATGGGATTGCTTCCAGAATTGTAACAAGATACACATCATTGAACTCAATATTTATGAATTTCCCATCATTTATAACACTGTAAAAGCACACTTTCAGCAACGAAACAAAAGATCGCATAAATCGAAATGTACAAAACAAACCATTCTTGAAGAAAGACGAATATCTTTTCAAATGCATCCTTTGGGAGTTTTCAATGCTTTTTCCACTTTCCGGTAGGATAACTCGACTGAAACAATTTCCCTTTGTTCTGCATTATGAACTGGTTAAACACTGGGTCGGCCGATACCACTGCCCATTCCCAAACAAGCTACAAGAGTATATCCTCCAAAACCTAAAACTCGATAAAACCGATACAAATCAAAACTCTTTTGTCTTTACTAAACAGAGCAAACTTGGTTTGACAAAAGATCGAACCTTTTGATTTGTGTCTCGACGAAGCTTGAAGGATGAGAACCAGAGACAGCGTTGAGCCAAGCGAAGGTGTCGCCCATCAAAGGCCATCCTCGACTTCCCGGAGAATGCTTGTGAGGGTATTTTCTTTTCCGGGGAGGAAGAAGATGATGATGATGAAGAAGGTGACAAATGTGGTTGATGTAGAAGCAGGGAGAAGCCAATAGGATTCTCCTGCAAATTTCGCCATTAAAATCAATCAATTCTCGGTGGGTGTGGAGAGTTCGTGGGGAGTAAAGCTTCCACACACAAAAAAGCTCTGACTTTAGAGGCTCCAAAACTTGTGGATTTCAACTCCAAAAAAAAACCCATAACAAAACTCGCATGCGAGTCTTCTAAGTGTTGAGTGAAAAACAAAAAAAAAAGATTAAACTTTTGAATCTTAAGAGTAGATCCGAAAACAAGAATCAAAAGAGAGATTAGAAGGAAGATTGTGATGAATCAACGAAGAAATTAGAAGAACTGAGAAGAAATTTAGAGATTTTGACGAAATCGCAGAGAAGATTTCGAAAGAGAAAAAGATGAACAAAACCCTAATTTTTTAGAACAATAGAATTAGGGATCTGGTTTTAGGGATTCAGAAGAAGGGAGATCGAGATAGAGATTGAAGAGGAGATTCAGATATGAGAGAGAGAGAGAGATTTAGGGATCTAGGACCAAAGGAGTAGAGGGAAATTATTACTTTACAATAATTTTCATAAATTTACTAAAATTTTTTAAGCCGCAAGTGAAAAATTTTCACAATAATTTTCCCAGCAACTACGTTAATACGTGAATAAGTACACGAAAAAATATATTAGTATATATTGCACTGATTTATCACGATATTTTTAAATATCATTTAAACATATGTTTCTTTGATTTTTGTTTTTAGTTTGTTTCTTTTGTTCGTATAATCATTTATTTAATTTATTTTTGAAGTTCTCTGTTCTTTTAATAAAGTAATAGGTTTGGTTTACTTTTTTCTATGTTTGTCAAATTATACTTTTGATAGATATATGTTATGTAGGTTTTTCGTATTTGTTATATTCGTGTGCTTTGTGTTGATATGTTTTCTGGGTTTTCTAGTTTGGTCTTATATTCGTATGATCGATTATTGATGTTCCATGTGTTATATACTTATATGTTCTGTATATTTTACGTAGAAGATCGATCATCGGAGGTATTGTTATATTTTGTAACTACTAAATTGTACATCTATAATGTTTTTGAGTTCAGAAAATCTATGTGGTTGCAAATAGAATTCCAACAACGTAAACATGTTCTTTTCATAAGTGATTAATAATTGATTTTCATTATAACCCCTTGGCCCGGTCATCATGATCAAACTTATGCAACATGTAATATTAATTTTTATTTTTTGTGTATATCTAAATGATTATCACGAAAAATGGCTTTTTTTATTCTAGATACATTATAACATGTTTATGTGAGTGTTGAACTATGTGCTATACATTGCTATCGCTTTTAAATCAGTCTCTAATGTGTGACTAATGTGTGACTAATGTAAATCAGTCTCAAACCAGTCGCTCATTACACACTCTTTTACGACGATAATGTTTGGTCACAAATTTGCGACTGATTTTATACTGCTTTTTTAGTAGTCGCAAAAGTGTCCTTGATCAGTCACAAATGAGTCACAAATTTTTGTGACTGAAAAAACAGTCACAAGAAGTAGTCACTAAATAACTGTTTTCTTGTAGTGAGATAGAGCACAAGTTTCTTAAAAGTCATTCAATTGTAACTGGATTAAAAGAAGAAACGGACTGAATCATTTCAAGATTATAGAAGGAATGACATGGAAGATGAAAAGCCTTGTTTATGTGGAATGTGCCCTCTTCCGCGTCTTTCTTCCTATGATTCTGAATTCTTGTTCGCTCACATAGGCTGATCTCCTCCGTATGAATACATGTATGTATGCTTCACGACCACACTGTGAGAACCGTGAAATTTGAGGCCCATAGAAAAAAAGTCATATGGATTCGTCAGAGGTATAACAGAAATTTTGGCACAAATATCTTCAGCCACGTGGCAAGTTGACATTGGAGTAGATGCAAAGCAAGTGGAGTTTGACGTGCAGACACTTCGGGAGCAAGCAAGAGAACAAGAGAAGCATTAATGACGAAATGATGTGCCGCCGAGCTAGAGTCTTTGTCTAGCACATACAAAGATCCATCGGTCCATAGGAAGAAACTGTACTGTTTCAGACATACGCGAAGAAGATATATTGGAGCGATGGAGGTTTATTTCTCTGTAGTTTTTTCATGTGTATTAGAAAGAGAGAATTCTCAGTATGAGATAAGCTAGAAAAAGCGGGGTATTGAGGTTTTTAGAGCATGTTTATTGATAGTAGTTATAATTGGGGTGCTTGTTATTATTTTGAATAAAAAAATGTGTTGGAGTAAAAATTAGAACCTCTAAAAAATTATGTAGTTTTGGTCGATTATTGGCAGGTGCTAAAAAGAGGTTCGTAAAACAAAAATGAAAAATAGAATTTATTAAAATTGATAAGATATTACATTTAATAAAACATATATTGAATGAAATTTAAAACATATATGAAACAAAAATATTTAAAACATAGATTTCAAAATCATAAATAGAAATGAACGATCATTTGTTGTTTTTGTTTATTTCCATTTATGATTCTAAAATCTATGTTTTGAAATCATAAATGGAAATTTGAAAAATAGAGTTTATGAAAATTGATAAGAGATTACGTGTAAAAGGAACAATCAGTTGTTATCTTGATGATGTCGAAATTTTTGCCATATATGCTCAACCAAATCATCTTTTTAAGAAATCTTCCCGATATAAATAGGTCCCTTTTTATCCCTTTATATTTACCAAGTGATTTTGCCAAAGTAAAAGGTAAATTTTTTTTTTTTTTTTGTGTCTAATAGTAGATTATTGATTTTTTTATTATTATTTTTTTTTCTTTTGGAAAAAAAAACCTTCCTCTTCTTCTTCCATACTCCCTCCGTATGACTTTAAGTGTCTTTTTGATAAAATGTATCTGAAATGTATCTGGATGTGTTTTGAGTTAAATACATCCAAATATTAATCAAATACATTTCTCAAAACGATGCTTAAAGTCATACGGAGGGAGTAATTAACTTTCGTGCGTTCACTGTCTGTTGCTCCGGTCGTCTTCTTCGGCGATCTCGCCGTCACCGTTGCTACCTTTGTCGCTGTGCAGCCGATTAATCGAAGATCCATCATCGATCTGCTCCGTCGCTGCTTGGATCCGTCGTCGATCGTGGCTATTCGTGGCCGCCAGATGATGCCACGTATCTATAAAAAAAAGATTCTTCATATGTTATAATTAGAACCGGTAGTTTAATTTTAAGCACCTCATTTTATTAAAAAAAGGTTTTTGCCACTAAGAAACTCACTAAATACTGCCGATAAACATACTCTAAGGAAACTATAAAAAAGACACAGACTTTGATTGCAAGCATATAAGAAACAGCCCTAACCATCAAATCATGCTTATGATCCCAGAAATTAGTAAATTTTTATGAGAAAGACCTTACCTTTTTTTTCTCACCTCTGTCTCGTTATCAATTCAAAACAGCCCTAACCTTTTTTTTCTTACTTCTGTCTAGTTATCAATTCCAGATTTCTCTATTCACCAAAAAAAAAAAAAAAATTCCATTATTCTCTATTTCAATTCCAAACCTTACCTTTTTGTTATCTCAATTTTTTTTTTTTGAAAATTCACACCAGAGTAAGAGTAAAAAAAAGATTTAGAATTTTGAAAATCCACCATTATTTGGTTTATAGATTCTTAAATTCTAAGTAAAATTTATTGTTATAGGAAAAGTTTAGTTTTTTATTGATTTTACAAATCTATTAGAATTAATCTATGTTATTGGTAGATAGATTTCTTATAATTTTACTCATTAAACAAGACTTTGAAAATATCTTAGAAACCCATTGGATTTAGAGAATTCTTATAACAAAACTTTTTAAATACACACAACTCTCTACAAATTTAAAAATTCACATTTTTAAATTTAATTCTATGGAAATCCAACTCCCAATAAAATTTACCAAATCTAATTTAACTCAACAATAATAATATGTAAATATGATAATAAAACCAATCGATAACATATATAGTCATCTTCTTAAACAAAAAGAAACCAAAATCGGATTACTAATATCAATGGTGCTCCAAGGGCACAACCTCAAGCCGAAATTTGTTACAAGAGCTCACCCTGGACGTCAAATCTACCAGGGTACGTAACTGGACATATTTTGGGAAATATAGAGTCATGTTCTTTAGGTGGTTTGCCTTGTCGAATATGTAGATGGCCACTTCTTTCTGTCCATTTTTTCCTGTGTACCCGATCCACTCAACAGTTTCAAGACTCGACACCAAACATTCAGGGACACAACACGGTTGCTCCCACTGATCTTTGAAACCTCTACCCATGGGGCAACTATCCTGAAATATTAAACAGAGATTATCCAGAAAATGAGGTTTAAGGGTGAAGCTGCAGCATTATATATGTGTGGAGCGACAAAAACTTACGTGATTTAGCCTCAGAACTCGCAGCTTACGGGAATGTCTGAGTGGAAGAGAGAACCAATCTAAAGAACAATTACTACATAGCTCTAGATTCTCGAGGTGGCAGAAAAACGCACCAGGTTTTGCCATTAGTGGTGATGTGTTTGAGGTAAGACATAAGGAAAGGTGTTTGGCTGAGGTAAGGCATCCCATTACATTCTTAGAGTCCTCCTGTTTAATTTTGATCTCTGCCTTCACCAACTTCGGCATTTTCACTAGTGAACGGAACCAACCTAATTTATCCAAAAAAATTAAAGTTTTTAGAGAAGGGGTATTGATCACATAGTAGCCAACTTCTAGTCCACCACCATCTGGTCTATCCATTATGTATAAGCTCTGTAATGCCGGGAGGGCAATCGTGTAGGTTGTCGTCACCCTCTTGCCCCTAAACCATCTCTGTACAATCAGTGTTTCAAGTAGTATAGAGCAAGCGGATAAAAGCCTATGAAACAGATCATCGTCGGAAAAGAATCTGACACGCAAAAGGGACAAAGTCTTGATGGACTGGAGATATAATGTGGATGGAATATCATGAATCACCACGTCTTGGAGGCGTAAGACCACAAGGCCTTTACATGTAAACAAGCTACTAGGACAGGGCATGGGACAGTACTGGAAACGGTAATAAAGAAGCTCAAGAACACGCACACGTCGAGCGCCAGCAATATTAACCCATCTTTCTTGATCATTAGGTTCAGCATCCCCATTAAGTTTGACATGAAAATTTTCTAGAATTGGAGCCTTGCTTAGCAGCAGAAAATTTTCAATAAAATCTGAGCCTGACGTATGCAATGGAGCACAATATTCAAGCCTTGGAACCAGTTTCCATAGAGTAACCCACCGTTTTGACAAAAGACTTGTGGCCACCGCATCTTTCGTCTTAAGCGATGACAGTATCTTCACAAGCAAATCGTCACATAACTCACAAATACTGCTCATAGTAAACCAATCCTCAGATCTCCCCTACTCGGCCTGAATTCATTGAAAATCAGACGAAACCCTATGGAAACTATAAAAAAAAGACACAGACTTTTTTATTGCAAGCATATAAGAAACAACCCTAACCATCAAATCATGCTTATGATCACAGAAATTAGTACAATTCTAGACCTAACCTTTTTTCTTACTTCTGTCTCGTTATCAATTCGAAACAGCCCTAACCTTTTAACCTTTTTTTCTTACTTCTGTCTCGTTATCAATTCCAGAATTCTCTTGCCAAATTTCAATTCCAGACCTTGTTATGAAACTGAATGATTCAATCTTATTATCTTGTGAATAAGAGTACATATATATATAGGTGATTATATATACAAGTAAGAATAGGAAACAAAGAAATAAGGAAACACTCATTAAACTATATGGGCTCCACGTGGACTCCTTGTCTTGGACGCCATGGGCTTTGGTATTGGGCCGGTTATGGAGATCCATCCTTAATGATTTACAACACTCCCCCTTGGATGACATAACCGTGCCAGATGCTAAGTAGACATCTCTGTAATACGCTGGGGTATGTTGCCTCATTAAAACCTTACCAGGAAAACCCAGTGGGACAAAACCATGGTGAAGGAAAAAGAGTACAACACGTATTACTCCCCCTGTTCTAAGCATCATTGAAGATCCTTGAGTCTTCTCATTCCAATCTGATGTATGAGCTTCCTAAACGTCGATGTTGGCAAAGACTTGGTGAATAAGTCTGCTAAATTGTCGTTGGATCTGACTTGTAAAACTTGAACTTCACCGTCCTTTTGTAGTTCATGTGTGAAGAAGAACTTTGGCAAAATGTGCTTTGTCCGGTCGCCTTTGATGTAGCCATCCTTGAGCTGGGCGATGCAAGCTGCATTGTCTTCGTACATGATGGTTGGTTCTTTGTCTTCAACCATGCCACAATTTGATCTGATATGTTGAGTCATCGACCTTAACCACACACACTTACGGCTGGCTTCATGAATTGCAAGGATTTCTGCATGATTGGATGAAGTGGCTGCAATGGTTTGCTTCATGGAACGCCATGATATTGCTGTACCTCCATGTGTAAATACATAACCTGTCTGCGATCTAGCATTATGAGGATCTGATAAGTAACCTGCATCAGTAAAACCAACTAAACCTTGCATGTCATGGTTAGTATAAAATAAACCTAAAACCTTCGTTCCTTGTAGGTAACGCAAGATATGATTAATACCGTTCCAGTGCCTTTGAGTTGGACATGAGCTAAATCTAGATAGGAGATTCACGGAAAAACATATATCTGGTCTAGTGTGGCTAGCCAAATACATTAAAGCTCCTATGGCACTGAGGTATGGCACTTCTGGACCGAGAATTTCTTCATCGTCCTTCTTTGGACCGAATGGATCACTATCCAATACGAGGCTTCTCACAACCATTGGGCTGGTCAATGGGTGAGCTTGGTCCACCTTAAATCTCTTGAGTACTTTATCAGTATATGCCAATTGATGCACAAGGATTCCATTATTCACGTACTCAAGTGGCAATCCAAACAGAATTTCGATTTACCTAGGTCTTTTATTTCAAACTCTTTCTTTAGATATTCAACTGTTTGGGCGATTTCCCCAGAGGTACCAAGGATGTTCAAATCATCCACGTATACTGCTATGATTACAAATCCTTTGTTTGCAAACTTCTTTATAAAAATACATGGACTTATGGGGTCGTTCTTATAGCCTTCTTTGACTAGGTACTCACTCAATCTATTGTACCACATACGCCCACTTTGTTTAAGTCCATAAAGGGATTTGTTCAGCCTTATGCAGTATTGTTCTCGAGAACCTTTCTTATCTTTGAGCTCTATACCCTCTGGAAATCTCATGTAAATTTCATTATCTAGTGGACCATATAAATATGCGGTTACAACATCCATTAGCCGCAAATCAAGCTTCTCTCTTATAGCCAGACTTATCAAGAATCTAAATGTTGTAGCATCCACCACAGGGGAGTATGTCTCCTCATAATCAATTCCTGGTCTTTGTGAGAATCCTTGTGCAACAAGCCGTGCCTTATATCTCACGATTTCATTATGTTCATTTCTCTTCCTCACAAAGACCTATTTGTGTCCAACTGGTTTTACATCGAATGGGATCTTAATTATTTGACCAAACACATTCCTTTTCCTTAATGAATTCAACTCCACGTTTATGGATTCTTTCCATTTTAGCCAATCAGATCTATGAGTGCACTCTATTATTGACGTGGGTTCATGATCCTCCTTTTCTATTTCAAGTGCTACCTTATAAGCAAATACATCATTTATGTCGACATCTTTTCGGTTCCATTGAGTTCCAGACATGATATAGTTTATTGAGATCTCATTATTGTCATGACCTTTAGAACCTTGAGATTTGGCGTCCCAAACCTCAATGATTAGTTCTTTAGAATCAGCCGCGGCTATGTCTGTGGTTTCCTGAACCTCGGTTTCAATCTTTGCACCTTTCTTTGATTTCCGAGGGTTCTTATCTATGGAACCTATTGGTCTACCACGTTTCTTACGTGATGTAGACTCTGTAGCAACTTGATTGTGTTCCTTTTGAACATCAATACGTACTGGTGCATTACAAGCTGGTATGTACGATTTTGTAACTTTCTTTGGGTTAGCAAAGGAATATGGCAATTGATTAGCTAGCTTTTGTAAATATATAATATTTTGGACCTCTGATTCACATTCCAGAGTCCGAGGATCTTGCCATGTTAAGGATGTTTGATTCCATGATATTTCTTTAACCAGCTTGTTAGTCTCACCACCTAATGTAGGATATGTCATTTCATCAAACTGACAATCCGCATATCTGGCCTTAAATAGATCACCCATGGTTGGCTCTAGATACTTAATAATGGTGGGAGAATCAAATCCAACATATATTCCCATCCTCCTTTGAGGTCCCATCTTTGTTCTCTGTGGTGGTGCAATGGGTACATAAACGGCACACCCAAATGTCTTTAGATGGGAAATGTCTGGCTCATGACCCGTGAGTAATTGGGATGGAGAATATCTATGCTCACTAGATGACCTGATGCGTATAAGCTCTGCTGCATGTAATACTGCGTGTCCCCAAGCAGATATTGGAAGCTTCGACCTCATGAGTAATGGTTGAGCAATCAATTGGATCCGTTTAATGAAGGATTCAGCCAATCCGTTTTGTGTATAGACATGTGCCACGGGATGTTCCACACTTACCCCCATGGACATACAGTAATCATTAAACTCTTGGGAAGTGAATTCACCAGCATTGTCTAGACGTATAGTCTTAAGTGGAAAATCTGGAAAGTGGGCTCGTAGACGAATTATCTGGGCCAGTAATCTAGCAAACGCCAAGTTTCTAGTTACTTTGACTAGTGATGGCCTTATAATGAGTTTCCCTTGTGAACATGCTACACACGTGAGATTCTTAGGGAAAACTCTTTTTTTTTTCAAGGTGTGCCCTTTGGAATTTGAGATACGCTTACGCATCATGTTAGAATCGGGATGGCCAAGCCGGTCATGCCATGTAGTGTATTCAGTAAACATCTTGTTTACGACATTATTAGCCTCAATCATATTGACCTTTGCATAGTAAAGGCCAGTAGATAACGCAGGTATAGTCTCTAAGACCTTCTTATGGCCTTGGGTGATCTCAGTAATAACTAGGGATTCTATGCTCCCTTCACCCTGAGTTCAATATGGAAACCATTCAAACGAATATCTTTGAAACTCAATAAGCTTCTTTTAGAGCTGGGTGAATATAGAGCATCTGATATTTCAAGATGCGTGCCCTTAGGTAAAAGAATATGGGCCTGGCCGTAGCCTTCAATTAGACTAGCTATACCCGCAATTGAGACTATGTCTGAAACATGCATTTTATTTAAAAGCTCAAAGCAAATCAATCATAAACCAAATCATAAAGCATAAAAAAAACAAAGTCATAGAAATAAAACAAAACACTAGATGTCGAAATCAATTAGACTCTTTTAGGCAATCCGAAGTCTCATATTCCATTAGGTCATCATTCTCATGGTTGAAGTCTCCTTCACCATCGTGATGAACTGAATAAGCTTCTGGATTCTTTTCCAAACTCTCTTGATAGAGATCAACATGGTACTTAGGAGTTATGCACGTCTTTGGGGTCTCATTTCACTATTCATTATCAGTAACTCATTGTTTTTGCTCAGCAACTAGGCAAAAAGAGATTAGACTTGCATATGTAGTAAATCCCTTTTCACGATATTGTTGCTGAAGCACAATGTTATTTGTGTGAAAAGTCGAGAATGTTTTCTCTAGCAAGTTATTATCAGTCACCTCTTCACCACATAGTTTCAAGATTGAAACGATTTTAAACAAAGCTGAGTTATACTCATCCACAGTTTTAAAATCCTGGATTTTGAGATTCATCCAGTCAAATCGGGCTTTGGGTAATAGCACCGTTTTCTGATGATCATATCTGGATCTCAACTCTGTCCAAAGGTCCAGAGGATTCTCAATAGTGAGGTACTGATTCTTGAGACTCTCAACAAGGTGATGGCGTATGATTAAAATCGCCTTATACTTCTCTCTTTCAGAGGTATTGTTGTCCTCAATAATACATTCACCAAGTCCCCTTGACTATAGGATAATCTTAGTATCCAATGCCCATTGCAAGTAATTTTCACCCGAGGCATTCAGTGCAGCATATTCAAGATTGTTGATTTTCGACATCTTATGCAAATAGATCAAAACAAGTATACTATTTCAATACGTAATCATGCATACAACTCAACAAGTGTTTTTAGACAAACACTTATTTAAATAGAATTACGTAATCATGCATACAACTCAACAAGTGCAGTTTCAGTCAATCAGGTTTAACAATCAATTAGATCAATTATATAATCAAACTAACAAGTGGGTTCAATTAGATCATGCAACCAAATTCGATTTTGACTAAGAAGGGTTTTCGGGCAGAAGGTTCTTTGTCGATCGACGAAATCTTAGTGTCGATCGACACGGGTTCAATTCAAGCAATAGATTTTGGGCAGAAAGTGTTCCGTCGATCGACAGAGGACCTCTGTCGATCGACACGGGTTTAATCCAAGCAAAGAGTTTTGATTTTAATCGGTTTAGGTTAGAGATGCAAATTAGGGTTTCATTAAGGTGAGCTATTATGAATCATGATGAAACAACACAATCAATCAAACAATCAATCATATTATTAAAATGGTAATCATCATCAAGGTTTAACAGCATGCTTATTTCTTATACTAATACCATTAAATACAACAGACTTAAACAAGCCGATCAGATATCAATAAATTATAATCGGAAGAGATTAATACTAAATTAATTAATATGTTATAAAGTGTGAAAAACAAATTAAGTAAAAGTCTCTTCTAGATTGACACATGCCAAAGTCAATATTATTCAAGCTGGAATATTGTAAAGCATGAGCCGATGACAAAGCAATAATAAATAGTCAATGATAAAGCATGAGAAAGTAAACCTATTATATCAATATATTATCACGATTGTCATCGTAACTAACTTAGAACAAAGACTTTGTTCAGAGACATCAATTAACAAACTATATCCAATCATGTCACGTACGTGTATACGATGCACACAAATAACGATATATGTTACAGTAAATTATGTAGCCGATTAAACAAGAGATACTACTTGCCTTGATTAGAAAAACTCGAAGCGGTGGGTTTTGGAGACGTAATGGAGAAGACGACAAATATATCGCTTAGGGTTTTATGTTACTTACCTTAACCTCCGCGATTGTTTGAATGGGTGATGAAGGATGCTTCTAGTTCGCCGTAACTTTGGTAGGCTGTATGAACTTTGAGATCGAGCTTAGCTTAGGGATTTAGAGAATTCGTGCTGATAACGTGTTATGAAACTGAATGATTCAATCTTATTATCTTGTGAATAAGAGTACACATATATAGGTAATTACATATCAAAGTAAGAATAAGAAACAAAGAAATAAGGAAACACTCATTAAACTATATGGGCTCCACGTGGACTCCTTGCCTTGGACGCCATGGGCTTTTGTATTGGGCCGGTTATGGAGATCCATCCTTAATGATTTACAACAGACCTTACCTTTTTTTTTTTTTTTTTTTTGGGCAACATACCTTTTTGTTATCTCAAATTCCCATTTTTTTAACCAAATCATAAACAAACCACAAGATTTTATCTGGATCAATTGCTGGTTTGCCCTTTTGGGTTGAAACCAATTCAACTCTACTCTTCTCTATTCTCTCTACCCTTCTTTAGTAAACAAGTTATTGTTAGGACGATTTTGCCCTTCATTAAGTTGCAGTATTTTAAAGAAAAAAAATCAAATGAGCAACCAATCAGAATTGTTTATTTGTCATCCAATAGAAATCTTTTTTTCAGATTCTTAACCAATGAGAAAAAATCACTTTCCCTTTCCCTTTTGTATCTGAAAAAATCAAAAATCAATCCGTTAGAATCGGGATTTCATATTGATAAAAATCAAAATCGGGACCGAGCCAAAATCAATCCGTTGGAGCTCAGTCGTCTTCGATCTTCACATATCACATTCATTATCGTCGTCGTCGGAGATCGAAAATTCATCCGTTGGAGCTCAACTCGTCTTTGCGTTCATCTCAGGTGACTATTTTGGAGATTTCTTGTCTTTGTCTTTGTTTTAAGCTGAAATCGTCATAATGTTGTAATCAGTAGTCTTGGGTTTGCTCCAATTTGTTTGAATTAGTGTTGTGTTCTAATTTTGTGAATGATGGAGTAAGCTTTGATAATTCAAATTTGGAGATTTCTTGTGTTTGTCTTTGTTTTAAGCTGAAATCGTCATAATGTTCTAATCTCCAGTCTTGGGTTTGCTCATAATTTTTTTTTGAATTAGTGTGGTGTTGTAATTTTGTGAATGATGGAGTAAGCATTGATAATTGTTTCGGATTTGAGTTAATTTGAACTCAATGGATTAGTTAATGTTTGAGTAGACGATATGTTATTGGACGATTTGTCATTAGTAAATTGTCTGCTGAGTAGACGATTTGGGGCTAGTTGATTTTGATATTGCTTCTTATTGTGTGTAAATAAGAAAGTTAATATTGATTGTAATTGGTTTTGGATCTTTTGTAGGGTACAATGAGTAGTAGCCATTGCACAATAATACATTTTGAGTATGGTGGACATTATGACAAGAGAGAAGGTCACGTAGAATGGATTTCAAGAGAGGATGAATATCAGACTTTAGTCTTTAGAACACATGTGGAGGAGGTAACTTATTCTTTGTTAGTTGAGAATATAAGGAAGACAATTCATTTAGATAAAGATGAAACGGTTAAATTGAGTTACTTTCCAATGGTTTTGAGGAAAAAGCCATCATATATTTATGATGATGATGGTGTTTATGGTTATTTGATGGAAATGAGTAAAGAGCTATGTAGGAATATTTTGTATGTGGAGGTTATTAGAGATGATAGAGGAAATCAGTGGGGAGAAGAATTTTCAAGAATAGAGCGACAAAAGGAAAGTGAATTTGGTAGAAATGATGATGTGATGCTTTCCAATGATGAGATCGTTTCTAATGATGACGAGATTGGTGATGATGAGATGGTTTCTAATGGGAGAGATAAGGTTAATGAAGGCATTATGACTGTATACGTTGAGCCATTGGTTAATGATGATGGTGATATAGCCAATGGTGGAAATCAAGTGGTTGCGGAGGATTTAGGTGGTTTAGGTGAAGGAGAAACTCAGGTGATTGTGGAGAAATCAGGTAGTGAAGGAGGTAGTCAAGGAAGTCAAGGAGGTAAGGAATGGGATGATGGTATTAGTATGAAGGTAGGAGATGAATTTAAAAGTAAGAGAACACTTCAGGATATGCTTGAAAGGGCTGCACATACAAACTGTTTTGGGTATGTTACGAAGAAGTCGAATACAGTGTTGTTTGTGGCAAAATGTAGTGAAGTTAAGAATGGTTGTAAGTGACATCTAATAGTTGCAAGGATGAGGAATCAGATCGGTTCTCGGTTAGAACCACTACAAGAAAACAGTCCATAAGTGACTGCGCTTTGTGACTGAAAAATCAGTCACTAATATTTGTGACTACTTTGAGACGAACTAGTGACTGATTTGCGACGGAGAAAACAAGTGTCGCACTTTAGTCGCAAATTTGCGACGCCAGAATCTGGTCATAAGAGTGTCGCAAATTAGCGACAACATTGCGACATATATTCTGTGGTTCCGTGGTAGTCACATATCAGTCACTAATTTGCGACACTTTTACAACGAACAGAATCGTCACAAATTTGTGACACATATGTTACCAAAACAGAAGTCACAAATTAGCGACTCCACCGTGGGTGTCACAAAAGCGTCGCTAATTCATGTCGGCAGAAGAATACAAAAGGGAATCTATATCGGCCAAAAGGTTACGAAAATGTAAAACGTGTTTGGTAACCGGTCACCTAACTCAAGAGATATTTTTCTTAAGGTAGTGGTAAAGTAGAGGGTAAAGCGTCACAAAGTTGTGACTCCGGTTTTGGCGTCACAAAGTAGAGGCAAATTATTTTGCCTATAAATACCACGTATCCTCCTCTCATTTCATTCACACAAATCTCTATCCTCCTATCTCTCTCTGAAAAAAAAAAAGTGTGGGAAAAAAAAAAGAGTTGGGAAAAAATAGTGTGGGGAAAATATTAGTGTGGGGGAAAAATAGTGTGGGGAAAAAATTAGTGTGGGGGAAAAAATAGTGTGGGGAAAAAATTAGTGTGGGGGAAAAAATAGTGTGGGGAAAAAATTAGTGTGGGGAAAAAATAGTGTGGGGAAAAAAATAGTGGGGGGAAAAATATTCGGTGAGAAAAAAAAACAAAATGTGGCCTTATTCATCGCGGTCTTGGATGTACAACCGATTCAATTCAGCTACCAACAATATATCTGCTGAATTTGTGGAGGGGGTCGACCAATTCACGAGGTTTGCAGCAGCCCAAGAATTTGCTCTTAATAGTGGAGGTAAAATATACTGCCCTTGTGGTACCTGTAGAAATTTGCGTAGACCAAAACCAGTTAATATTGTAACGAATCATTTGCTTAGTAATGGCTTTATGGAAGGATATTACGTTTGGACAGAACACGGGGAAGATTATAATGTAGGAGGGGTAGGTAGTAGTAGCAATTACGAAAATGCCCAGTTTAGTACCGGTAATGATCAAATTAGTATGGGTAATGAAGAGATGAATTATGATGGTAGTAATGTTTACGCTGAAATGGTTGAAGATGCATTTCATGTTTCTACGCCAATGAATGAATATGAACATGAACATGATCAAACTGGAAATGATTATGTTTATGAAGAACCTACCGGGGACGCGAAAAAATTCTACCAATTGTTAGACGCTGCTAATACGCCATTGTATGAAGGTTGTCGAGAAGGTCATTCGCAATTATCGTTAGCGTGTCGACACATGAACATCAAATCAGACCATAATTTGTCAGAAGTTTGCATGGATTCATGGTCAGAAGCATTTACAGAGTATTTACCTCAGCCTAATCGTGCAACCCGATCATATTACGTGACGGAAACATTGATAGGAAAGCTAGGGTTGCCGGTTCATAAATACGATGTATGCGAGGATAATTGTATGCTTTACTGGAAAGAAGACGCGGCGTTGGAGAATTGCAAGTTTTGTGGAAAACCAAGGTATATGCCTGATACCGGAGGGCGGAAGAGAGTGCCAATTAGTAAAATGTGGTATCTTCCTATCGGTGATAGGCTGAAGAGATTGTACCTATCAGAGAAGACTGCAGCGGTAATGAGATGGCATGCTGAGCACGAGTCAAAAGACGGAGTTATGTGTCATCCATCTGATGCGGCAGAGTGGAAAAATTTTGATCAACTGCATCCCGGTTTTGCGGCGGAGACACGAAACGTACGGCTTGGATTATGTACAGATGGTTTCAATCCTTTCGGTATGTCGAAGAATCATTCGTTGTGGCTTGTGATCTTGACCCCTTACAACTTACCTCCACATATGTGCATGAATGAAGAGTATTTGTTTTTAACAGTATTGAACTCGGGACCTAATCATCCATGTGGGAGTCTTGATGTTTTTCTTCAGCCGCTGATCGAGGAGCTAAAAGATTTATGGAATAATGGAGTCGAAGCGTACGATGTGTCATTACAGCAAAACTTCAACCTGAAAGCCGTTTTGTTGTGGACGATTAGTGATTTTCCAGCATATGCTATGTTGTCGGGATGGATGACACACGGAAAACTAGCTTGTCCTATTTGCAAAGAAGATACAAATGCTTTCTACTTGCAAGCTGGTCGGAAGACGTGTTGGTTTGACTGTCATCGTAGATTTTTGCCGCAAGATCACCAGTTACGAAGGAACAAAGTTAATTTCCGAAAGGGACGTAACGCTATAAATTTATCTCCACCAGAATCGTTGACGGGGGAACAAATATACCGCAGTATACAGAACAGCAGAGCAAAAAAAACATCTAAATGTGGTGGAAATGGGCATAAAAAAAAACCTCCCGGCTATGGAGATTGGCATAATTGGCATAAAGAAAGCATTTTTTGGGAGCTTCCGTACTGGGTGGATCTAAATCTACGACATTGCCTTGACGTGATGCATATCGAGAAGAACTTTTTTGATAACATCATGTATACTGTGATGAATGTCAAAGAAAGAACAAAAGACACGGTGAAGTCAAGAGTAGATATGGACATACATTGCCACCGACCTGAACTGCGGGTGGATGAGTATGGGAATGCCCCATTCCCTATTTGGAGATTGCCCACAAGAGGAGTAGATGCATTACTAGATTGGGCGAAAAATCAAGTCAAATTTCCAGATGGTTATGCAGGAAACTTAGCAAGTTGTGCAGACATCAATGCCCGAAAGTTTTTGGGAATGAAAAGTCACGACTGCCATGTTTTCATGGAGCGGTTGCTTCCGTTCGTATTTGCAGAACTTCTTCCAAGAAACGTTCACCAAGCATTGGCAGGTACGTATACATATAGAAAGTCTTTTGTTACTTTTCTGGTGCTCCGGTGTTGATTTTAAGATATGTTTTTCAGCAACTGGAGCATTTTTTCGTGACCTTAGTAGTAGATCGTTGGATCAAAGCCGGCTGCAAATTTTGAAGGAGAATATTGTTATGATACTCTGCAATTTGGAAAAAATCTTTCCACCAGCATTTTTTGATGTCATGGAGCACCTACCTATTCACTTGCCATACGAAGCTGAGCTCGGGGGTCCCGTGCAGTATCGGTGGATGTATCCGTTCGAAAGGTTCTTTAAACATTTGAAAGGAAGAGCAAAGAACAAAGCCCGTCCAGCAGCATCGATTGTTAAAGCGTACAGGAACGACGAGATATCTAATTTCTCTGAACACTACTTTCCACCAAACTTATCCACAGCTGCAAGAAGAAGGTAAATAATTAAGAACCATACAATTTGTTTTCTGCTGTTGAATTCTATACATAGCATATTAATTAACAAATAAATTTTGTAGGGCTTCTCGATACATGGAAGGTGAAGTACCCATGTATACTGCACCAGTGCCAGATATATTTACTGGGTTCGGTCGCCCAAGTGGAAAATGTACAGAATTTTGGTTGAAAGACATTGACTATACGACATCGCACTCATATGTTTTGCGTAATTGTGAGTATTTTCGACCGTTCGAAAGGTATTAATGTTTTCTCCTAAATAATTGTTGGTTACGTCATATGGTTTCAGATCGTTTAGTAATTTTTTGTTTCAAATGCAGCTACTTGGATGCACATATTCGAGTTGAAAACCCAGGACTATCTGCTGAAGAGGTCACAGCGAAAAAAGATGATGAATTCCATTCATGGATGCGCCAATATGTAAGTATTCCTATTATTTAATTTTTATTTTTATATAATTAAATATTATATAATTCTCTATGTAGGTGCAAGCGGTAAAACATGAACGCAATTTTCCAATGTGGGTTCACGAAATATTAGATGGTCCTGAGAATAAGGTGAAGTCGTGGCCAATGTATTTTACGAGGGGGTATATGTTTCACACGCGTGAGTACGGAGAACGAAGGAAAACAATGAATTATGGAGTTTGTGTTCGAGGACAAAATTATTCAGACGCCTCCGTTGAAGAAGATTTCTATGGCACAGTTGAAAAAATTATCGAACTCACATACCCCGGAATCTTGAATTTAAAGATAATCCTTTTTTACTGTCAATGGTATGACCCTACGCTCGATAGAGGGACCCGAAAGAACGAGGTTGGCGTTGTCGATGTGCTCTCATCTCGAAAATATCCAAAATATGAACCATTCATATTAGGTACAAATTCACGTTCCTCTAAACTTATGTCATACTTATAATTTGTACTAACATGAAATGTTATGCATTACAGCGTCTCAAGCTGATCAGGTTTGTTATCTTCCCTATCCAAATCCAAAGCGTTCTCGGAGAACATGGTTATCCGTTGTGAAAGTGAATCCGCGTAATCGAATTCAAGGAAAGTTTGTGGAAAATGAGGAGGTCACTTTGCAACAAACGGTCGATGAGAATACCACCTCTACGATTCATGAATTAAATGTCGATAGTTTAGTTGATGTGACTTATCCGATGGAAGGTCTTGCTTACGAAATTGAAGACGAAGATCCTATCGATGAATTTCAATGTAATTTATCTGACCACGCCTCCGACGAAGAACCATACGATGATTAATGTGAATATTTATATGTTTTTATTTGTATTAAGTGTGACTATTATATTTTTGTATGTGTATAAGTATGTAATTTAAGAAATTTGTATGAGGGTGTAATTTGCTTGACTAAAATAAGTTTTTCATTGAAATTTTTTTTTTAATCCCATATACATATACAAGTTATAAGGGAGCCTCACAATTACATTACAACGGCACAACGGTTTACACCACAATGCATACTATCACAGAACCCGGGTTCGAATCCGGGTAACCACACCCTTTTTTTATATTTACTGGAAAATATAGATAAATAAAAGGCAGTATAAGAGATAACAAATATATTTCTATGGCACATCGGTTTACACTGCAATACATACCATGACCAAACCCGGGTTCGAATCCGGGTAACCACACCCTTTTGTTATATTTACTTGAAACTATAGATAAATAAAAGACAGTATAAGAGTTAACAATTATATCACTATGGCACACCGGTTTACACGGATTAAACTCCCATCCGACCCCGAGTTCGAATCTTGCCGACAACACCGTTTTTTAAATATTCGTAGTGACTAATTTGTGACGCTCTTGTCACAACATAGGGCTTAGGGTTTCAAATAGGGTTTGAATTTTGTGAAACCCTTAATAGGCGTCACAAATGAGTCACTAATTTGCGACTCTTTAGCGACACATTTGTGACCGATTTAAAATTTCCGACTGATTAGTGACTAATTTGCCACGCCATTTTACATTTTTAACATTTAAAACGAAAATGCATGCCTCCATGATTCATAGATGTATTCTACCTTCTACAAACTCAAATTCAAAGTTTCCAATATGTGTTTAAATATTTTTTATGAAAGTAAAAAAAATCAAACTAAGTGACAATAGGTTACTAGTATATACTTTAGGTTAAAAGTACTTGTTATTTTATGGTACAATAGGTTGGATTCATGTGTTTCTAAATTTTCTTTTTTATTGATGGTATAAAAGATATATCCATTTTCTAAGTGTATATGGCTTAGGGAAATGCTAGATTTCCCAAATTTTGGCTCTAAATGTTTAGAGTTTAGGGATTTGAGTAGTGACTAACTTTCAGTCGTCACAAATCAGTGGCAAATTTGCCTCTGATTACCGACCCATTTGAGACTAAAATTTGGGCCACTCTTTACCCTAAAATGGCCCTTTTGGCGGTCCATTTTGCCGCCCAAACCTAAAAATTACCCACGCATTAGCGACTCTTCCCCGACGCCTGTGAAGAAACCTCGATTATATCGGCCAACCCAATGGTCATTTTCTGATTTTTCTCTAACACTTTTCTTCTTTTCTCTCAACCTCTCACGAACTCACAAAAAACCCTTCATCATTCCTTTCGATTCCCTTAATCCTTTTCATCATTCCTTTCGATTCCGTGCTAAATTCTTCTCTTTCTCTTTGTTGTTCATCTGGATAACTCGATTTCTTTATGGAATCGGTTACAGATTTCTATTATCGATTCTGTTCTTCGGTTCGAAAACCCTAATCTCTTCGTCTTCTTAGTTATCAAACCCTAATCTCTTCGTCTTCTTTCTCGTTTTCGATTCAAACCCTAATCTCTATTTCAGAAACCCTAATCTATATATCTCTCTCGTTTTTGATTCTAACCCAAATCCAAAACCCTAATCTTCTGAGAAAGCATAATCTAGATGGCTGGGTCCAAATCAGTCAGAACCCGAGGAGGTAAATCAAACGGCCAAGGGAAATCAATCGGCGGAGGTAACGGCAAATCAATCTCTGCCGATGGAAACCCTAAGTCCACTACCCTCAGAATCGTAGGTTTTGATGGAGACCGTCCCTCGGCGAACCGTCTTCCGGTAGACTATCCCGGGAAAGGTAAAGGGATATCCGGTGGTGGTAAGTCTAGAGCACAATCAACCTCACCTCAGTCGGCCAACGCTGGAGATGGTTCACCACAAGGAGTGAGGTCAACAAACTTGGCGAGTTCTTCACATGACTCCAACGGGAATAATCAGCGTTCTCCCCCTTCTCAGAACAACAGCAATCTCTCCGGCTCTCGACGCAACCTGCTTCCACTCCAGTATGCATCACAAACCGCTCTGACTCAGCGACAATCAAACTCTCAGCCGCGAGCCAACCTCAATCTCAATCTGCAACCTCACCGCTCTAATGCTTCTACTCGGCCTGAGGAAGCCGAAGATGAAGAGGACGATGAAGAGGAAGCGAACGATGAAGAAGATGATGGAGATGGACTTGGTTATGAAGATCCTGTGGATGAAATCCAAGTTGGTGGTAATGGTGGGGAAAATGAAGACTATGGGGCACTGTTGGCCGCTGTGTTAGCCCATCCAGGGCGTGAAAGACTACCCTTCCTCAGTGAGGAACCATTGGAGGATACATTTTGGTAAGTCTATCAAAACACCAATTTTTCCACTGTTTATTGTTGAGAACACTGCTAGGTTGATCACATTGTGTGTATTAGACTGCTAGGTCGACCAAAATGTGTGTGTATTAGACTGCTAGGTTGATCAATATGTGTGTGTATTAGACTGCTAGGTCGACCAAAATGTGTGTGTATTAGACTGCTAGGTTTATCAATATGTGTGTGTATTAGACTGCTCATTTTTTGTCTCTTAGACTGTTAGGTTGCTAAATATTTGTTATTTGTTAAACAGCCGATTGTAATTGCTTATGTGTTATTTGTTAAACAGCCGATTGTAATTGCTTATGTGTGATTTGTTTAACCTCTGTTTATGTGTGATTTGTGATTTGTTTAACCTCTGTTCTAATTGGTTATGTTTGATTTGTTTATATGTAAAACATGCTTATGTGTGATTTGTTTAACCTCTGTTTATGTGTGATTTGTGATTTGTTTAACCTCTGTTCTAGTTGCTTATGTGTCATTTGTTTATGTGTGAGTTGCTAATGTGTGATTTGCTAATATGTGACTTGTTTAACCTATGTTTATGTGTGATTTGTGATTTGTTTAACCTCTGTTGTAATTGCTTATGTGTGATTTGCTTATGTGTGATTTGTTTAACCTTCTGTTTTCATTTCTGAGCAAGGTTTACTCGGGACAGAGGCTTACTGACCCGTGTCATTTCTGGAATATTTCGTCGAAAGTTTGATGGCCCATACTACAGTTGGACCGTCACACCGATCGACAAGCAAGAAAGATATTTCCGAACTTTTGCGGTAATATTCATTTCTATTAGACATGTTCAGTTCATTTTCTTAGCTCAATCATTTCATTCTTTTATGAACTGATTCTTTTTATCTGTAGAGCAACTACAATTGGGATGTTGGTATCACTCCGGTTGTGAGGGCTCACTTCAATCGGATTGCAATTAAGAGGATGAGAGGAATAGTCAGCCAAGTTAGGACCCGTAAACCGAGGGTGAGACCAATCTGGATTAGTGATGAGAAGCTATGGCAAAGAATGTGTACCTACTGGGCCACTGCACAGGCTCAAGAGAAGAGCACTACGGCTTCCAACTCAAGAAACTCAGATCGTAACGGCCGTGGCCCACACAAGCACAGAACAGGCCAGTCTTCCTACCTCACTATTCAACAAGATATGGTAAGCACATTTCAGTCCTCACATGTTTGTACATTTTATTATTTCCTTCTCTTTGAGACTGATGTAAATAATGGGTCTTACCTATTCTGACAGGAGCAAGAACTACAGCGAGCAGTCTCTTGGGGTGAAGTGTTTTTGAAGACACACACATTGCCGGATGGGAGCTTCATTGATCTTAAAGCTCAGGAGGTTGCTGCAAATTACGAGAACACTCTGAGAAAGGCGATGGAACAGCCTGCAGATATGGAAGAAGATTCAGCCAACTCTTCTCAACGGAATCTGACCGTCGAAGAAAAGAATGAGATCTTCTTGAAGGTATGGTCCCTCTTCTGTTCTGTTTATTATGTTTTAATCCTGTACTGTTGTCATTGTTTATAAATCCTTGTTTTTGCTATTGTAGTGCACTGAGTTTGATCCTAAGGGTACTCCTTATGGAGTAGGTCAGCTCTCACACATGCGTAACAAAGGAAAGAGAAAGATCTCCTATGGTGAATCTTCGTCACAAGGACTGCAAGAGTTGCAGGATGAGCTTAAGGCAGCACGGCAAAGAATCTCTGACCAAGATGCAGCGAATGAGCGACGTGATGCGGATAATGCACGTCTTGCTCAAGAGCTAAAGGCAAGTCAGGACCGGATCAGTGACCTCGAGAAGAAGATGCTCGCCTTCATGCAGCAAGCAGCACCAACAGTTCAACAAGCTTCACCACAGGTTCCAGTTGTCATCACTCCAGCGTCTGCAAGTGACCCTCCATGTCCAGCCAATGGCACCACCGAACCACCGAAGTAACCCTCCCAATCTCTTTTACTCTCTCTCTAAAACTCTGAAACTTTAAAACTTGGAAGTTTATCTTCCTTTTAGAACTTGATAACATATTTTGTCAAGCTAAGTGCTTGATTTGTATATAATGGTTGTATATATAATGTTTCTGGTTTTATTTGAATGGTTTTTGGTGTGTTTTGGATTTCATTTTGAATGGTTTTTGGTAGGTTTTTCTTCTCACTTATAGCATAACAAAACAACAAAAATCGACACATAATTGTAACAAAATAGCAACTGAAAAGTGACCAAATATACGACCAACCAAAACCATGGCGTCGCAAATTAGAGGCAATTTAGTCACAAAATTGTGACTACCATGTAACTACGAACTATTTGAAGCAAGTGTCATAACGTCGCTCATCAGTCGCGGTTTTATGACTACCAAATGAGACACAAAACTGTCACAAATTACCGACTACAAAAGCGAGACATAGTGGTTGCAAATTAACGACGCTAAAAGTGGTCATCTGTCAGTCGCAAATTACCGACTACAAATGCGAGACAGAGTAGTTGCAAATTAACGACGACAATATTCGTCGCTAATTAACGACTACATGAAACGACACTAATTCGTCACAAAATTACGACTAATATATGGTGTCACAATTCAGTCGCTTATTTGCCACGCATTAGAGGAGCCTCATATCAGTCACAAATTAGCGACTGAAAAAATGTAGTCAGACAAGCGTCGCTAATTTCCGACTGATTAGTGACTCCGAAAATTAGCGACGCACGTTTTGTGACGCCGAGTTGGCGTCACAAAGTAGTCGCAAATGGGTCATTAGTGACGAATTTGTGACGCTTCTGGGAGTGGCAAATGGCCTGTTTTCTTGTAGTGAACTTACCAAAAGATACATACGTGTTCTCGGTCTGATACAAGTACAAGCAGAAACAAAAAGAAGGCCTCAACACATTTAGTTGCTAGTGTTGTGCATGAAGATTATCCCGGAAAATTTGAGACACCGAAACCAAAAATTCTCATGGATCTGGTTCAAGGAAAACTTGGGGTAAGACCTTCATGGAGAGGGAAAAGACAAGCGGTTTATGATGTTAGGGGACGTCCGAAGAGCAGTTTCAGTTTGTACATGCTAGAGCAAGTTAATCTGGGCACATTTACAAAGGTGAAAGTAGACAAGAAAACCAACTCCTTTAAGTATCTTTTCTTTGCTTTGGGTGCTTGCATAGAAGGGTTTAAGGCGATGAGGAAAATGTTGATGGTTGATGCAACTTTTCTAAAGTCTAAGTACGATGGAACTCTTCTTGTTGCAACAGCTCAGGATCTAGACCGCCATCACTATCCCATTGCCTTTGATGTGGTTGATGGTGAGAAAGATGAGAGTTGGATGTGGTTTTTCAGAACCTTGAAAACCATAGTACCTGATGATGATGAATTGGTGTTTATGTCGGATAGAAATCAGAGCCTCATCAAGTCAATGAAAGTACTATACCTGAAGGCTCATCATGGGTATTGTATCTTTCATCTGTCGCAAAATGTGAGAAATAAAGTGTCTTATATGAAGAAAGATGTAGTTGCAAATACATTTAGGAAGTACGCCCATGCGTATACAATTGCTGAGTTTGAGAAAATGTATGACGCTTTCTCGTCACGATACCCAGCTGCACGACAATATCTAGATGATAGTGTAGCTGTGCTCAAGTGGGTAAGGTGTTGTTTTCCTGGTGAGAAGTACAATATAGACACCACCAACTCAGCTGAGTCTATTAATATTGTGTTTAGAGATGCAAGGAAGTACGCCTTGCTACCATTGATTGACACGATTGTTGAGAAAGTATCAGAGTGGTTTAACAAATATAGACAAGAGGCTGATGCAATTCCGGCTGGTCAGATATTGGTTCCTGTAGTGGATGACATAACCGATGAACGCATTGAGAATGCAAGAAAGCTTCTGGTGATGGAGCTAAACAGTCTCGATCTTGAGTTTAGTGTCACAGGTAAAGATGGTAAGAAGTATTTGGTGAACTTGGAAAAGAGAAGTTGTAGCTGCAAGCGATTTGACATTGATAGGTATCCTTGTGACCATGGTATTGCGGCAGCTTTGAATGACCAGAAGAGGACCTTCAAATTATATTAGTTGTGCGCCAAATATTTTCTGGTGCGAGAATGGTCATTAGCATACAAAAGAATTATCTACTTAGTGCCACATCAATCTCAGTGGAAGATTCCAGATGATATAAAAGCAAAGTCTTTGCTACCTCCACCATATACACAAAAATCAGGAAGACGAAAAGAGAAAAGGTACACGTCAACGAGAGAACATGGTTGTAACAAGAAGAAGCATAAGATGAGTTCTTTGTTTGATTATCTCCGTAGTGATGATAATCGTACAATCTGATCAGGAGAAGAATTTAATATGTTTTGGATTTTGTGTTTTTCTTTTGGATTTCATGACAGTCTCTGTTCTGTTTTATGTACTTTGTGTTATGACAAGTAGACTGTTGTTTTTACAATCATTTATGATCTCTGCTTGTATGTGTTGTGTATTAAGGTATTTCTAGAAATTTAGTAGTTATGTTTTGTGTAATGTGTAAGAATGTTTGTTTTGTGTGGTGTGTATTACATATTAATGTATTGATAAAAATTTAGTTAACAAATGTTAAGTTAATAAAATAATAAATCGGAAAGTTCACAATTGTTAAGTTATAAGAAAAGGGAAAATGTACATACACTTATAAGGATGGTTTCGTAGTGGAATTCAAATTTAGTTGTTAATTTCGAGAGAAATGTTTAATAAGATATATTTTCATATGAATCTCTTAGAATCTTAAAAGTATTTAGGATTATGGTATGTACAACTATAAAAATTCAAGTTATAATGGTGTACAACTGGTTAAACTAAAAAACTAGGAAAATACAACTATGTTATAAATTGTACAACTAAAATTTTGGTACAATAATGTGTTTCATTTGGCGGCGCCACATCAGTCGATTCCAATAAAAAATTAAAAATAATCGAAACGTGTATAAAAAAGGATCAGTGTATATAAAAACGTGCATAAGAAAACGTGTTAATATTTTTGGCGGAAAAGTATTAAAATTTAAAACTTTTTGAAATTGAAAACATTTACAACTTTTTAAAAAGAAAAAAACAAAAAAAAAACTTTCTTTTATTCCTCAATTGTGTTCTCGAGAATAACACAACTCATTTTCTGGCGTTTTCATCTCTCAAACTAGGGTTTACAGTCTCCAAGCGAAATTCAGGCGATTTTTCAGGTTATCTCATTTCTTTTCTTCTCATTCTACTTTGGGTTTCGGTTTTGGGTTTCGATTTTGGGATTTCCACTTGGGATTTGGATCTAGGGTTTCGATTTGGGGATTTTCATTTCTGATTTCGATTTTGGGTTACGATATGGGGATTTCCACTTGTAGATCTAGGGTTTTGAGTTTTGGGATTTATACTTGTAGATCTAGGATTTTGAATTTTGGGATTTATACTTGTAGATCTAGGTTTTCGATTTTGGGATTTATAATTCGTATAGGAAATGGGGAGGACCTTCAGTTACAGTTGGAACGGTTCTTCATCCAGAGCCGCAGCTAGCGTCCCTAGCAAATGTCGAGAAGCTGTTTCAAACTATGGGTTCCCGGCAAGTAAGTGTTTTGTGGTGGATTAATCATGTTGCACACTTCCCGCACTGAGTACAACCCTGGAAGGAAGTTCTTCGTTTGTAAGAACAATGACGTAAGTGTACATGATGTTTTATTGTCATTTTGTTTCTTTTCAATCTTGTGGAACTGTCTTCTAATAATTGTTTTCCAATCTAGGATGGAGGTGCTCACCTATGGAAGTGGTGGGATGATGCAGTTATGGAGGAATTCACCATCCTCAAAAGCGCAGTTAATGAGGCGAATGATAAGATTCGGAACATTAGACTGTTTGGAGCAAAGGCATCTGATGATGAAGAATTTGATGCGATGAAAGACCGCCTAATGGAGTATGAATAGAAGCTGAAGGAATTAGAGTTGGAATTGGAGTTGCTTACCAAGGGAGGTGTGAAGGATTGGGTGCTCAAGTGTCTTCTTGGTGCAGGAATCTTTGTTGTATCCACTGCAATCTTCTATTTCTACAAGTAATATTAGCATTTGCTATGTAATATTTTCAGGAATACTTTGATGTAATGACTAATAACTTTGATGTAATATTTTAGCTTAATGATGTAATGACTTTGATGTTTAGGATCCGACTTTAATTATGTATGTTTTCTATTTAAAATTTTGATGTTTCTATTTATGTTTTAGAATTGTGTTAGTCATTATTCCTCTTAAATAGCCTAGTATTCATTTGTCCAAAATAGTCAAACACACTTAAGCTATAAACAAATGCACAATTTATGTGTTTGACACGAGTGGTCACTCAGTTTCTACTAAGAAAAATACAAATGCACAATTTCTGTGTTTGACACGAGTGGTCACTCAGTTTCTACTCAGAAAAATACAAAGGCACAATTTCTGTGTTAAACACGAGTGGTCAATGTTTATATATGTTTATATTGAAGAATTTGAAGTTTTAGAATTGTTTAGTCAATATTCCTGATGTACAACTAGTACAAATCAATATTAGTTGTACCATTTGTCCTAGTTGTACTGTAACTACCAGTTTCAGTTTTTGTCAATTCAAATACAAAAACAAACCACCAACAAAGCAATTCATACACAACAGTGCTAATCCAAACAAAATAACTACAAATCAAAGTTTTAAAGTTTTAATTGTTGCCAAATAACACCAAAGTGTTAACTTGTTGCCTATTTCGGCTCGTAAGGAGACAACTTAAAGCAGGGAGGCTTTCTAATCCTTCTCTTCTTGCTAGATAAAATTTTCATTCGCACACCCCCTACTCTTATCACAACACTTGGAGTAAGCGTCATATTGTCACCATCAGTTTCATCATCACCCTCACTTTCTTCTTCACCCTCAGCCTCTGATTCACCTCCTTTATCACTCTCACCCTGAGCTTCTTGCTCCTCCATCACAACATCCTTGTTAGTTGGTTCTACTTCTTTTTCAGTGGCCTTGGTAGTTTGTTTTTCCATGCTATCTTCCATAACAGCATCTTCAGTAACATCTTCAGTTACTTCCGCATCTTTACCCACATCATCTGCTTCCACTTCTATTTCCCTTGGATGTCCTTTATCAATAACCTCTTCCACTGTTGGTTGTGCTTCTTTAGAAACAACCCCCGCTTATGCTGCTTGGTTTCCTCTTGGACTAGGAAACTGAAATCGTAACCCATATCATTATCCCATTCTTCATCCCTTCCAGGTACACTCTTCTCTGCATTCTTCACAAAGTATTCAACAACTTTGATTCTTACATTTTGTGCATCAAGCTTCTATTGTATACCCTTCAATCCATCATTCATTTCTTTTCTCAGCAGCTCCACAGTCTGTACAACCTCTGCCAGTCCAGGCAAAGATGGAAGATTAGAGGATGGTGAAGGATCTCCATTTTCCTCTGCCATTTCTTCGGCTATTTCTTCAGTCATTTCTTCTTCATTCCGACCATTGATATCAGCATTGAACATATCTTCCCACCAAATTGGCTTATGTTTAACTATGCACATCTTCCAGCCATCGACAATTGGATCAAATGCGTCTATCTCGTCATCAGATCCATCCATCAATCGTCCTACCATATCTTCTTCAACCTCATTGGTTTGCAAGACACTTTCAATGTCCTATCCAATATACACAAATACAAATCAATATCTAATATCCGAATAAGAGTTAATGTTAAAGATGTTAAGCAGAAGATACCTTTGTTGATCCCAACGCATCATTGAGTTCTGATAAGGAAAAACCTTTCATAGAACTCTGCTTGAACTTCATCTTACACATCTTTGGACAGCTTGGACTAGCTATATAATCTTTTCTAAATTTTCTCTTCAAATCTGGAATTGCTTCAAAAGCCAAAACCTACAAAGTTTACCCACCATTTACTAACTCATCCATCATTATAAAGACTAGTTACAACTAAACAAATGAAACTTACCTCCATAGGAATACATAAACTAGGAAAGCTCCATGTTGGTTTAGCAACCCCTTCAAAATATTCCACCATATGAAATATCTCTTTTATGTTATCTTCAAATGTATATCGTTCCCATGGAAACGTCTGGCACAACTCCACATCATCTACAACTCTTTGAAAGAAAGGCTCTACCTCAGGTGCTTGTTTTCCAGTCTTTTTCTTCCCAACCAAAACACTACTTAAGAAGAAAAGTATTGCCATCTTGATTCTATCTCTACAACTCCCCAATCCCATTTCCAACAGTTTTTGTTCAACATGTTCTAGTGTTACTTTTGTCTCCTTGAAATACTTGTTCACAAACCTCAACCTTCCTTTTTCCTGGTAATCATTAGAATAATAATGACAGTCTAATCCAGAGATAAGCGCATGTTCTCTTAACGAATACCGGATGGGAACTCCATTGACAACAAACCAACATTCTCTTTTTTTATCAGTACAAGCCATGCGAAGAATTAACAACCACATACCTTTCACCTTATGGTTTTCATCCTTATACATATGGAAGAAATGCTTAAATTGGGGGTGATCATGAAACCATCTCTTCTCCTCTGTAGATAGTACACTGTTTATTGTATCAACCGCCTTCTTTATGTAACACCTAGTTGAAATCTTGCATAGCTTTGTATAGTCAGTAGCGTTAAAGAACATCCTCAAAGGATGCATTGGTTCCACTGCCTCTTCTTCCTCTTGTACTTCTTCTTGTACTTCCTCTAATTCAGGGTTCTCTATTCCAAGATTCTCTAATTCAGGATCCTCTAATTCATCCACCAATTCATCATCTAATTCCTCATCTGATTCCTCATCTAATTCCTCATACGATTGGTCATCTGATTCCTCATCTAATTCCTGCATCCAAATTACAAAAGTATCAAATTAAAAACGATTGTTCATAACACGTATTAGAACATAAACATTATAGCTTCCAATATTTTGCTCATAGCTCATATCAACATACCATTGGCTGTGAATCCTTATGTGCATCCGCATCACTTCCTTCATCATGGTTCCTCGATTCCTCTCGATTCCTTTCTTCTTCTCGAATTCCCTCTTCTTCTCGCCTTCTCTCTTCTTCTCGCTTTCTCTCTTCTACGTTGCATGGTCCAATTCACTTAGCCTCAGCTTTTGTACGCATTTCCTGTGAATCGAATTCGTCAACTGTAAACCTAGATTCAACCCCAAACCCAGATTTTTCTTCGATTCGATAAAGATTGGACCTCAAACCCAGATTTTTTTCCGATTCGATAAAGATTAAACCCCAAACCCAAATTTCTTTTGGAATCGAAAATAAACTGATTAGAGCCTAAATGTTTTCAGTTTAGAGCTTAGGGAAGAAGAAGAGGGATAGAAAAATCGTAAAAACCCAAGTGTTTTCAGATGGGTTTTCGGGTCAAACGGTTTAACCCGATTCAAGCCTGCTTGGATAATGGTCCTTTTCGTCATTTACCATCTTCTGCTTTAAAAAGTAAACCAAAACTAAATCATTTTTTTTTATTGAAGGTTATCTCAGCATTCGGTTCAACCCAGAAAGGCAAACCATCAATTGTTCCATTTTATCTCCGGTTTTCTGGTTATTTGATTTATCCTTAACCACAAACCAAATGTTGCATCTCCGGCACGGCATACTAGGCAGATTTTTCCCGGCGGCTTCTTCTTCTTCTTATCTATACAGAGAGAGATAGAGAGAGAAGAATCTTGGCTAGAGAGAGAAATTTGTTGAATTTCGTGGAAAATCGCTCTTGTTCAATCTCGTCGCTAATTTGATGTGGGTTTTGCGTAATTCGAAGAGTTAATTTGATGAAATGTGCCAAATTTCGCTCTTCCCCTTTTCGATTTTTTCTGGGTTTTGAGTTCTGAATCAAACCCACCATCACTACTAGGGCTTATACTTGATGAGAATCTACTGAATTAGTCATTTCTTAAGATGGCAAGAAAAGCTAACAATAGTCTCTTTCTTGAAGAATGGTTAAGGAGTGTGAGTGGAAGTAGCGTCTCTAGTAGTTTAGTGAAGAAGAGTTCTTCTCCGTCTGCTAGGTCAATTATTCAAGCATGGTCTGAGATTCGTGAATCTTTACAAAACCAGAATCTCGATACACGTTACCTTCAAGCTTTGAGAGCTTTGGTTAGCTCTGAGTCCACTATCCATGTTGCTGATCCACAAGCAAAGCTTCTTGTTTCGATACTAGCTTTACGAGATGGTTCTCTTCCGTTTGAGTCTTACACACTTGTTCTTAGACTACTCTATGTATGGATTAGGAAATCGTTTCGACCGTCTCAAGCCCTTGTTGGCTCTGCGGTTCAAGCCATTCGTGGCGTTCTTGATGAAAGGCGTAATCTTGAACCAGACTTAGTAGCGCAAAGCGTTCTTGTCTCTGGTGCGTTTGCTTGTGTTCCTTCTCTATCAAGAGACTTGAAAGTCCTATGCTTGGAATTGGTTTGCAGGATTTTGGAAGAAGAGTACTCATTAGTAGGATCTCGAGAAGAGTTTGTTCCTGTAGTGCTTGCAGGTGTCGGGTACGCTTTATCTTCTTCGTTGGATGTTCATTACATCAGGCTATTGGATTTCTTGTTTGGGATTTGGTTGAAAGACGAGGGTTCTCGTGGCAGTGTCACTCATGGTCTGATGATTCTTCATTTGATCGAGTGGGTTGTGTCGGGTTACATGAGGTCTAAAAATGTCGAGAAAATGTCTCGTTTTGCGAACGAAGTACTAGAGACTTCCAAGGTAAACTATACTGTTTTTGCCGTCTTAATGGCAGCAGCCGGAGTACTGAGAGCTTCCTCGGGAGGCTTCAGTAGTGGTGAACAGAATTTTGAGATTATTTCTAAACTAAGACATTCAGCGGAAAAGCGAATAAAATCTGTAGCTCAAGTTTTAAATTCTAATGGTAATGTTCCGCTGTTGAAGTGCTTTGCGATAGCATTGGCTCGATGTGGGTCTGTTTCGTCCTCTACTCCGTTGCTCTTGTGCCTCGCTTCTGCATTGTTAACTCAGGTATTTCCTTTAGGTCAGATATATGAATCATTTTGCAAAGATCCTTTTAGTCCAAGACTCAATTGGGTCACGGAGCATCTTTCAGACGTTCTCTTCACGGAATCAGGGGCCATAACTGGGGCCTTCTGCAATCAGTATTCATCAGCAAGTGAAGAGAGTAAACATATTGTGGAGAATATGATATGGGATTTCTGTCAAAATCTCTACTTACAACACCGTCAAATCGCTCTGTTGCTTCGTGGTGTAGACGATATATTACTTGGAGACATAGAGAAAATTGCAGAATCATCTTTCCTTATGGTTGTCGTCTTTACGCTAGCTGTTACGAAACAACGGCTAAATCCAATAGTGTCTGAAGAAAGAAAGATGGAGACATCAGTCAAGATATTAGTTTCCTTCTCTTGTGTAGAATATTTCAGGCATATTCGTTTACCTGAATACATGGAGACCATTAGAGAGGTGATTTCATGTGTCCAGGAAAATGATGCTACTTGTGTTTCATTTGTAGAATCCATTCCTGCCTATGATAGCTTGACGAACCCGAAAGGTTTGAAATCAACCGTTTCTGCAATTTCTATATCACAACTTTTTGTAGGCTGGTACACTAGTAAGACTTGGAATTTTTGTTTCTTTTCTTTTGTGCAGACTTGTTTTCGCGGAAGATAGAATATGAATGGTCTAGAGATGATGTGCAGACATCTCGAATATTGTTTTATCTTCGAGTAATCCCGACTTGCATTGGACGGTTATCTGCTTCTGCCTACAGGAGGGTCGTTGCAGCAACCATGTTTTTGTATATTGGACATCCTAACAGAAAGGTGGCGCGGGCATCGCATACTTTGCTTGTAGCATTTCTCTCTTCAGCAAAGGAATCAGAGGAGGACGAAAGAGACCAACTCAAAGAACAACTTGTTTTCTATTACATGCAACGATCTTTGGAGGTACCTAAGCTAAGCAAAACAAAAGAATAGTTAGCTCTATTTCTGTGTTTATTCATCATTAATTTATGTATGGAACTACAGGTTTATCCGGAGATCACACCATTTGAAGGATTAGCTTCAGGTGTTGCAGCCTTGGTCAGGCATCTACCTGCAGGAAGTCCAGCTATATTTTTTGCTATACATAGCCTGGTTGAGAAGACTTCTACACTAAATACTAATGCTTTGGAAAATCCTCAAGGAAGAAAATCTGATTCCGGTGATCAAATTCTCGAGTTGCTTCTGCGACTTGTCTCTTTGGTTGATATACAAGTAAGTTTCTTCTCTCGTCATCTCCATCGATATAAGCTGCATTGAACATTGGTTTGTGTGCTCATATGTTCATGTTCTCTTCAGGTGTTGCCATATCTGATGAAGTCACTGGCACAGCTAATTATAAAGTTACCAAAAGAAAGACGAAACATGGTGCTTGGTGAATTGTATGGTCAAGTGGCTGAGTCAGACGATGTGATTCGTAAGCCGTCTTTGGTATCTTGGTTACAGTCACTGAACTACTTATGTTCGAATAACCGGACTAAAGGCTTAGCTTCTGGACCATTGATAGACACGTCGAACCAGTTGGCTGCTCGGCTCTAGGGATCTCCTCACGGTTTTACCGTGTATTAGGATTGCACAATGATACATATTCCTCTTTACTGTTTCATTAGAGTCTCCGTTATCTTCCATGCCTGTGAATAAAAATATTGCGTTTCTAAATGAGTCTCTTATTATTGGATCATGTTACATTGTCAAGACTGGATTGTCCACTGTGTATCATAAACCCTATTATTTACATCATTCCCGCTATTCTCACGAAACCTGAGTTTTGATAGTGAAGTAACTAACTGTCACTGAAACTATTTCACACGACTGAAGGCAAAAATGCCAATGCCGAGACAGCCAATGGCCAAAGCAAGAAGAACAGGCACAGTGGAGGATTCGAGGTTTTGTGTTGTGCTGTTTGTTCTGTTGCTGTCTAGTCTCTCTATGCGAGACCTTTCTCCAACATACTCCCGAAGAAGATTGCTCAGTGTGTCCATTTGATGCATTATCTGACGTTGTCCACGAGCAACGATTATGACCTGTCCAGATGATAAAAGTATAAAAACCAAAATCACTTCGAGAAATGAAATAAGTTTATCTTATATGCATTGACAGACCCATCTACTGTCTCTATTGATTCTAGATTTCTCTTTGGTGGACCTAATACTCACTTAAACTAAACAGACTGAAGTGATTATGAATTGATGCATCTGATGTTATTGTCTATTGGAGTGAAGCAACATATGTAAACATACCTCTTCCATCATAGGAGATTCCCTTACGAGCTGAGATGAGGATGCGGAAAACGATAAAAGAGACCCATTACCGTTTTCGATTGGTAAAGCCAAGTTATGCTGGCTACCTGAAGCAGCTATCCTGTTCGGGATCTTGGAATTCAACTCTTCAATGCGGGATGTGAATTCATCCATCCTCTCGTTCAGTGTTGATATTTGGTCTGAAAGCTGAGTGATAACACCCTATAGAACACCATATGTTCAGTGATTTAATTGTAAGCCAAAGTTATCACTTCACAACCATAGATTGAAAGATCTCTCAGGGGAAACACAGAGAGGCCATTTTACCTGATTTGGAAGATTGGCAGGTGAAGCAGGAGCTCTGGCATCTAACATTCTATTGTTAACAGCAAGTCTTGTCAAGTTCGGCAAGGCTTTGTGTCTTGGGTTTGTGTAAGACTTTGATGCACCGCTGTTCAAACGTGCATCATTATACAAGTCAGATGATTTCCTGAGGTAACATGTGTCATCTTTATTCTTAGATTCTGTCTTTTTCTCAAATTTAGGCAATCAAAGACAAGGACTAGAGGATACCCGTGAAGATATTTCATTTTACTATCAGCAGAGGCTCTTGAGAGGGCTTCTTTAGGGCTAGAAACTGTATCATCATCTAAGCTAAGTTTTGACTTCAAATCATCTGGCAAAGCCTGAAACATTCCCAAACATTTAAAGTTACCATCACGAGATAACCATCCGAATCTGTGTGTAATAAAACACAATTCATACCATAACATCATTCACAAGCCTCTCCAGCTGTATCTGTTCAATATATGTATGTGGAACATATGAACCTTCCAATCCAAGTTGGTCTGCCACATTTTTCACGAAGGACCGGTCTTTACCTTGCACCTTCACAAGAGGATTGGAAAAAGGTTGATTATTAGTTTCAGACACCACCCCAAAAGACAGTATAAACTTTTAAAGAGAGCAAGAGAAGCAGATACTACCTGAACATATGTCCTGTTCAGTTGTTCCAACCAATCAGTCTTCACAATAACCTTGTCATCATCAAAGATATGACTTTTTCTTTTCAAGATTGTTGCAATGGTATATCCCAGTGCCATTAATCCTCCGAGAAGGCGAACGCTGACTTCAAAAGTTATTCTGGGTGATATGATAAATGGACGATCTGTAACCCATTCCTGAAAGTAATCCAAAGAACGGTAATTATTCATCAATTTGACCACCCATTCATTCAGCTTTGATATGAGATTAGCATGTATCTGCCCATCTGTTCTGAACAAGTATCCAAACCTCAAACATGAGATTGTATTTTCCATCCCGATTCCTCATTCTTAGGTATGATTGGCATGCTTCAGGATCCTCGCCTGGTGGTAGCAGATAGATGTCATAGGTTTCCTCCGTACGTTCCTTGAAATTTTCAGACAGAGCTGCCTTCATTTCTTCTGGTGTTACAGCCTTTGTTGACTGCAATAAAATAACAAACCCAGTCCAACCAGTAAAATCTTCTGCTATAATACTGCCAGTTGCAGATAACATAAAACACCACGATATTACACGGTTGAACAATATAACTTCTGTAACCTTTAAGATATAAGTTGGGTTCTGAAAGCCACTGAAGGGGTTGAACTTATTTTGGATCTTAATATGAGCTGTCTTCAGATCAGGTTCAATAAACGCCTTGTACATAGGATAAACCTGGTTGGAGGAAAACACATAAGAGAAATGTCTAAAGACTCAAAAGAAACAGTTGGAGTCAACATTTCATGATTTATCTCTATTTAAAGTGACTCCAAACAGGAGGGATGAGAGAAAGCAAAAGATTAGTGTCTAACCGTTTCCGATATCTGATGAATGATTTCTTCAGGTTCCTGGCCAGCACGTTGAATGTCCCGCAAAACACGCTTGACAAGATCAAAATGCACTCCACCAGTGACAGAGACACGAAGATCGAGCAAAGGCCGTAGCTTCTCACTCAAAGCGTATATGCCTTCAAGAATAACAATGCGAGAGCTAGGCACCTCAAGCGTTCTATACAAAGCACAAAATAAATCGTTAAGTCATTGCAGATCTGTAGCTCTTATCAACTAACAGTTGTTCTGTTCAGAATACTACTAATCGATGTGCCCGAAACATATAAACCATTTTTTTCCTAAAAGATGTAATGAGGAGTAACTAAAATGATAACCATGAAATTAGTATAATCAATATGGCCACCAGGTATCACTAAATCAAGTGGCTCTCAGGGATTCAACTATTCAAGTATAATCCCCTCCTCTGTTCACACGTTTTCAACTGTAGCATTTGCACCAACAGGAAAAATCAATACCTGAAACCAATTCGTGAACTTGACTTGAAGTCATATATTGGAACCTGAACAGATTTTCCATCCCTTAGGCCATGTATATTATCAAGAAGTGTATCATAGTCGGTCAACCGTGGGTCTGCAACAACAAAAAACCGCACATATTTTCAAAACACTTGTTCATTATATCAGATTATATGCTTAAGTAAGAAATGATTGAACCAAGCCATAACAAGAAGGGTATAACATAGAGGTGCATACCATCAAAGTTTCCATCAATCACACGAGTACCATCATTGTAGTTATCCATGTTTATGATAGCAATACTAGGCATAAAGTTGAGAATTTTCTCTGTAAAGATTGTTTTTCCAGCTCCAGAAGGACCAGCTAAACCAACCAAAATGAGACCATCGTTCTTCTGAGCCCATAATTGGCAAGCACGGATAACAGCGTAGAAACCCTTTTCGAAAGACAACGAATCCTCAATCGGAACAATCTCGTATCTTCCAGAGTCCTTTCTTTTAACAAGCTGGATCTGATCCCTCAACAGACCTTGCCTCCGGTGAGGTGACAGAGCAGCAGCACCATCGAGCACCATTGCAATCCAGAAGAAAATCTGGAAACTGCAAATTACTGACAAAGATAAGAAGTTCCGGTTATCAATTTGATACGAGTGAGCTAAAAGTGGTTTCAATTCACTAAAACTGCAGATGAAACAGTTACCAGCTAATCAGATCAAAAAATGGGCAGAAATTTCATAGAGTTTCAACAAGATCGATCAGGATTCAACATCACACAGGAAAAGGATTGACATGCGAAGCAAAAACAATCGAAATGCAAGCTTCAAATATCACTGCAACTCGACTTCGAGTAGGCTTAAAAGCGATCAAGACGAGCAAATCAAACAAATACTTAGAAGCTCAAATTTCGAATCTGATCGTAAACAACAAATAATCAAAATAGAGACGAACAAAACGAAGAATCTCTAAACAAACAACCAATATTATCAGTCTTCTTAACCTACCGGACGAAGAAGAATCCAAATCGGGAAAAAAATTTCGGTCGAGATGATTCCAGAATCTCCGTAACTCGAAAGAGATGTGAAGAATATAGTCGGAGATATTTTCGTAGCAGTCAATGGGAGTCAGAAAAATGATGGACAGAAGTTTATAACTTAGCTATGACGAGAAATCACTAGAGAAGGTGAAACAATAAACCAGCTCATTTCAGATTCAATTTCCTCCGGTTATTGATTCACCTGGTTTGATAAAACATTCGACCCACTAAACCATGAAATTTATGAGAATACATACCTAATTAGATCCGGTTAACTTATTCATCCGATTCAAATGAACCGAAATTGGATTAGTGACTAATTGCGAGCCGTTAAATCCACGTAACGACTTTGACCGTCACACGTCACTCACGGAGAAGAAGTGACGACGTGGAAGAAAGTTCAGCCTTTCTTAACTAGCTGCCTTAAACCGTCCCCTGAACTACAAGATCCGACAACGGCGATTCTAAAAAATGCCATCACTTTTTGAAAAGTTCCAAAAGTACTACTTCACCGTGAGATTAATGCCATCATTTTTTAAAAAGTTTCAAAAATACTACAAAATTAAAATGAAGTTTTAACATTTAAAACTCAACCCCAAACCCTAAACCCCAAACTCAAACCCTATTCCCTAAATCTATACCCTATTTTGGGAATAGTTAACTCAAACCCAAACCCAAAAATTTTAATTACAAATCTATTGAAAATCAATTTTTGTATTTATGGTATTTTTGGAACTATTGAAAAATGGTATTTTGGAACTTTTTTAAAAAATAGTTGCATATTAGGGAATTCTTCATCCAATAAAGTATCAACCTTAAGATTAGTGCATCGACCTTCAGCTTTACGAACTGTCTAGTGTATCTTCACTTGGAGTTGCTAAAGTGTGTAGAAGAGACATGACAATAAGTCTAGGGAAAACCACCCTAGTAGATGATACCATTGGGGATGTGCAAGGGAAGAGGAGAGGAGAATTAATGACCACAATTCTGGTCAATGGACACCATTTGTGTAGTGAAATTATCATGTAAATTATGAGTAAATCACGAGTGGTCACTCTTTTTCTACTCAGAAACATACAACGGAGGCAGAATATATGAGTTCCACTCGAATGGTCACTTTGTTCTAACTTCCAAAAACACAAAAGGAACATTTTTGTGTTTGCCTCGAGCGTATCTTGTAACGAAATTATGTTGATTCATATCGAAATTCGTATCTTGTAAATTCTGAGTTAAATGTGAGTGGCCACTCTTTTTCTAATCAGAAAATTACAAAGGAAAAGTTTTTGAGTTTTACCCGAGTGGTTACTCCGTTTTGACACAGATTCTGATAGACAATAATACCAAAGCAAGTTTGGAAAACTCTAACTATGAAAATATCCAAGACCGAAACAAGTTCCTAACCAAAAATTAGTGCTTGAATATAGAGTAAACCATGTAGAGTTTAAATGATCAAAGATACATCTAAAGCTTAACTGAACAACATATACCACAAGAGAGTTTAACATAACAAGGTACATGGTTTCCATAGAGGAACATCAAAGTTTTGATCAAACATTTATGTCTAAACAAAACCAGAGACAATATCATCAATAAATTAGAGGTTTGTCCCTAGTGAAGTCCTCTTTATCTTTAAAGATCTTGCATTGATATGTCGGCCCCTTTCCTCTCCCCAGGTTCTTCCAATACCACGTGAAGTAAACATCATCACGAAATAGATAAAATGTATCGACCTGTTGAGCTAATAGAGTCCTGAAACCCTTTTACCTCAAGAAAATGAGGGAATCAGAGGAATCAAAGTCCCCCGATATCAATAGAATGCAACCTAAAAAGTTAAGATAAAGAGCACATCAATAAAGCTTGTCAAAGTGAGTAACATATTCGAATCAAATTCAATGTGATTAAAAGTAACAATGATCAAACTACTTGAGCTTTTGCGATCGATCGCTTTGCTGTCAAGATGCTGGCTCAGAACCAAGAAGGCAGTCGATGTTGTCTTCACAGGGTAATCTCTGAGACAGTGCGAGTTTCGTACAACATTACAAAACTTAAACCTTTTGTCACAATGGATGAATGTAACTTCTTGTTGTGCGTTAACCAATGAGGAATTAACGAGGAATCCAGACTTGTGGTCCATGGTTATCAAAGATGATATTAATAAATTTTCTAGGAAGGTATTGAGATTTCTTGTCTAACCTTAACTTGCTAACATTATCAAAACATATTGATATGTTTTTTTGTTCTTGTGGGCATCGCTAGTATATTCACCAACTATCACCAGTGCCAAAAGAATAATAGAGGGCCGATTGTTCGGTGTCAGGACTGCAATCAAAAGTATTGCTTGAAATGCTTAGAGAAATGGTATAATTTGATAGATTGATTGGTATTCTTTGCTTCCGACCGTTGTTGTTGAAAGTGTTGAAAATCAATGATTGGCCTCAATTCCTGAAAATCAAAGATTAGCCTCCATCTAATGCCTTCCATGAAAAGTTGCAACGCCATGGTTATGAGTTCTTACACAATATACCATTTAAGAAATACATTGACCTGTTAGAGGACCTCTAAATATTGTTGTTAAACTAGATGATAAGTGGCTGAAGCCGGACATGGGGCCAAAGACTTACATTGCTTATGGATTTACCTAAGAAATTGGCCGTGTAGATTCCGTAACTAACCTCCATTGCGACATGTCTCATGCAGTTAGTTTTGTACTGTTTTCTATTCTAATTAGTCGGCCCCATGTTTTGTCTATTTTCTCTGTATTTTTGTGGCTTTATATTGCATTGATGATAAATCCATTGGGATTTTTATTTTTTGTAATTGATGTGTCGTCCATCTCAGGTAAATGTTTTGACAAACACATGTAAAATACACCTTTAAAAAGACATCTTTAAAGAAAATGAGAGAACTCAAACAAAAGCACGTTGAGGAAGATAAGGCTGGAGGTTTGTCTAAAAGTAAGAGAAATGGTGGTTTTGTTTACAAAACTAGTGAAAATTTTGAAAAGTTAGAAGCTGATGGAGGTGCTTTGTGGGATATTTTCCGGAGAGAGGACATTCCAAAATTGGGGGAGTACCTTAAAGAACACTTGAGAGAGTTCCGAGACTTGTCTGAGGTATTCACTCTGCTTCATCTCTTGATATGGTTGGTGGTGGAATAAGGGTGTCTTAGGTGGTTGGGGGTTTATGGATTCTAATACATATACATTATATTGTTATAGGTTATTCATCCGATTTATGACCAGACTTTTTATATGACATGGGATCACAAACGAAAGCTGAAAGAAGAATAAGGTTTGTTGAATAGCTTGTCAAATATCATGTAGTTTGTTCGCGTTGACTGTTTGCTCATAGATGTGGCATTTGTGATAGGCATTGAGCCGTGGACATTTGTTCAGAAGCTTGGAGATGCGGTTATAATTCCTGTAGCTTGCCCCCATCAAGTGAGAAACTTGCATGTATACTCTTAGATGCATGCAAGAGTGGCCGAATGTATTAGCCGCTTTAGTTGGCCTCTACAGAGGACTTTTGCTTATAATGACCTGGTCAAACTCCATTAATTTATGGCTTGCTGGAGAATTAATTTTTGGTTTGCATGCACTAGGCAATATAGTGGTGCATATAGATATATTGTAGAAAGTTTAATGCCCATCTTAGTTTGTTCTATCTTTTTTGTAGTCATGCACCAAGGTTGCTCTCGACTTTGTTTAACCAGAAAACATAAAAGGAGTGTTTCATTTCTGGTAGAGGAGTATCGCCAACTTCCAACAGACCACTTTAGCAGAGAGGACAAGTTGGAGGTGATTTTATTATCCTCCATTAGCATGCCTTGGAGAGAAATTGTGACAGCACTAAAACAATTATCTGTTTGATTTGACAGATTAAGAAGATGGTCATCCATGCGGTCTAGAAAACTCTGGAATATTTGAATTCAAGGGATGATAAGTGAGTTGTAGTTTTTTTTACCATTTTCTTTGTCGTCGCTTAAACAGATTAAAAAAAAAGAATGAATGGTTCATGTCCAAGAAGGAAGCGATCCAGGTCTTAGGGACATTGGCTTCCTGCTGGTTAAATTAGAGCATATGAGTGTAGGCGTTTTCAAACGCTGGCTCCTCATCCTGACCGTGCTTATGTGCGAATTTAGTTCCGCCAACAAGAATCTTATTGTGAAAGAGTTGTCACTAACATGTATTTCACAACGTTTAACAACTTTAAATTTCGTCTCATGTTTCCTTCCAACATGCAAAACAAACATCAATTGTTAGTTGGGTATTCTGAACTATATGCATTATTTACTTTTCTAAATGGGCGATTCTCAAAAATGCTACCATTTTTGAAAAAGTTACAAAAAAATACCACTTTGTTCAAAATTCCAAAAATAGCACAATTAAAATGAAGTTTTAACATTTAAAACGCAACCATAAACTCAAACCCTATTCCTTAAACTATACCTTACTTTAAGAATAGTTAACCCAAACAAAAAAAAATTAATTACAAATCTATCAAAAATCAAATTTTGTATTTGTCGTATTTTTGAAACTAATGAAAAATTGTATTTTTGGAAATTTTAAAAAAATAGTGGCATATTAGAAAATTCCTCTATCTAAATTCTCTACCAATGCTCGGTGATACACACTCCGAAATTGGATTAGTGACTAATTGCGAGCCGTTAAATCCACGTAACGACTTTGACCGTCACAGGTCACTGACGGTGAAGAAGTGACGACGTGGAAGAAAGTAGACCTTCTTCACAATCCACTTTTTTTTCTTCTACTGGAAATTTCGCAGGAGGGAGAGAGAGAGAGAAACAATGGCGAAGCTACTTCTTCTTCACGCGCCTCATGTAGTACCTAGATTTAGCTGCTCTAGGTCACTAGTCTCAGCATCGGCTTTATACAGAAGACCTCTCCTGGTAAATCCCCAATTATCACACACCGGAGGACCTCGTCTTCGTTCTCCGTACAATCGGAGATTCTCGGCTCGTGCCTTCGACGATTCGTCAGTGGAAATGGAGAAAGAGAAGCAGGAACAGCTTCGGGATGAAGTTTCTGGGAAAAGAGGTGACGATTATCCTACCGGAGAAATGGATTATGAGAGTAGAAGCGCGTGGGAGAGTTTTATTGTGAAATTGCGGATGCTATTTGCTTATCCATGGCAACGCGTTCATAAGGGAAGCGTCTTGACCATGACATTACGCGGCCAGGTTTCCTTATTTGCTTCCCCGTCTCTAGATTGAGCTTTTTACTGACCCTAGTTGACTTGGGCTTCCTCTATATGTACATTATGGTTGAAATTCGTTTGGATTTTGTTTTTTATATGTTCAGATCTCTGATCAGCTAAAGAGCCGATTCTCTTCAGGGCTTTCGCTGCCCCAAATCTCTGAGAATTTCTTGAAAGCGGCATATGATCCTCGTATTGCTGGAGTTTACCTTCACATTGAGCCTTTGAGTTGTGGATGGGGAAAAGTTGAAGAAATTCGTAGGCATATATTGGATTTTAAGAAATCAGGTAGCTCCTGAATCTGCCTTCTCTATTAAATATCAAAGATAACAACTTTGCTACTGCTTTTTCGTGATTTTATTTAGAGTTGAATGAGCTAATCAAACACTTTTTTATCAGGTAAATTCATTGTTGGGTATATCAACATCTGTGGACTCAAGGAATATTATCTTGGCTGTGCGTGCAACGAGCTCTACGCTCCCCCTAGTGCCTATTCCTTTCTGTATGGTTTGACTGTTCAAGCATCTTTTCTTGGAGGTAAGGGATCGTTTCTTTTTGGCACAATTTCTCACAGAATATAGTGCCTATATTCTGCATCATTCATAATTTTATGCAATTTTACATTACTCTGTGTGAACCATCCTTCATCTATTGAGTCAGCTATTGTCAAACCCCACTTTTGTTTCTTTTATGTGATTGTATCTCAACTCCCATTTTCGGTAGCAAAGATCCTAAAGCTGAGTATGATAGATACAAAGCAGTACTTGGCACATTTGTCGTTAACTAGTTATTTTTTCAAATGGTAGGTGTCTTCGAGAAAGTGGGGATTGAACCTCAAGTTCAAAGAATTGGAAAATACAAAAGTGCTGGAGATCAACTTTCTCGCAAAAGGATATCCGAGGAAAATTATGAGATGTTGAGCGTGCTACTTGATAACATCTATGCTAATTGGCTGGATGGTGTTTCTGATTCAACAGGTGCTAGACTTTTTCACAATGTTGTTATGGTTTTAATAGTTTAGTTCTCTCCTGAATGGTTTCTGCTTAGAACTATGCAGGAAAAAAACGAGAAGATGTTGAAAGTTTCATCAATCAAGGAGTTTACGAAATTGAAAAGCTAAAGGAAGAGGGGCTTATAAAGGATATTCGGTACGATGACGAGGTAATGCCATTTCTATTCTCCTATTGTAGATGGGAGTCAGTACCTTCTATGTAATTCCAGAGCGAGAATGACCCTTGTTATCTAGTCCTTTGACATGAACTTTTCCTTTTGGATCTTTTAGTATCCTTTCAAAATATTGGGATGGATTATATACAATAGTTAAAAATATTACCTTGTAAAGGGCCAATACTTTTTCTGATCTATATCATTCAATTTGAATGCTCCTGTAGGTTATATCAATGTTGAAAGAGAGGCTTGGAGTAGAAAAAGACAAAAAGCTTCCTACTGTTAATTACAAGTAATTAACTTTTACTATATGGAATTTTCAAATTGAGGGTTACTGAATCTAGAGTTATTATCTTTTCGTGTACAATTGCCTCAACGTGATAAGACATCTAGATAATGTATATATAGTGGGTCTTGGGTGATCCTGCATTATTCTTAAATCTTGATTTAGAGTTTAAAATGGAGAAATGGATATCTAATGGAAGTACTGACTAGAGATCGTAACTCAACAAAGTGTAGATCATACATGTCTTCTTTTGTGGTTCTCATTGTAAGAGGAATAAATGTTTTGTGGTTTTTTTCGGTAAAATGGTCTTATGCATACATAATTGACTTCTGGTTTTATGTTGCTTATTTTACTTGTGTGTAATCTTTCTAGGAAAGATTTTTGGATTTTCTTCTTTGTTTCCCCTTTAGCCTTATTCTGTTTTGTAAATTTTATAGGCTACTAACATGCAGGTATTCTCGATTGAAATACATTATGCAGGAAATACTCTGGTGTTAAGAAATGGACTCTTGGTCTAAGCAGCGGTGGAGACCAAATAGCTATTATTAGAGCAGGGGGAAGCATTTCTCGGGTTAAGGGTCCGCTAAGCACTCCTGGTTCATCTATTATAGCTGAACAACTTATTGAGAAGATCCGCAGTGTAAGAGGTAGGTCCTTTTTTTTACAAGTATGCTGTTGTGTTTCTTCAACAGCAGCTCAAAAAAACTATATTTCCTCCTTTCTTTTGAAGAGTCCAAAAAATATAAGGCTGCAATCATCCGAATTGACAGTCCAGGAGGCGATGCTCTCGCTTCTGATTTGTAAGTAGTTCTAATTAATCTTCAATGCTGTGTTATTGTACCTTTAATATGCTCGTGTGAGTTAACATGTCATGGATGGTTTGGCTTGACCTTCTAACTTGATGAACTCAGATACCCATTACTATAATATCAATTTGCTTTTATGAAAGTTTGTAGTTGAAGCCCTATCCTAATTTAGTCGAGAGAACGGATTAAAAATGTGATGAGTGTTACAAATATGATACCATTAAGCCTGGAGGTCATGTTAAAATTTGAATGTAGATATATTTGGAAAATGTTTTAGGCTTTATCATAATTCTACGTATTGTTACACAGAATGTGGAGGGAGATCAAACTACTAGCCGAAACAAAACCCGTCATTGCATCAATGTCAGATGTGGCAGCAAGCGGAGGCTACTACATGGCAATGGCTGCAAACACCATTGTTGCTGAGAATTTGACGTTAACTGGCTCAATTGGAGTTGTCACAGGTGATCGATCCTACTTTGTCTACTTGTCAGAGAGAAAGTTGTTTGCTATGCATCTTTGTACATTCTTTCACCCTCACCATGCTTGATTGCTTATGTTTGTTCTTGTTGTTGCAGCAAGATTTACATTGGCCAAACTATATGAAAAGATTGGCTTCAACAAGGAAACTATATCTAGAGGAAAATATGCTGAACTTCTGGGAGCTGAGGAAAGATCTTTTAAGTAAGTAACCTCACTCTGTTTATTACAGCGATTTTACCTTGTTAGTTAGGCTCTAACCGTCTAAGACTTCTTTTGTCACCCGATTGATGCCAATTTGGGATCTGTTATCCGATAATTCAGTCCTCGAAACTGCTCTTTTGAGAACTTGTATGTTCCTTTGATTCACAATAAAAAAAAGAACAAAATTATGTTTACAGGCCAGAGGAAGCAGAACTGTTTGCGAAGTCTGCACAGCATGCATACCAGAGTTTCCGAGACAAAGCAGCCTTATCAAGATCGATGCCCGTATTTGCTCCAATCTAGTATCTCTCTCATGTATTCCTATACTTGATTCCTTTTCAAGACTAAATGTTTCTCCTTACAATTTTTCCTAGGTCGACAAGATGGAAGAAGTTGCACAAGGCAGAGTCTGGACTGGCAAGGATGCTTATTCTCGTGGTCTAGTTGATGCTCTCGGTGGGATGTCCCGAGCTATTGCCATCGCTAAGCAGAAAGCTAATATTCCTCTTAACAAGAAGGTAAGTCTCTAACAGTGAGTGAACTCATCTTTAAAACTCGAGAAAGCATAATGACATTTGATACTTTGGTTGCTCTTGTGGTAAATACAGGTAAATCTTGTCGAGCTTTCGAGACCTTCTACATCACTACCAGATGTCTTAAGCAGTATAGGAAGCTCGGTGATTGAAGTGGACAAAACATTGAAAGGACTGCTCGATGAATTAACAATCACCGAGGGAATTCAAGCTCGAATGGACGGAATCGTGTTTCAACACCTTGGCCGCGATTCTCTAGCAAATCCCATCATTGATTTGCTGAAAGATTATCTCAGCTCTCTCCGATGATTCCAACACTTACCGAAACTCATTTGAATTTGATCCGTAATTAAAGAAACATCTTCAAAGCCAAACATAAGAAAACGTTCATAGACGAAATGAAACCGTAAGAAATATTTGAAACCAATGTTCAACTCTAATTAACTCAAAAAGTTAATGTGAAACAAGTTTCAAGTCTCACCAAATTACAGTTTCAGCAAATCTCTAACATATATAAAGTACACATGCACCTTTCTCTCTTACAACACCAAAAAAGAAGCCAAAAACATGATAATAATGAAGACTTCAATGAGCATCATCTTCTTCTTCTTCGTACTCGTCCTCCCCATTTCTGCAATCTTATTGCGCAAGAGCCCTATAGAAGCTTGCATAAAAAGAAACATCGCTGAATCGCTCTCTCCTTCTTCTTCAGACAAACCCAAAACATCTCCTTCCGACATCATCGTAGACGAATTCTGTAGACAGGAGTCACGAATCGTCATGTACTTCTTGAAGTTGAACGGAAAATTCCCAGCTTACTACGTCAGGGCATTGTGCAATATATTTGTCGGCGACGAGAATAAAGTGAAGGAATACGTTATGAAGAAATGGTTGAAGAGTTCAAAGAAGCTCATCGATAGCTTATCTTGTGCTTCTTTCTCTATTAAAGATGAGAAAATAATTTTACCATAAGTTTGATGGATTCACATCTTATTATATAAAAGATGGTGCGCAAAATTGTAACTCACGAGATCGCGATACGTGTTAAGTAGTCATTTAGATTCTAACACATGTTAATTATTTAAATATGTAAGATTTTCAATATCAAAATTGTTAATTACCCAAAAAGAAGAAAGTTAAATTAAAAGAAATTAACAAACATAAAGTAATTTTACTAATTGCATAAAAGGTCTATACGAATAGTTATATAAGATATTTACTTAAAAATATTTTGTAATAAAGAGAAATTTAACATAAAACAAAAATTAGAAAAAGGAAAATAGCAAACTATAACCATTTTTATCGTTATATATAAGTAGAGGTTTAACATATGTATGTATATCAATGGGCAACTCAGTACAATTTGACCATGAATAAAAGGAAAAGTAGATCAAGGAGAAGAAGCAAAGATAAAGAAAATTTGGTTGGTGATATGTTTTTACATGTTTAAATTTTACGAAATAACATCAAGGAAGGATCGTCAAAAAACATGTAAGAATTATTTAGTTATTATATCAAATAATTCAATGATTTAAATCATATTTACATATATCAAGCGTATATAATTTATTGATTTCCAAATTCTTCAAATTCTATAAGATATGAAACTATATTTTTTCAAATTACATATAAACCTATAACTTTAAGTTTTTATTCACTACATTAAATAAGTTATAATTTGAATTAAGAAGATAGTATACTTTTTCCAAATTTTTTTTAAACACAAGTTAGATATTTACTATAAATTCAATAATCTTCGCATCGCGAATGTTGTAATCTAGTAATAAAAATATCAAATAAAATGAAACCGATGGAGTATTTTTAAAAAAATATATATATTTCATTACAAGTTACCAAAAAAATAATGTTCCCAAGTAAACAATGGCTTGGAAATCTTAATCTATTTTTTTCACTATTTCAATTTAGCAATTCGTTTTGTTAAGAAAAATCAACGTTATAATTTGTAACCAAGCCTCTTTAAACCAAAATCATCTTTATTAGAATAGATTCCCATAGATTAATAGAATCAACATTACCGGATATATATAATCAACGGCTTATTACAAAACAATCACTTTTATTTCTACAACCCAAACTATAACGTTATGGTCACATTTCAAAGCTTAAGAATTCCTGCGAAAGTACCAAACAAAGTTCCTATATAAAGCTTTCCTTTGAATTCATTAACCTCACTGACCAAAGTATCACCAAACTTATCCTTCAACGAAATCGTCTGAATTACTTTACCATTGGAGTTAACTTTAATCGCGGACGGATTTGATGGTCCAGTGGCTGTGTTCACGACCGAGGCAACCCAAAAGTTTCTAGTAAAACCAATCCTCTTGATGTTGTCAGGGTTCGAGACCGAGTTGGTGAAATCTTCAGATTTACCAGCTTTGGTTCCTTTGATCCAATACCTCTTGATGTTACTCTTTGTAAACTGACTAACCAACACGAACGAACCATCTGAGCTAACCGCACAACCGGCCGAGCCACTTAGACCTTCGAGTAATACAGTCACGACCTTTGTTGATGGGTCGTATTTAAAGAGTTTTCCAGTAGCGTCTTTTAGTGCAACTGCTTTCAACACATCCCTGTTTGCATGCATAATCAATAAAATCATATTCAGTATTCAATTAAATTAAGAAGAAAAAAAAAAACATTTTCGATAGTCGTAAGATCGGTTTCATGTTTTGAATGTTTCCACACAGATTAAGAAATTGTTTCTAACCAAAACTCTATAATGGCATCTTTAGACTAGTTAATAAGCTGTAAAATATAATTAAATTATTGTATATATTGAGGATACAAAACTATCTCTCTTCTTCTATTTTAGTAAAAAAAAAAAAAAAAAAAACTATCTTTTGGTGTAAAAAGAAGAAGTGAAAACAGTACCACTCATTGAAATTTTATTTTGACGATTTAAACGAATATTAAACTGAAATATAGTAATATAAAAAATATCAAAATTATTATGTTGCTACTAAATATTCTCACAAAGCTAATTTGGGTTTTATTAGTTTTAAAGTTGTAATATAACTATATAAGTGATAGGGGTTTACCCAAACAAACTATGATACCATACCATGATTTTTGTGTAAAACATTGAAAATACTATATTTGTTTTGTTTTATATACTATTTAATTCGTTTATATACTGAGAAAGAATGAAACTTTACCCAGGGGTAAAATTTGAGCTGAAAGATGTGAAATAGACGATCCCGGTAGTGGGATCAACGTCGAGACCATCGAGAAACAAGAAGGGCTTGCCGTTGACACTATCGGCGATCTTCTTGGCGAAACCGCCGCGGCGAGAGACGACGTGGAGACCCAATGGAGCATCGGCGATGTAGAGATCTCCTGTTTTTTTGTTGAAGGCTATTCCTGCCGGACGGCCACATTTTCCGACATTAGCGGTTCCAAGTGCTCCATCGCACCATTGCGACTTCCTGAAATAATTCAATGTCAATTTTGTAAAAAAGTTATTAGAAATCAAACAGAACATACAAAATGTTAAATGTTGTTAATTCGACTTCCTAAAGTCTATTACTTCTCTCCAAGTAGATATTGGTTATTGGTTAATGGTTTTTAAATGTACTCAATGTCACTTACGCTTTAAAACGTCAGATATTGGCCAAATGTATAGAAATTTTTGGTTGAAAAAAGGTGTTAAATATGGTTTCAAGATTTGTGTTAGCTCTAAAACTTGCGTATGTTAGTTAAAGTTTTTCCATGTCATTGCGTATTTACATTATTGTGATACCGTATAACGTGTGCCAATTAATAGAGAGAAGATTATGTATGGAACATGCCAGCAATATGGAGTCACTATTAATGCGTCGTAACTTGTAAACATTAAAGGAAGTAATATTATTCTATTTTATGCTATTAACTATACTTAATGAAAAGGTTTATGTAATCACAAAAGTCTTCATCCATATCCGTACGTAAACGAGACGTGATTTGAAACAAGCAAATACTATACCATTAAACATTTTTTTCGCCTGTTCAAACTTGACTCTTTTTTTCTTTAAGTGTAATCCATTTAAAAAAAATACTTAACTATTAAAGTTTTATATTAGGTCTGACTCCATTTATATGAATATCTATCTATACCAAGATCAACTTGAAAGGACAATAAAGGACTTTCAATTAATAAATTAAAAGTCGGTGTCGACCCCGAAAAAAAAACATACTAGTTAGGCTGCAGGCATTTCTAGTTGACAAGTTGTAGACAAGATCATAACATTATTGATTATGTTTATCAAGAAAAAAACCGTGACTGATATGAAGTTCATCGATTTTTTTTCATATTTTGACAAGCAAGTTTTGTGAAATACGATTTCCAATTTAAACTTTAGTTTTTTTACGTGAGACAACGAAAAAAAAAATACTTTTCTTAAGTTGATGATTTGCCAACTAAAATAGTATTTGGCAAGATTTCTGATGTCATTTGCACCTGGGAATTTTTTCTGTCCAGGTATTTTTTTTTATTTTTGTCATTTGGCAATACACTTTCTTAAATAAAAATAAAACCATGTTTTAGAAAAAAAGAAAACCAAATCCTATTATACTTATTCGATTACTAATCAATTTGATTGTATTTCTTCAAAATTGTAGTTATTAACATTATTAGATTACGCAGCAGAAAATAGTCATGCATATATGTCTTTTTTTTTTTTTTTTTTTGATAACTGTGGGGATCCTAAAGGCTGTCTAGGCCCAAAGACTAATCCTACGAGGCCTTGCATCATGTTGCACGTAAATCCCAACCTAAAGGGCGCGGCAAGGTGGCCAACCCAAATCGAACTCAGGTGGGGGAACTCACAGCTGTGAGCCCTTTACCAACTGGACCAAAGCGGATTGGTTTTCATGCATATATGTCTTAATAACATATTGTTAGATTCCAATGTTTATAAACCAAGAAGCATAGATAGTCATAAGAAAAGTTATGATCTTGGAGAAACGAGATAAATTGAAAAACTTACGAGGATTTTGTGATGTATGCAAAATCGATGTAACCCATCCCCGGTAGATATTTCAAGATTTTACCGCCGGAGACTCCGGTGTAAAAACCTTTTCCGGTGGAATCAAATGCGAAAGCTTCAGGGCCTAACCTCTTTCCCGGCACCGTAAGGTTTTGGAAAGACTTAGTGTCTGAGAAAACCGAAGAAGAAAGAGAAAGAAGAAGAAGAGAAATCAAGGAGAAAAACGACGTCATAACGTTTTCTTGGTTGATTGTGTTATTGTTATCATGAGGCTTGTAATATATGTATATATTTATAGATAAGATTTTGTACTTTCTTGAATTTTTTGTTTTTGTTTTTAAGATTTCTTCTTTTGTATTCTAGTATTATTATTAGAAAATTGAATATTTTTAGAGCAGCAAATCAGGACTAAATTAGTAATTGATTGAATACAAGGAAAAATATGTATATGTTTGATTTTTTAAGATTCATTAAAAGTAGATTTTGATGGGTGTATCAATATTTTTAAATTAGATGCAATTGACTAAAAATATAACATTGAAATTACAAAGGTGTAAATTAGATGTAACCCTGTTTTTAAAAATAAAAAGGAAACAGGGTTTTGGTTTCAAATTACTTTAGATTATATTCCTATATCAAATTACATTAGATTTTATATATAACATTGAAATGGTCAGAATGAAACAACAACATAATCGGGTCATATCCCGAATGTTACAAAGTAAATATAAGGTCACAGAGATTCATGATCTAGCATGATTGGCCGCTAAAAGTAATTGGTCCTCAACAATGAGAAGTGTGGGATTGGTTTACGAGAGGTGGTAGTTCAAGGAATACGTTGTGTTACTGGCGATGGACATTTGATCCGGTGTTGGAGTGATAGATGGTTGTTGATGAAACCATTAAGTGAGGTGATTACAGGGAGTCTACAAGAAAGTGGCTCACTGTCTGAGTATGTGAGTTTGACAAGATGGTACATGCTGGTTGTTTAATCGGATCAGTCATCTTTTAGCTGAGGATTATGTTCTACAATTACGATCAGTGGTGGTGGATCATGTTACTGGAGCTCGAGATAGACTAGCTTGAGGAGAGAGTTCGGATGGAAGCATTACGGTTTGATCGGCTTCCTCGTTCTTAACTAGGGACGAGAATCCAAGACAGGATTTGGGGAGTATTCAAATGTGTATTGCAAGTAATCGCGTCGAAGAAAGTTATGGTTTTCATCAGGTTAGGAATAAACTAAGTCCTAATGACAAATTTTGAACGACAAAGAAGACATTTATGTGATTCAGGAGTTTGTCAGGTATGTAAAAGGAGATAGAAAACTATTATTCATATTCTTCGAGATTGTCCATTGATGTCAGGGATTTGGGATCTTAGAGTTTTTAAAAAGATTGCTTATTGAAAGGTTATATGCGAATCTTAGGGATAACCGAGTAATTGGTAATACGACTTGGTCTACGTTGTTTGCAATGACAATTTGGTGGGGATGGAAGTGGCGATGTGGTAACGTTTTTGGTGTGAACATGAAGTTTCGCGACAGGGTACAATTTGTGAAGGATGCATCAAAGGAGGTCTCATTAGCTCATGCCAACGCTGGGAAACTAGCAGGGAGCCGATGGTCAGGATTGATAGGCTAATAGCTTGGATAAAACCAAGTGATGGCTGGCTTAAGCTTAATACTGATGGAGCTTCGAGAGGGAACCCGAGATTGGCGAGTGCTGGTGGCGTTATTCGCAATGGAGGAGGTATGTGGTGTTCAGGTTTTTCCTTGAATATAGGAATCTGTTATGCTCCCCTAGCTGAATTATGGGGTGTGTACTATGGTATGTGTATTGCTTGGGAACGCATTAGAGATTAGAGATAGAGGTGGATTTGGAAATGGTCGTTAGTTTTCTTAGGACGGGAATAAGTGACTTTAATCTGCTATCATTCTTGGTACAATTGTGTTATGACTTCATATAAAAGGACTGGATTGTCCGTATTTCTCACGTGTATAGTGAAGCTAACCGTCTAGCATGTGGGTTAACGAACTATGCGTTTTCTCTTCTGTTAAGTTTTCATTTGTTTGATTATGCACTGGACTTTGGTCGTCTATTTTTTTAGAGGACTCTAGTGGAGTTTCACTTCCATGCCAGGTACGTATGTAATTTAATTTGATTGAACAAATATGGGGGACCTTGTCCCCCTCTTACGAACGGAAAAACAATATAATCGGGTCATATTCTAGTATTTTACTTTATTGGTTAAATAATGATTATTTCTGCATATTATCTACGTATATTGTTTTTCCAGTTATTTTAATGGCATGTCCTATATTGTTTTTTAATTAATCTAAATTCCCCAAAATTTCTCCTCGAGGAGGTGCTGAATCATTATACCGTTGGATCGAGCAATAACAATTCGAAGGAATTGAGAATTTTCTTTTCTAATTTTTAAAACAAATATTAATAAAAATATTAATGAAAACGAGTTTTAATTTGATTTTTAAAAATTGGAAGCCTCTTTTTCCGATGGTCAACTAAGAGTTAGAGCCTGACTTGTTTAGTCGCAGCGGTTGCGGTTGCGGCTGCCGGAGTTTGCGGAAGTGGGCGGTTGCGGTTTCAAGCGTTTTTCAGCGATTTGAACGACTAGTGCAATGGTTTAAAATTGGTGCGTTTGCGGGATACTTACGACTGGTTGACAGCGGGTGCAGTAGCGGTTAAATAATAAATTAACAATATAAATACATTAAAGAATTATAAAAAATATCAAAAATCATATTATTATAATAAAATATAAAAGTTATTAATTCAATAAATTTAAATATTATAAAATCATGTATATGATACTTACGTTTATTATTATTATTATTATTATTATGGATGAAAGTTATAAATTTAGTAGAGAAATTGTTTATTTTGAAGATTAATGTTATATTTTAAAATTTTAGTTTGTTAGATTTATATAAAATTGTGATCGTAATTTATTATGAGAATTTTGGTGTTAAGATTTTATAAATATAAAATTATAATAGGTTACTAATTAAAAAAGTCAAATTATTTAGGGGCAATTGCAAATATGCCACACATGGCAAAAAGTTAATCAAATATGCCACTGTTCACAAATCATTACGAGCGTGCCACTGTTCACTGACTTAATGGAAAAAAAAAATCTTACTTTCTCTCTCATCTCTCTCACGCCCAGATCCAAATCGTTAATGGCAGATTGATTTCACTGCTTTTACTTTTAGCATTTCGTATTCATCGATCTGTGTAGATTCCTCGTTAATGATAGATCGATTACATTTCTCAGATCGGAACGAGGATTTGAATTCATTCGATTGAGTTTCTGGATCCGATATTTGTATGATTCCATAGCTAGATCTAGGAGGAGGAGGAAGAAGAAGAAGAAGAAGAAGAAGAAGAAGAAGAAGAAGAAGAAGAAGAAGAAGAAGAAGAAGAAGAAGAAGAAGAAGAAGAAGAAGAAGAAGAAGAAGAAGAAGAAGAAGAAGAAGAAGAAGAAGAAGAAGAAGAAGAAGAAGAAGAAGAAGAAGAAGAAGAAGAAGAAGAAGAAGAAGAAGAAGAAGAAGAAGAAGAAGAAGAAGAAGAAGAAGAAGAAGAAGAAGAAGAACATACATTTTGTTTTTTAAAATTCGATTTTGGTTACAAATTTGAGTTTTTGATAGGATTTTGGTTACGAATCTAAGCTTTTTATTCGATTTGGGTTACAAATTTGAGTTTTTGATTTGATTTTTGTTCAGATCTGGGTTTTGGTTGTTTTTTAGTCAGATCTAGATTTTGGTTTTTTTTTGGTCAAATCTGGGTTTTGGTTATTTTTGGGGTTTTCCCGTTTTTATAAAGTTTTTAAACTGTTTTATAAGACTTTTTCATGTCAATAAAAACTAAACAGTTTAATAATTTATAATGTTTTTGTAAAGTTTTATAAGGTTTTTAAAAGGTTTATAAGGTTTTTAAAAGGTTTATAAGGTTTTTATAAGGTTTGTAAGATTGTTTAAAAACCTTATAAAACTTTACAAAAACCTTATAAACAGTTTTACACGGTTTTTAAATAGTTTTATAAGGTTTTTTTAATAGTTTTATTAAACCTTTTAAAAACTTTATAATTTTTTTAACAGTTTTATAAGATTTTTTTACAGTTTTATAAAGTAAAGGCAAAAACTTTAAGAGAGAAAGTGATCTTACAGTTTTTATAAGATCACTTTCTCTCTCATCTCTCTCACGCCCAGATCCAGATCGTTCATGGCGGATTGATTTCACTGCTTTTACTTTTAGCTTTTCGTATTCATCGATCTGTGTAGATTCCTTGTTAATGATAGATCGATTACATTTCTCTGATCGGAACGAGGATTTGAATTCATTCGACTGAGTTTCTGGATCCGATATTTGTATGATTCCATAGTAGTTTAATCCATAAATTTTGTTTTTTAAAATTCGATTTTGGTTACAAATTTGAGTTTTTGATAGGATTTTGGTTACGAATCTAAGCTTTTTATTCGATTTGGGTTACAAATTTGAGTTTTATTTGATTTTTATTCAGATCTGGGTTTTGGTTGTTTTTTAGTCAGATCTAGATTTTGGTTTTTTTTGGTCAAATAGTTTTATAAGGTTTTTTTAACAGTTTTACTAAACCTTTTAAAAACTTTATAATTTTTTAACAGTTTTATAAGATTTTTTTTACAGTTTTATAAAGTAAAGGCAAAACTCTACCCCCATCCCCATCCCCCCCCAAAATCTATACCCTAAATGACGAGAATCGAATTCAGTGATAGAAAAAACGAAATTAGATGAGAAAAAAAAAATTGGATCTGGGAGATGAGCGTGAGAGAGATGAGAGAGAAAAATAGATCGTTTTTTTTTTTCATTTAAGTGAACAGTGGCACGCTGGTAATTATTTTCAAACAGTGGCATGATTGTAATACAGTGGCATAATAGAAAAGTGGCATGGAAAAGTGGCATAACTCAAAATTTCTCAATTATTTATATATTTTATAATTATAATATTCAAATCTTGATTTTTTTAAATTTATTATATATTTTCTGATTTTTAAGTTGATTTTATTTTATTTTTAATAAAAATAAATGCAACTGCAACCGCCCGCAACCGCAAACG